>JALBCR010001074.1:0-216902 GCA_030710515.1 Abscondita cerata
CCTAGCTACGCATTGCTAACTATTTTTTATTCTTACGTTATTATTCCGAAGCGATTTGCACAACTTTTGGAGGTGAGCAAACAGTTTCTGAAAGTGTCAGAGTAACTAGACTATTAGTGCATTTGAGTACCTATCAGGAATATTAAATCTTAAGCAAAGAAAAATATCGGAAAACAATTTTATCTGTAATGTGTTGTATGGATGTTCCTCAGAGTGGTCTTACAAAATCCCTCGAATCCCACCTGGTGAACATGCCGCCATATTGGAAAATGACTACCAAGTGCCGGTTTCTATATAATTGCCATTATCTACCGAACTAATAACGCTAAAAATATCTTTTAACGCCAAATTGTTTATAAGTAACTGGATAATAAAGATAATTTCTTTTGAAATGTGTTCCAGAAGAAATTAGCTTTCGATATTTTTTTCCTTCAACGTGCTGATCATGACATAATATTACTATACTAGTCGTATTTGTTAAAAGTGTATTTTTGTGTGGTTCGCTGCTTGTTAGTTATGTTCCTGTGTTTTTTCTGCGAATACCACTTCTTACTTCCTAAATGTAATGAAAATTAATCAAAATGTCCACTTATTTTCAATTATGACAAATTGATTTAATAACATTTTATTACGAAAAACGTATAAATAAAAGAAAGTCGTTGTTCTGCATTATTAGTGTTGACAGCATCAATTTTTTTGTATGTAAAATAGCAATGTAACTACATTCCACTGCACAATTATATTTCCTTTTACATATTCATAAATCATATTGACTTAATACTGTTATAACAACATCAGTTTGCGTTCTAATGTAATTATAATCGAGAACATGCGTTTTGTAATTCAGGATTAGCAAAAATTTAAACAATTTGTGAAAAGTTGAACATGATTCGCAACAACCTGAGACTTTAGAGTGTGTTGAACAGCATCTGATTTGTCAAATTTAAGCCATCTCGTAGAGTTACTTTTTAAGTAATAAAATCAATTATTTGTTATAGTAGAACCTGCAAATAAATTTCATATACATTTTCACTAGTAACATTACCTCTAATTTTCTACGTTTTTTATCGATAAAAATAACTTCTCTAAAAATTTTTTAAGTATAAATTTTATTTGGCAATTATAGGTGACACACGGGCTTATTTAGATTTTCTTTTTCTTAAATTGGTTAAATTAGTTTATATAGCGTAGATGTTTTAAGTATAGGACAATGACGTTTTCATAATTTGCAAAATGCGATTAGGTACGAGGATAGCAGGTAGGCAACCGAAATCACAGTATTAAAATAACCAATCTTTGTTGTATAAAAATTTAATTAAAATACTTTATGTGGAGGCCGATGTCGGAACTGCGGCTCCATTTTTACCGGTTTTCTTTAGCTGTAATACAAAAGTTAATTTAAAAATATCAAAACAAACCGTAGATGTACTTTTCACAGTGTAAACGTCGAAAAAATTATAGTCCACCATAATCCAGCAATTCCTCTACATCCACTTTTACCGCAATCTCGCACTCCTAAGACTTCTCTTAAAAAGAAATCGAAAAAAAAATATCTATCCCATTAACTCTTCCTCTAAAACAGTCATCGAGTCTTTATTTAGTTCAAACCCCAAAAGTTTTCACTAACATACAATGCTTTTTGGAAAATAGTTTGGTTGTACGATCCTCTTACTGAAGCTTACAAATTTACAAGCAATTTAAAAATCCTTACTGAAGATTTATCTCTGATTTATGCTAACATATCTGATCGCGTACTAAAGAATAGGAATACTCGCTTACAAAAAAAATTTACTCATTGAGTACTGATGATATATCTAATCGCTATTCTATTAATTCAATTTGGTGAAAGATAGAGATGCATGAGTTGTCTTTGAACTGAACCGCTCCAAAGTTAATTTAATTATTTTTTTACAATTACTTTACAATGGAATTGCAACGGATATTATCCGAGCCTAGAATGATTACAACACCTCATATCCATCTATCACCCTAACATTACCTGTTTACAAGAAACCAATTTTAAAACAACAAATCTCCCTCAATAAAAAAAATGTTGAAGGTTACCATATTATTAAACTAATTGTGTTAGAGCCATTGGCGGTACAACAATATTAGCTTCTAAAGAACTCGTTTCTGTCACCTCTTCCTATTCACACCAACCTTGAAGCTATTGCTATAACAACCTTATCTCCCAAAAATAATTATCATATGCTCTCTATATATCCCCTGACCACAACCTATCAGAAGAAGAACTTTTTGACTTTGTACTCCATCCGTTTATTCTTGTGGGCGACGCCAGTACTTATAACACCATATGGGGTTCTGACCGCACTTTTGGCCGTAGTTGTGCAGTTGAAAACATTCGTAACTACACAAATTCATGTCTACTCAATACTGGTTCGAACACTCACTTCAGCATATTATCTGGTATTCCTAACTCTGATTTCTCCTTAGCTTGTCATGCCTTAGACGACGTCTATGACAGTAAATATTTTCCTATCATAATAACGGATAATCAACATGTACAAACCTCAGATAGATATTGTGGGTGCCACAAAAAAACTAACTGGCCAAAGTTTAAAAACTTTGTTGATACTTCAAAAGCAAAATACGGAGTTAAACAAAGCAAAAGAGGATTATGTCTCAACCATGAATGAAGATACTAATCCTTTTCACACTTGGCAAAAGTTCGCCAGATACAAGAATTTAAAACCAACTTAAAGATCTCCCTAATTACTAATGGATTTAAATTTAGCAACAATCAACTCATCTGTCACGCTTTTGTCGACCACTTTAAAAAAACTTTACCAATGTAGCAAATCCTACTCCTTCCTACTCCTTATAAAGACACATTTCTTCCCGCGATTCACTGTTTGTACAAGAAGTAATTTTCATCAATTCTCCTTTCTCTGCACACAGCTCTATCCTCCTGCAAGAATACCTCTTCTGATCACGACGACATCCCTTACACCTCTCTAAGCTGTTAAACCTCTATAACTCTATCTGGTCTTCTTAAAAATTCATCTCCCAATGGCGTAAATCCATCATAATTATTCTAAAACCTAATCAATCCCTAATTTCATCAACCAATTTTTCTCACATGCACTATGTGCAAAGTCTTGGAGAAGATGATAAATAAGCGATTTCTATGGTTTATTGATAAAAATAATTTACTTCCCAAGGAACAATCTGGTTTTAGATCTCAATGCTCTACTAAAGATAATCTTATCTTGCTACAAACAGATATTGCAAATAGACTAAATAGTAAACAAAAGGTAGTTGATGCCATTTTGATATAGAGGGTGCTTTTGATACCATCTCCAGGACAGTAATCCTTAAAAAACTGACATATTATCATCTCAAAGGCAATATTTACTACTTTATTAAAAATGTCTCTCCATACAATAACCAACTAGATAGAGTTTCTTAAGGCTCCGTCTTTAGTCCGCCTTTATTTATTCTTGCCATTAACAATATATGCTACAATCTTCCACATCCAATCTAATATGTATTATTTGCGAATGACCTCATTTTTTATTGTCATGGCAAGTCAATCCCTACCACTTGCACAATCATCCAACCTGCAGTAAATTTTCTTAAAATAATTAATTCTCTGGGCCTCCTCTCTCCTACAAAATTATCAAATTTAGCAGAAAATTTTATTCTTCAGATCCACGAATTATAGTTAATAATTTACCACTTCCAGTAGTCAAACATTGCAAAATACCTTGGTTTGACATTCGACTCTCGACTTTCTTGGAAGTTACATATCCAGGATATCAAAGGAATATGCACACAAAAGATTTTTATCACATCACCATGAAAATATATAGATGTCTTATCCGCTTCAAACTTGATTACGGCAGCTTTATGTACATGACAGCATCCAAATCATACATTAATCTATTTAACACTGTCCACAAACTGCCTCCGTCTTTCTCTTGGTGCCTTTCGATCTAGTCCTGCTGAAAGTCTTTATAAACTCTCTTATGCGGCCTCTGTGTCTTCTCTCTGTGTTTTCAAAGTCACATTTTTGTTAAAAACACAAAATCTAGTTGTGTTTAAGGTGCTGTGTACTGTGCAACTATATTTTCTTCTTAAACTGTGTTAGGAGTCAAGGACGCTTAATTCAATAACCAGTATAAACAGCATTATTTGTACTAATTTTCAGTAAAATACGTGAGTAGATATATGATACCAATCCTGTACCACTTTTGCGTGAGAAATTTGAATTTCGGTAGTTGTTGAAGGCGTTCCGCCTATTTGTGCCTAAGCGGTCCCAGTCGGTTGAAGTTGGCTATTGTCAGGCTCAGTCGATTGTCGTCGGTTATTTGGTGGATTTGTAATTATATAAGTTGTTTTTTGTGTTTATGGTAATTTAACGTCTTTAACTGGAATGCTGACGATATTAAAAGGCAGCGGACATTGTTTGTAGAATTCCTAGTTAGACACAATTTAAATATAAAATACAGAGTGGCCCACTAAAAGAAACAGATTGTTTTATGTGGTTATCTTACACTTTAAGAAAAAACACTTTGACAGGTCAATTTTTGTTTGGAGAGGGCACCTTTCGACGACAAGCTCTTTCAATTTTTCATACAGTTATAAACATCTTATTGGTCCAGGAGTCCTAAAGGCCCCGACAGCCTATTTTCTAAAATAAAAAAAGTCAGAAAATACTGCAGCCAGGGTGGAAAATGCTAATTCATGTTTACAATAGACATTTATTAACGATCAAATTTTCCCTGTGAATTAAACAGACCCCCCTCAAAAATCTAAATTTATAGAGCGGGTTAAGTGGCACTCTATATAAAGGTGTTGTAATTCTTTATTCAACCAAATACCATTTATTCGAAATAAGTCATAAAATTTCCTCTAAACTTCATAGCTTACAGACTGGGGATGCAGAGCTACAAACTCTAATGGTGTCAAGTTAAATAATATTATTATAAACCACGGTATACAAATAGCAACTCCCACAGATTACACATATTATCCTAGAAGAACGGATCATAAACCAGATGTATTAGACATAGTCCTATTTAAAAACTTTAACAAACCAATTCATCAAACTGTGCTAAATGAACTTGATTCTCATCACCTACCAGTGATTGTCTCATTCTTCAATGCGCCACAAGAACCATGCGACAAAGAACATGCAGACCACATTGAAAAAAACTCATATACTTGACGAATATAAACTCCACATGTATAACAAATACATAAAAGAACCACGAGATGCAACAATGTGGCATCTCATATGTTACCAATGACAAAAAATCCAACCTTCTAGCAACGAATATTGAACAAGTCTTTACACCAAATGAAAAAAAACACCCAACAACGCATCAGCTCTTAAGAAATCCTGGAAACAATAGAACAGGGCTTTGAAAAGAAGAAATATACAGTTGTTTGTCTCATCGACCTACAAAACGTATTCGATAAGGTGTGGCATGAAGGACTTCGATATAAAATGATAAAACTAGAATTCCCACACTATCTCATTGACATAATCACTTCATTCATCACAGGTAGACTATTTGCTGTTTAGGTACAGGCCACTCTATCTACTAAAAGAAATATTAACGCTGGAGTACCACAAGAAAATCAACTCTTTTTAACATTTACGCACATGACCTACAAACCCCTAGCAATGTTTGCTGATGACAGCAGCAGTTATTACGCAAAATCTCCAGATATCGGCTACCCAACTACAAAACGCCTTTCATTTAATCTGCGCATAGTGTGACAAATAGAAAATTAAAATAAATCCAACGCAAAGCCAGGTGAAAGTCTTCACTTTAAAAGAATTCCAGATGTTCCAAACTTAACAATCAATCCAGATAATAATCAATCAAAATATAATCAAATTATATTTTGAAATGGAACGTTAGAAATCAGGCAGTCAAATACCTAGGAAACACCCAACTTGGATGGGGAATCTCCGTTAATTAATAGAAAATCTCACCTGCGCATAGAGTGCACCACGATAATTTACAATAGATTTTACAACCACTCGTAACGTATGTGTGTCACTGCCACAAGACTTATTAGCATAGTTAAGTTAGTTTTAATTAAATGTGATTAATGTCAGCTAACTCACAGAACTTTATATACCGAGTGATTGATTTCGCCTTAATCATTAGACGTTATTGGATAATTATCAAGATCTGGATTTTGAAACTTTGTATGGAAGGGTTTCCGAATGCGGTCTCTCTCTAAAATATTTAAAACCCTGTAGCACTTCGGGTTATACCGGAAGTAGAACTCAACTTCGTTATTTTAAATGGAACTATATATTTATTTTTTCTGAAACCTTTCGAGTATTTGCTTAATTTGCTACAATTTTTGTCCAAGTTATGTTTACTTAGTTGCTATGTTTACTGAGATATGAAAAAAAACCATTGTCACTGACAAAGGTTTCTTAGAAAAATCATAACTTCTAAATCTACTACCAACAAAAAAATTAGGAACAATTTTTTCAAATGACTCTGTATGCCTAACATCTACAGTTTAGGAATATAACGTACTTTTATGTAAAAGATATATAGTTGGCTTTGATGTCTCCGTTAGTAGGATACTGAGGTAAATGCAATGTTCCTATTTATGTTTTTTTATTAACTTATAGGAGTTTGGAGTTATGTTTCTTTAGTTGCCATGGTTACGGAAATATGTCCACTCGCAAGGGTTTGTTAGAAAAATCATAACTTCTAAACTGCTAACAATAAAACATAAACAAATACTCGATAATAGCAAAAAGGTGCTCTTTGGGTTAGATGGATTTTAAAGAATACTTGATTGTCTTTCAACAAAAGACATTTAAACTAAATTTTTGTTGACATGACAGTGCATGAGTTACATGTGGATTAGAATCTGACCACCAATAATTATTTCTCCTGTTAAACACTCCGTCTCTATTAAGTTTGGCTTCATTGGTCTATATGACGTTTTTAAAATTTTGAATTCTCTACGATTCTTGTCAAAACAAATTCGCAAACCTAACACGCCTGTCATAATCAAATGGGGTTAAATGATACGTCAAGACAAATTTAGTAATTATGCATATTATTATTCTTCAAATACTTTTGGATTGAGTAGAATGATATACCCAATGCTTCCAGTGCTTCTGGATAGAAGCATTCTGATATGCAAAAAATATCCAAGTACAAGGGTAATGACATCTTCCTTATCGGTTATAGTTTTAACGCGGTTTGGTTGTGTTTTCTAATTACCCGTTATCAAAAAATTATCTTCAAATTTTTTCTTTCCACGTGTCATTCTTGGTAACTCAAGACACTTTTCATTAAATTTTCTTGTAAGTTCTTTCTGATTATCTTTGATTCTCACCAAACATGGTAAACAAATTCAAAATAACTTCACTACTATAAGACATTTTTATTAAAATGGCAAAGCTCAATGAAAATCCTAGCAACAGAGCATCAAAGCCTACTACTTATCTTAATGATTTCAATAATTTCAATATTTTAGATAAAAGTACGTTTTATTTAAAAACTGTAAATGATAGCATAGGGATCATTTGAAATAACTGTTCTAAATTTAATTTCTCTACCGATATCTCTTATTAATATGTTACAACTTGTGCGAGCGCACACATGAATACTCTCCCCGATCCATTTTACTCTGCATTCATCTTGATTAGTCAACTGATGAATGTTAATTTAAGTGCTGAGGCCAAATATTGTTCATGCGTAGCATGCTGCACTTACTAGTCCGTAAAAAAGTAGGAGGGTTTTATTTGAAAAAAATTAAGTTGTTGCTATTTAAAGTTCATTAACTTCACATATTTATTGTGCCATTTCCAATAAAAATTACATAAATTTGCAACTATTCAACTTAAATAGCATTCTTCTTGCTATTAATGGTTATTTTAACGGTAACTGTGATGTGTGTTGTTTGTGTAGAAAAATTTCTTAATGTGTCTATGTGTTTGTAGTGAAGTATGGATATGTGTTCTCTCTTACATAGGGGTAGGATCAACTCTCATTATTATTACTATTATTATTATTATAAATATTCTATTTTTGTTGGTATTTCTTGTAAAATATTCTTAAAATGAAATGAATATTAACCAATCTTTAAACAAATTTTACCATAAAATTTTTGGTGTTTATATAACAATGACTTATTTAAATTTTATGTATAATAGCATACCCATGTAATCAGTTTCAATTTCTATCGGATACAGGTCGTATTACTAGTACTTTAAATCGATAGATTAAGTTACCACAGACACAATAAGGAATTGTTTTACAAACACGCTAAACTTTTGTTTCGATAAGTTCTATGACTAGGTAGAATAGAGAAGAATACAAACTTACTCCATTTTATCATGACTGGTTTTTTAATACTCCGTTACCAACACCCTAATAATAAAATTAATTACTACTTTTTTTTAGCTTAATTATTTTTCAGTCAAATGCATTTTCATCCGATTACTATATTTCATCAGTGTTTCGTACTAATATGGCAGTTACTACTACTATTTAGAGCACATTTCCTACCAGTAATAATTAACAAGGGTAATTGACTGGAATTGATTGGTTAATCTAAATTAAATCTAAAATAAAATTTTCACGTAATTGAAATAATTTTGTAAATACATAAATTGTGGTATTAAAATTGCTGTATGTACATTAAATTTTAATTGTAATTAAAAAGTTTGGTTGATGTGATCCTGTTTATATAACGAATATTTCACTTGGTTTTAAATGTATTTAATATTGTTGCTTCATAAGATTTGTCAAATTTTGTAGATTCATCCGGCTGCCTACAAATAACATATAAGATACCGCATTTTCTTTTCAATTGCCATCAACAGTTTAGTGAGCTATAGAAACAGGATTTTGCATAAACCTCTTCATCAGAAACTTACTAAATACTTAGTAGACAAGAACTTAGAGCCTACAAACTTCCTAAAATATCATCTGAATTTACGCATTCATTTTGAACAATAATTCAACACGATGTGTACCAGTACGGTTTAAGTTAAGTTTATCTAACTGTTATTCAAAGTAATTTTGTATGATTACAAATTATGTTTACTAGTAATGTGATATTTTAGTCTCTAAAATATCTTTTGAACAGTAATACGTTACCTACAAATACAAGTACTTAATCGAGTCTTCTCAATACCTAAATATATTTCAATTTTTGCACAATTGGACATTTTTGCACATTTATGGGGTTTCTAGAGAAGGCAGTAGAGTTTTTTTGTGAAGGACGGTAAATGCTAAGTTCAACAAATTATATATTTAATAGGCAAAATAAAGTACTTAATTACATGTTTTTTATTACTGGCTTTACCAATACAAAAGAAATTCTTCATTTTTCAAGTTATCAATAATTCTTGCATTCTTTTTAAGAATCATATTTCTTTTTCTTTCAAAATAGATTGTAGAAAATATTGAAAAGCTGGATTTTTAATAAGAATGCAAGAATCATTGATACTTGAAAATGAAGAATTTTTTTTCAAAAACCGGCAGTATTACAATTAAAACACGTAATTCAGGATAAGAAGTACTTATTCTTGCTATTAAAGATAATCATAAACACTGACACAATATATTTAGTTTAAATTAGTTACCGTTTATTTGGGTTAATATTGAAAATACAATAATTACAAAAACAAGAACCTTACTTGTATTAAAATTACTATTATTAAAACAACAAGCACTTAAAGTAGCAAAGGTAAAAGAAATATTTGTCAATATATCAGTAGTACTTGATTTACTTTGGGGAGCCTCTACGATATTCTTATAGCTCATCGGCAATTTTTTTTCGAAAATCATTTTGTTTGTAGTAAAACCTTAACATATGATTCTGCAACATTTGTCACACAGAACTATCTAAATATTAAAATGAATAAAACTGAATCGAGTCTTTTGTCATATTTAAAAAACTGTATTTTTTATTATGAACATAAATTTTGCCTCCGAGTTGCAAAAATATGAATCAAATTAATATTCTTTAAAATTCAAATGTAGAAACAAACTTAATTCAATGAGTACGGTAATAGCAATTACAAATAATTTAATATTTTAAGAACAGCATACCTATTATTTATTGTGATGATGTGACTACATCTTCTGGATTTTTTCTTGCATTCACTGTTGTTGTTGATAAAAACAGGAAAACCAAATTTTTTATTTCCTGGTTGGTAAATCGATTCCCTTTGTCGCCACTAAAAAATATGTCAATTAAATTTAAATTAGGACGAGTCAATTCCTACAAATTTACATACCAAATGGTCAACTTTTAAAAAATAATTTAAAAATATTTTGAAAATATTCGGATACCACGGTATCTTTTAAATGGAAATAGCATCATAATTCAACTTTACTGTTTTCAGATGCATCAAGAGTAAAATATAGAGCAAACGTATAAATTAAATGAATTGTCTAAGATGTTGTTTAGTGACCGCTAAATCTAGAGTTGCATTGTTAAAAATGTATCTTTGCCAAAATTAGAATTAAATGCCGCAGTGTTATTAACACAATAAGTTAATAAAAGTACAAAATTCCTCAAAAGTTAATAAAGACAATATGTGGTGTGTGATTCTAAAATTACCATCTGTTATATAAAAAATTCACCATTAAAATGGAAAACGTATGTTGCAAATCGTGTAAGAAAATACACACTTTGACACACAATCAAATGAATTAGACTAAGAAATTAGCTGTAATTTTTATACCAGCTAAATCTCTCATTTTGGAGGTATTTGAGAAGCAGGTCCATAAAAAGAATTTACACAAAGTAATTGGTGAATCAATATTGAGGTTTGAGCAGTATGCTATTTTATTAAGTCAATTGAAATTGTGCTAAATTCTAGACCATTATGTCCGTTAAGCGAAGACCCAAATGACTTAAACCCCCCTTTTACCTGTTCATTTTCTAATTGGCAGAAGCTTAATATTAGAACCGATTAAGATTTAGTACATGTATCTAAGAATCGAATGTCACACTTTCAAGAAATACAGTTAATGGTCGAGCACTTCTGGAAGAAATGGCACAGAGTAATACTCCATGAGTTGCTAGTGCATTACAAATGGAAAAAACCTACAACTTTGAGTTTCAGCAGGTGATATGACACTGCTTATAGGTTTACATAATGATCTTCTGGGTGCCATACATAACACTTACATCCAATACAATATTTAAAATGTACAATACAATTAAATAAGTAAATAAAGTAAATGACAATCTCCATTCCATTTCACTGGAAAATAGATCGAGTAATTGAAGTGTTTCTTGGCAGTGATAATGTAATTGCGGGGTAGTAAAGATAAAAATAATTACAGGAGAAGCAAAGGGGAGCAATAAACAAAAATATACAAAGTGTCATTTGAAAAATAGTTTACTATCGAAACTTTACCATACGTCAATTTAATTCTTACTTTAACACGCCGTGTACAAATATAAAGTAATCTAAAATGTTTTCACCAATTTTTAAGCAATATTCGAACATATTTTAAACGAATTCTATTGATCCAAATATATGAGGTTTTGGTTGACAAACTTTTGCCATCTTTCTGATAATTTTATGATTTTGGGCTCTTAGAAGGTTTTGTTACATTGTCAAAAAACTTGACCAAATAAATTTCACAAGCCTTTTTTGAAGTTAATTTTTTACAATTCAGATCAAAACAAATAGTAATCTAACGATGCATGGTCTGAACTGTACGGTGAATGCATAAGAACTTCCCAGGCAAAATCTCTCAATTTTTGCAAAGTGGTCTGGTATTGCCCTGATGGAACACAATGCCTTTCTTGTTGATTTTGGCCGCTTTTTTCAACCGCTTGCTTTAATCTTGTCAATTGTTGAAAGTACATACGGAGTCAATTGTTTGGAACAGCCGCAGCATCTCATGATGCACGATTCCCTTCTAATGCTGTCAAAAGCTCATCATCACCTTTGATCTTTGCCACCGTTTGTGGAGCTTCATTCTTTTTCAATCGAAGCTTTTGCAAAAACAAACAGAGAATACAGAATAATAATTAACACTGAAGTAAACAAAATACTTGAAAATGTGACAATAGAAAAAATAATTAAAGCAAAAAATTAAAATGGTACGGCCATGAACAAAGGAGAGGAAATGATACTACAACAAAAAAATAATGTACTGGAATCTGTCCAACAGTAGGCAGAGAGGTAGACCAAAGATAGGGTAGAAAGACCAAGTGAGAAATGACATTTAAAAAATGGGAATAGTCAAAGTAAGAGAAAAAATTCAAAATTGGCCAAAAGTCGCTGAAAAGGCATTGAAGCACATCAACCAATAAAAATTAAAATAACCGAGGCTTAACGGAATGACTAACCGCTATGCAAACATTACTTTAGTCTAAAAGCGGTTCCAATTCCTAGATAGGATGTATAATCTATATATGCAGTGCGAGTCAAAAGTCTTAAGCAAATTCGTTAAAAAGACGGATGATTTTTTAGCAAATCCTCGGACACGTCGATTTACTTTTGAAAAGACACGTTTTTTGTTGAAATTTTGTTTCGATGTTTTTGTTTTCCAGCAATGACGTCACAATATCTTTTTAACTCAGTAACCTTAGTTTTTACTGAAAATGAAAAACAAAAATTTTTACAAAATTATCATGTTGCACGAACAATTGAAGATGATCCAGATTGAAGAATAGAATTTACAGAAGTAATAATGAATATATGCTATAATAATGCCGCATAGAGTAGTATTTACTGATGAAGCGACTTTTATTTGAACGGAACTGTAAATAGACAGAATTGTAGATATTGGGCTCCAGCAAATACCCATTGGTTTAGGGAACACTACACACAATATCCTCAGAAACTAAATGTATGGGCTAGAATTGTTGGTGATCGCATTATCGGCCCATACTTCTTCAAAAATAGATTATTTAGAATTTTACCAATGAGTTAGTACCCTCTTTAAGCTAAATGTTTCCAAATGACAAAGATCCAGATGTTCCCAGCAATTTATTGTAGTTTCAGCAAGACGGTGTGCCACTATATTTTGCAGTAGGAGTGCGACAACAATTAAACGAAACTTTTCCTGAAGGTGGATTGGACGGAAGGAACCAGTGGAATGGCCAGCAAGATCTCCCAGATCTTACCCCACCTGACTTTTCCTGTGGGAATATGTAAAATCTAAAATTTATCAAGATAAACCAGACAATTTAGAACAACTGAGATCGAATCAGAAGGACAATACTTGGAATTAGAGCCAGATTAAGTTATTGTCAAGAAGTGGGGGGATAGCAGTATAAACATTTAATTAGATATGTGTTTTCTTTTCTAAATGTATAAGCAATTTAGTATTTAAAAAGTGCTTGATAACAGTTTTTTTCATTTTTGAACAACCAATTTCGAAAAAAAACTTATTTATTCTCGAAAATATCCTTATGGGACCTATCAAAATTTTGGCATTTCTATTTAAAGAGCCACTTGATCTTTTATTTTCAGTAAAAAAAAACTAGAGGTTACCCTTTAAAAAGTAGATATTGTATCGTCATTGCTGAAAAACAAAAAACATCGAAACAAAATTTCAACAGAAAAACGTGTTTTTTGAAAATAAAATCGACGTATCCGAAGATTTGCTGAAAAATCATCTGTCTTTTAACGAATTTACTTAAGACTTTTGACTTGCACTGTATATATAGGTTATACATTCTATTTAGGAATTGAAACCGCTTTTTAAACTGAAGTGATGTTTGCATAGCGGTTAGACATTCCGTTAAGCTTCCGGTTATTTTAATTACTTATTGGTTGATGTGCTTCAATGCCTTTTCAGCGACTTTGGCCAATCTTGAATTGTTTCTCTTACTTTGAGTATTCCCATTTTCTTGATGTCATTTCTTACTTGGTCTTTCCACCGTATCTTTGGTCTACCTCTCTGCCTACTGTCGAATGTATTCCAGTTTATTATTTTTTTTATTGTAGTCTCATTTCCTCTCCTTTGTTCATGGCCGTACCATTTTAATCTTTTTGCTTTAATTATTTTTTCTATTGTCTCGTTTTTAAGTATTTTGTTTACTTTAGTGTTAATTATTATTCTGTATTCTCTGTTTGTTTTTGCAAAAAGATCGTGAGTAAAAAAGAATGAAGTTCCACAAACGGTGGCAAAAACAGGATTGACGCCTATCAAGGTGATGATGAGCTTTTGACAGCATTAGAAGGGAATCGTGCATAATGAGATGCTGTGGGTTTTCCAAACAATTGATTCTGTAGCTTACTTTCAACAATTGACAAGATTGAAGCAAACGGTTGAAAAAAGCGGCCGAAATTGATTAACAAGAAAGGCGTTGTGTTCCATCAGGGCAATGCCAGACCACGTTGCAAAAATTGCGAAAGATTTTGCCTGGGAAGTTCTTTATGCATCTACCGTACAGTTCAGTCCATGCATCGTCAGATTTCTATTTGTTTTGATCTGAATTGAATAAAATTAACTTCAAAAAAGGCTTGTGAAATTCATTTGGTCAAGTTTTTTGGCATTGAACAAAATCTTCTACGAGCGCAAAATCATAAAAATTATCAGAAAGATAAATCAAAAGTTTGTCAACCAAAACCTCATATATTTGGTTCAATAAAATTCGTTTGAAATATGTTTGAATTTCGCTTAAAAATCTGCGAAAACTTTTTAGATTACTTTATCTTTTTACATGGCGTGTTAAACCTTATTGGATGAGCTACGTAAGTAAGAATTAAATTCACGTATGGTAAAGTTTCCTGTATTTGCTCTCAACATGTAATACATACCGTCTTTATCATTGACAGTTACTGTTTTGCAACTGATTAATTGATTTTTACCAAATAAACACTAAAATTTGTTTAAAAATAGAATGTTAGACTTTGGAAACCTTCATTACGAAAATCACAACAAATAAAAACTTTTTTAATCAAAACTAAAAAAAATAATTCAAAATGTGAATAAAAGAAATTCATTTTCTCAAATTGCGCCATTTAATTTTTCCATTAAAAGAATTTGTCCATTTTCTCTCTAACTAAAAAGAAACTCAATGAAAGTGTAATTGTTAGATAATTTTATCTTCGTTTACATTTATAATTGTTTGTTGTGGTAATTATTCCGAGCACCCACAGTTTAAGAAAATCAATTTTTTTACAAAATGTTTTACACTTCGACTTGAAGGTATAAAAAACTTGTTTGCAAAGTTTGGTAACAACAAGAAAGGAAAATTTTTATATGCAAAGCGGTCATGGACAAAACCTGTGATTTGAATAAAATTTCAATTATCCCTCAGCTTACGAATTTTTAGTAGAAAGTAAAGAAGTTTTACTTTCTAACCGACAAAGCAATTAACTTCAATCCCCTAAATTACATGTACACAACATTTAATGTTTAACAAAAGTAAACAACTCTCTTCTACATTTGGCGAAAGGTATGAATTCTAAACGAAAATAGATGAGAATTTTGCGTACATTTTCGAAGGAAACAAACTTTCGAAAGCAAACCTAATTTTTTTTATTGAATATAAATGGTAGTGATACCTTTTGTTTTCGACCAAAAGGTTACTTTTATTGATACCGCTTGAATCAACGTTAATGAATTACAACTTTTTTTCTAATTTCGTTTAAGAGGTAATTTAGTTCAATTCGAGGCAAAATTGTCGGTAGTTCTAAAATGAACTTTTATTCCTAATTAGAAAGCTATGGGTAAACCAATGAGGGGCGTTTTACGAGATAATTTTGATTTAGCAAATGCAGAGAAAGTTTGCAAATAACATTGTTCGAAATCAATCGGTAATTTGGAAATTTAAAGGTTAAAAGCATGTCGTCCATATTTCAAATTTGCGAAAATGACTTTCATTAAATAGTAATTTAAACTTTGAAAATTAAAGTAATAAGTTAAGTTAGAGTAATCTCGGGTGCTTCGAAAGCGTTTTGTCCGTTTCGTAAATTTATTATTTTTCTTTATAACTCCACAATTTTTAAAAAAGAAATTGAAATAGTTGGACTTGGTAAATAACGCATTTGAAAGATTCAGAGGTCAGTGATGTTAAAAGTCACTTTCCTATTCGTGTCCGCTAAATCTTTAATATCCATTCTGTTGGTATTGACTTGTGACATCAGTCCAAAATAATTTTGAAAAATTCTACACTTCTTTGAAAAGCGAACGATTTAAATTTTAATATACATCTTAGAAATATTGCTTTTTTGCTAGATTTTATTATTATAAATTGAACAAGAAAGAATTTCACCAACACTGTCGCTGACTTCACACTAAATAATAATCGGAAGATTAAAAACTTGGGATTTTCTGTTTAAGCAGAAATAATTCAATAACTCGTAAACTGTCAAACACAGACCTATAAAATTTGTTATAGATTAACGCCTTCTTTAAGAAGTTATCCAAGTATGCTCATGATATATATGGTGTAGACTTTCGAAATACACATAACTGTAAAAATAAGCCGTATTTTAGATATGGTTTTATAAAACATAAACTATAAATTATATTTTTATAATAAAATTCGACAAACTTTAGTTGTAAAATTTAATCGTTTAACCCAATCACTGAAACTTCATTTCAAACAGCTTAATGGGTTGCGTTAGGACAAAAGTTTTATGTCGCCGATGTTTTGTGTCCTAAGTTTATTTACTCAACCCTTTCTTTTTAAAATTATTTTAACTTTAAACTAATACAAAACAAACTTGACAAATATTATTGTAGCGTTTGAGACTAATGGTTAATGTTTTATTCGACCTCTTTGTACTAGTTCTCAAATTTAATTTACTTTACTTTTAGTTACATCTTTAAGTATTAATTTTTTTACTTAAAGGATGATAGATGCTAGTAATGCGTTTTTGAGCTACCGTTACTATGTAGATTGCATTAAATATAAGGAATTTTAATATTATATTATATATTTATAACTCATCGTTGAAACCCGATTTTTTCTGATCTTTCGTGTGCAGAATTTTTAATTAAACTTTCACGCTCATGTACCGGGTAACCCAATAAGACTGTTCCTCGGCTATATCTCGGGAACCGTTCGTCGTATGACTTTGGTGTAAAAAAATTAGGTAAATCTGCCATGAAGAATCGCAGGAAAATATTTTCAAGTTTTAAAATGACCACCAGAGGGCGTAACTGCCATCTTAAATTTTAAATTGCTTTTTCTATAAATTTCGCATAATAAACAAAAAAATTTTTCACATTTGTAAAGAGAACCAGTTTATCTATCATTTTGGTAAAACAAAAGTTTAGTTATTTCAAGAACAAAAATTGCGGGGGTTGGTATCGTTGAAAATAGCATTCTTTAAGCAATAAGAATTAACTAAAATATAATTCATTTAGTTAAATCCTTCTCCGGCAGGGGGTTACTTTTGACACCACGACCCAAATTAAAAAAAAATCAAAAACATTAAATGAAATGATATGACCTTTTCTTTATGATAAAGTATCCAAATAACATCCAAATTGTAAGTGAAAACCATTTTTCAAAATCTCGTTCTAACTTCAAATATTGGGAAAATGAGAATAATGGTTGTTTGAAGATCGAGGACCATGAGGTAAATTTTCTAAAACTATTAAAATTTAGCACAAAATGAATAAGATGTTAAAGAGACAATTGTGAGTCTAAATAGAATTCATTTAGGTATTATTTAAAAAAAATATATCATCAGAACATTCATGTTGCTCAAAGGGACTAAACGCATTTTGAACTTATTGTCACTTTAATATTACTCTCGTAATTCTAACCTTTAATTTAAAAAGTAAGCCTAAAACCTAAATAAGTATACTATATCCGAATTCGAATATGTTAGACAACATATTTTGGAACCATTTACAAAGATTTTAGTAGGTATAATATAATTACTTTACGGAATTCTTTTTTATGAAATGGTCTGTGGTTCTAAAAAAACCGTTTTTAATAAAACCCATAAAACGAAAAAAAGGGATCTAATGGCGACCCAGGTGTTCAAAATGGCCTCCGTTATTTTGGATTCACATCTGAACAGCATTCTCAATTTCAGCTCTTGGGATGTTCAAGATGGCATTCCTGATTCTTGCAATCATATCCTCGCGGGAAGTTGGCCTTGTTGCTAAGACTATATTCTTAATTCTTCCTCAGAGATAAAAATCAAGGCAGGTTAAATCGGAAGACCTTGAAATATTTAATAAGTTTTATATGTGCGCAATTATAAACAGAATCATTCCAAATGCAACATCCAAAGATTCTTGTGTTAAATACTGAAGCAATTTTACGGCGAATAACATTACAAAAACTTGCCTTGGAGGCCAAGGGAACAGGCTTCCTCTTCCGATCCAACGGTCAGGAAGGTGGCATCTAAATACTGGCAAACAGCAAAGGCATAATGGGCGGGACAACCATCATGCTGGAAAAACATATTTTGGCGGACGTCCAGCGGAATATCATCCATTAAAATTGGAAGAACATTTTCTAAGAAATGTAGGTATGTTCGACCATTTAATGCTCCGTCCAAAATAAACGGACCAACAACCGCCCTCCAATTATCCCACACCAAACATTTACACTATATCTCCCTTGATGCTGGACTTCTCAAACCAGCGCGGATTATTTCGGGCCCAAAAGTGCGCATTATGTAAGTTCAATTGCCCATTACTACCGAAAGTGGCTTCGTCAGTCCACAACACATTTGACAGAAATTGAGGATTTTCTGCTACCATGTTTAATAGCCAGTGGCAAAATCTATCCTTCGGTCGAAATCCGGAGGAGTAAGGCCTTGGTGTAAGTTGATATGGTAGGGTGTAGCCTAAATAGCAAAAATGTAAAAAAAAAAGTGGGGTTTATAATTTGAGTGTAAAATAGATTAAACTTTATAAAAGAGGTATACCTCTTACATACCTCTGGGTTTGAATAATGCGATGAACCGTACTTTGAGGAATACCCAAGTCTCGAGAAATTTCTCTAGTACTAATTTGGGGATTGATTTCTATAGATGCCAGGATATTAATAACATTTTGTTCGTTATTTTGCCTATTTCTCCGATTCATGACAGGTCTACGGATGCTACCCGTTGTTAACAGGCGCTGGGCTAAACGCACAAACACGCGGCGATGGTATCGCGGTCGATTCGGATAGCGCAAATAGAAGGTGCAAGCATTCAAAATAGATCGCCAGCATATTAAATGCTTCTTGGTTAGAAATCGGCATTTTAAAAAAGATTACAAATTCAAAAACTGCACTTTCTGAATGTAAACACAACAAAATAATTTACAAAATTACGACTGTCATTTTATAATGCATCGTGTTCCATTTGTTTAATTTTCCAAGGCCTAAAGTGTAGGGTGCTTTTACTTTACTTTAAAACCAAGCCAAGACTTACCTTGTTTTTCATTATTGCGATTAAAGTTATACCTTATACTTTTAATTTTCAAATATATTATATTTTTTTGGCAAAGATGAACTGAACTACCTACCTATCTTTCTTTTTCCAAGACCACACACCATATTGCAAAAAAAACAGCTTAAAACTTTACGCAAAGTACTAGATTTGGGGCATCAAATTTTACAAAGAATCTTTGTAAATGGTTCCAAAATATATGGTCTAACATATTCGAATTCGGATATAGTATACCTATTTAGTTTTTAGGCTTACTTTTTAAATTAAAGGTTAGAATTACGAGAGTAATATTAAAGTGACAATAAGTTCAAAATGCGTTTAGTTCCTTTGGAGCAACATGAATGTTCTGATGATATATATTTTTTAAATAATACCTAAATGAATTCTATTTAGACTCACAATTGTCTCTTTAACATCTTATTCATTTTGTGCTAAATTTTTAATAGTTTTAGAAAATTACTCCATTTTCCACCAATATTTGAGGTTAGGAACGAGATTTTGAAAAATGGTTTTTACTGGCCTATTTGGATGTTATTTGGCTACTTTATCATAAAGAAAAAGTCATATCATTCCATTTGATTTTTTGATTTTTTTTTAATTTGGGTCATGGTGTCAAAACTAGCCCCCTGGCGGAGAAGGATTCAACTAAATTAACTATATTTTGGTTGATTCTTATTGCTTAAGGAATGCTCTTTTCAACGATATCAAATTTGTTAAAATCGGTCAAACCGTTAAGAAGTTAAAGCAGGTTATTGCAAAAACAATTGAACACCCCCGCCATCTTTGTTTTTGAAATAACTGAACTTTTGTTTTTACGAAAATGATAGATAAACTGGTTCTCTTTACAAATGTAAAAAAAAATTTTTGTTTATTATGCGAAATTTATAGAAAATGCAATTTAAAAATTTAAGATGGCAGTTACGCCCTCTGGTGGTCATTTTTCAAACTTGAAAATATTTTCCTGCGTTTCTTCATGGCCGATTTACCTAATACTTTTTTACGCCAAAATCATACGACGAACGGTTCCCGAGATATGGCCGAGGAACAGTCTTATTGGTTCACCCGGTACAGTGCGTTTTACTAGGCAGCCAATTTCTCACAAAACGAATAAATGTAGGATACCTATGCGTATTTTGTAATTTTTATAGATTTGACCACGTGCTGCGTGTTAAAGTTTGTATAAAGTATAATATTATTTCTAACCTCTGTGGTAAATAAAAGTAATAGGTATTTAGTTAACTTCCTAGGTCCCAAATACCCTGCCTTTTCATAACGGCTTAGGTCTGACATCTGACACAAGTTTATTTATTTATGTAGGTCTAGGCAAAAGAAGGCATAAGTGTGTACACCTACTTAAATAAAGTATGTTTTGATCTCAATTAGGATTAGGATAGAAGATGAAGGTCGAACAGTCGAAGCAAAAGGAGCTGATAAAGAAGAAGGAAGATTTCATATGGTATCTATCACTTAGAGAACTGCTACTTCGAGGTTAGTTTATTCACAGACGCAATGCACAGAAGAGCAGCACTACCTCTTAACTGCTATAAAGAAAGCTGATAAAATGAATGTGTCAACGTCCGAATCAAATATCCACATTGATGCCCAAACCAATTGCTAACCTTGATCATATCCTTAGAATCATATCGATTATTAATATATGACGTGTTCATCATTGTTGAAATACTTCAAGACATAATTAAAATTATCAGTGCAAAGAAAAAAAATGACAAAAAAATTACAGCCACCTTATTGTTTTAAATATTTTAGTACTATTTCTTAAAGCACATTTTAAAAGTAGGTCGGATCTTCACAATGTGTCTAGCAATTTCTTTTATTTGTGTCAAAACCAATATCATCCGACCAAATCAGCAGTGCCCCGTCAATTGCCCTTATAGGTAATTACAGATAGCGTGTAGTAGGGTTATTTACTATAAATACCACCATTATTATCGTTATTGTTGCTTTAGGAAAAAAGTTGTGCATGGAAGTTGTATGGTACTAACTGAATTTTCTTAAAATACTATCAATAATTTTGTTTACAGGGCAAAAACAAAATATGATATATTTTTTTAATGTAACACCCTGTATATTATTACATGTTTGAAGATATTTTTTTCTGATTTCAAAAACATATCATATGTTGTCTTTATCTTGAGCCGTTATTGAGTTAGTAATCGTAGAATAACACAGTTACTTAACTACAGATTTGTTAACATTGTCAAAGTAAGCCATGTAAATGACAAATGTTGTATTTGATAATTGACATTTCATTAATTCAATCACCAAAATGATTTCAATGAATCAGAACTTCGTTATATTCAAAATAATAAACTGTGAATAATTTATAGTGAATAACCCTGTACATGACCAACATTTTTCTGAAACAAAAAAAAATGAATTATACAAAAATAATCAAATGTAAACTTTTACGTCGAAATCTGCTTCGTAAGTATTAATTCGAATTTGAATCAATAGTGCACCACAATCGTCGTTATTTGTCAATGCAAGCGATCTTAAAGATTAAAAATGCCAGCCAAGTTGCACTGAGTGAATTGAAACTTAAATTGAAAGTAAAGTTTCGTATGATTATAAACAGTATAAAAATAATAAATTAAAGTAACAATTAATATAACTACAACAAATTAACTTTTGATTGAATATGATACTGGATCTTCTAATTCTTGCTCGAATCTGCATCAGATTCAGAATTTTCTACGAACGCTGATCTTGAACTCGCAATGTCCAGTAGTCCCTTTCCAAAAAACCTAGACTGCATAGCAGGACACATGTGCCTACCGTATCCCAAACACCACAGGCAACTTGCCACCTGAGAGCCACAACCTGATGTTCTGGCTCTACTCTTACATGTACAGTAATAGTCGCTTAGTTGATTGCGAGTGTACTGGATGAAAACCTAGTGACTAGTTGTTTTGCTGAATCGGGATCCCAGTTTATCTGCAGCAATTTGGGGTTTCGAGTTTTGTGCAAATACACTTTGTAGTCCATGGTTTGAGCGAGATGCTCCTCAGTTTCAAGCATTTTTAACTGGTAAGTACCAAGTGTAACATTCTAAAGCTCTTCCATTGACAAACGTGGAAAGTGTTTAAAGTTCTGCCACAGATTGTTTCCCAACACTTTTGCTCAGTGTTCAACTTGCCGTTCAAGACGAGTTTCTCCAATCTATTTCCTTTTGGACGCCATTTCATAATCTCCTGTAAAAGGACTTTGTGTTTGAGGGAATCAGAGAATAGCGGCATTCGGAAACAGTTCAGAATGGCACAAGCTATTCGAAGTAGTTTTAACAGTTTTTGGCCGTTTTTACAGTAGTATTTCGTTTGTATCACATGATCAAAAAAACGGAAGACATTATTTATAAGTCCATTGATGGCCTCCACTCGCTACCTGGTAAGGGTTACCTTGCGTGACTCATTAGCTTTCGCCGCTGTGAATTTTTTTTGTCCTTTCCGAAGCAGGATCGGCATTTTTACTTTGAGACCCAAGGTTTAAAGTAGCTCAACTACATCGCGAAATCTCCGATCAACTATGAGAGAACAATCGATTTTCATCTGTTTACTTGTCACAATATTTTATAAAGTACTGTATCATGCTCACCAACGAAAGGGTCTCCAATTTTTATCAGATCCTTGATACTCTGCAGCATGTGTTTTAATATGGCGGCGTCATTATGTTTGTTGTTAGCAAAATACAGTCAAGCAGCTTTCATGATGTATCCGGACGGTGCGATTATTGTCATCGGCTTGACAAGTTTTGACCCTTTGGGCAACTAAAGCTCTTACGCTAGGGAAGCATGGTTTTTAGATTTCTGAATATACAAGTAGATGCCTTCATAATAAAAATTGTATGTGAATTTTAATAATTCCGCACAAATTGAATACTAACCGTCTAGAAACAGTGTAATGTTATCCGTTGGAACGCTGTACAGCTTCTCGAGTAGTTCATTTCTGGTCAAACTGGCGGAATCCAAGAAACTTTAGAACAAACGACTTTTTTAATACGGCAGCTACTCTCCAGATTGTCTTACTGACGCTTCTCAGCTCAAAACCAAAAAGAAAGCCAAGAAATTTTTGTGACAAACCAATCGAAGTTTTCATCAAAGCATACCAAGAGCATTCTTGACTGATCGGATTGTAGTATCTCTCATGGATGGTTGTAAGGACGTGAGTAGTTAGTTGAACTGTGCCATGTTTACTCCAAAAAGACGATCTTAGTCAATATTATCCAAATTATCGGAGTTGACGTTTATTAGGCTTAATGGCCTCATTTCATATAATAAAGTAAACCAGTCATTTCCTGAGTTGTTAATTAGGCACCCTGCTTTGCATTCTGGTGAAGCAATGTGGTTGACTCCGGGGTTAGCTGGTATTTATTGACCATATGCAACAGAACTAGCCTTATTTTTTATCCGAAATCCAAATGCTAGTCAGCTTATATATATATAGTATCTGTATTTTTTTTATTCGGTTCCGGATAAAATGGATAGTGTCAGATGTTTGGCGTTTTCTTATGCATACAAAACTAACTGATGGACCACATGTCGTCATAGTAAATGCGGTTGCTAGAGTTAACAATTTTTCTGGTTCTCGGTAGTTGGAAAAGAGTCGTTTTTTTAGACTTTACAATTGTATTTCACCTGTATTTTATCAATCAATATATTTATTTTGTTTTTTAAATAACAAAAGAATCGGTATTTTATTTTATTTACAAATCAACTTAACTTCAAATTTCTTTTTCCTATCATCTATCCATTTCCTTCTCTCCAACAGTTCCCTCATCCATTGTATCCCCTCTCCCTTCTCCCTAGCAGCGTCTTCCATTCTGTTTCCTCACGTCTCAGCTCTGCGCACCGTCTTTCATGTGTGTTATATCCTCCCATTCTTCTTCACACAGCCTGCACATTCTCTCCTCCTCACCCCTCCATACTTGTTTCCATACTCTTCATTACCCGCTCTAAATCTTGCTATAATTCTTTTTTTTTTTAGGCTTTCATACCGTCTGTAATGTACTTCGGCACTTCTTCTGTTGTAATTTGTCTATACTTCTCGTTATATTTACCTTCTTTTATTCTTACTCTTCTTCTTGTATTTGTACGTCCTTATCCCTTGCTATTATCTCCTCCTCCATAAGCCTTCCTTCTTGTCTTAACCTCTTGATCTCTCTCTCGCATACCCGCATCGTTCATAATATTTTCTTCTTTCTTCTTCTCCATATCGCCTTTTCTGCCCATCCACTTCTTTCCAGCATTCAAAGAGTATCTCGTTATCTTTTCTGTTCACCATTTTTTCTTCATACCTTAAAGCTCTCTTTCCTGTTTGTATCCTTATTTTTTCTAGTTTTAGTTCTTCTTCGACTATATAACCCGGTGTCTCTTTCTCAAGTCTTAACGTCCACTTACCATATTTTTCCTGAATCTTCTCCAGTTCATCCCATTCCTTCCATCCCAAATCTCCGCCCATACAACATCACACTTACTAGCCTCTCAAAAATCCATATTCTTTTTCTTACATCCTTTCCAAATGTTTTTTCTCCTATCCCCCATACTTGCCCGACTATTTTATTTCCTTTCTGTCTCAACACTTTTATGTGATCCCCATCCTTATTGTCATATCTAATAGTGTACCCTAAATATCTATACTTATCTACTCTCTCTCTCCTTCCTCCCCACCACCATTTATTTTCCTTTGGTCTTCCTTTTCTCTTCTTAAATTCTATTATTTTCGTTTTCTCAACATTTGCTTCTAATTTTTTTCTCCAGGTAGCTTTTCAAAACTTTAATCACCCCTCTCATCTCTTCTTCCTTTGACGCTAATGCGACAATATCGTCCGCATACGCCAGCACCCATACCTTTTTCTTCCAATTACAATTCCTCCTACCTGATTTTTCTTCATTTCTTCTTCTAAATCTCTAATATATATTGAAAATAGGCTAGGGCTTAATGGACATCCCTGCTTTAGCCCTCTTTCCGTCCAAAACTCTCTTCCCAATTTCATTCCCACTCTCGTTCTACATTTTGTCTCCTCATATATTTCCTCTATTGCGTCTTTCACATCCTTGTCTATCCCACTTCTCCCATAATTTTCCATAATCGTTCCCTTTCCACGTTGTCGAACGCTGCCTTAATGTCCAAAAATATAGCAAATACCTTTCCTCTTTTCTTTTCTATTTCTTGATTAACTAGGTGTTTTAGTATGTAAATATTATCTATCGTCCCTCTTCCTTTTCGAAATCCGTTTTGCCAGTCTGGGATAATTTTCTTCTCGTCTAATTGTTTTTCTAATCTTGCTCTTATAATTTCAGCATATATCTTGTATCCCACATTCGTTAGGTTTATCCCTCTGTAATTTTTCACTTGTTTTGTATCCCTCCTTTGTATATTGGGCATATTATTGCCTCCTTCCATTTTCGGGTATTTCCTCTCCTTTCCATATTCTTTCGTATATCCTTCTTAGCTGTCTCTCATTTTTCTCCAGTGTATTTCCATTGTTCTCCTTGCGTTCCATCCGTCCCTTCTGCTTTCCCTATTTTCACTTTTTCTATTGCTCTCTCCATCTCCTCTTTTTCTATCCGCCTTCTCTATGCCTTATTTTTGTCCTCTCCATCTCTTTGCTTGTTACTTTTTCTTCCGTTCCTTTTAACATTTTCTTGCAGTATTCTTCCCATTCGTTTCCTTCTATTTTTATTTCCATCCTTTTTGTTTCCCCTTCTTTGGTTAATAAATTCCATGCTTGTCCTCATTTTTATTTGTTCTATCCTTTTCCCCATCTGTGTTTTATATTCTTTCTTTCTTCTTTCACATATTTCTTTGAAATTTGCTTTTACTTTTGTATTGTTCTATCTCTATCTTTCCTGTTTTCCAATTTCGTCTTCCTTTCCTCACTTCTCTTTTCCCCTTATCACACTCTTTGTTCCACCATTCTTTCTTGTTTCCTAATTCTTTTTATTTTTCTGTACTTTCTTTCCGTCGCCTCCTTCATTTTTATTAGTATTCTCTCAATATCTTCTTCCATCTCTCCTGATATTTCCATTTCTTCTTCCATTTTTCTCTTTATATTTTTTACTGTCTCTTCTGTCCATATTTTCTTTTCTCCCCATTCTTTATTTTTTCATCTTGATTCTCTTCTTCCTCTTCCAACATGATCACTTCCAATGGTTGGTGGTCTGATTCCACTTCATCTCCAATTCTTAGCAATTCCACGTCCTCCTTACATTTTTCATTTAATAATACATAGTCGATTACAGACTGCCCCCTTTCACTTATGTATGTATATTCTCCTTTTCCACCCTCTTCCATATTTCCGTTCATAATTATCCAACCTCTTTCTTCACATAGCTCTAATAATCTTCTTCCTTGTCCATTTATTTTTTGTCCATGGATCTCCTATTTTAACTCTTCCATTTATCATTATTCCTCCTTCTTCCCCTATTCTGGCATTAAAATCTCCCCTATAATCAGCTTGCCTTCCTCTCTTTCTTTTATATACTTTTCAATGATCATTTTAGTTTCCTCCATCTCTCTTCCATAAATCGTCAGTATGTTATACTTCTCTCCATTTTCTGTTTTACTCGCGTATTCATCATCCTTTAATTTTCTCTACTTTTCCTCCTCTTCTATTTCCCACTCCTTTTTACTCCTATAATTATTCCTCCTTTCGCTCTTCCCTTTTTCCTTTCTTTCCGCATATTGAATTTCCCATACAAATTCATTTGGCATTTTGTCCTTCAAACCTCCCAATCTTTTTCCTCCATCCAAGTTTCCACCATGCCCACCATTTTAAAATCCTTTATATATTTCCAAAATTCTCCCCCTTATTTTTTATACCCGCAATGTTCCAAAAAGTATTTTATTTTTTCTTTAATTTTTTCCCATTTTTCTTAACCCTCCTTTTCCCATTTCCTCTTCCCCTATATCTTTGATTAGTTTTTTGTAACCATTTTCTTATCTGTCTCTCCTTCTCTATCCATCTTCTTTCTTCTCCTCCAACCCAAATTTTTTTGTATGCAATTTTCACTATGTTTCCTTCTTTTTCCAATTTCTTTGCCTCCATCCTTATGATTGCTTGAATTTCCCTCTCTTTCTTTGTCAAATCTTCATCTATATATATTTTCGTGCCTTTCATTTTACCTTTATTCCTTAGAATTTCTATCTTGTCTTCAATATTTTCCATTTTAATTATCACTATACCTTTTCTTATTTCCGTAGCTTCCTCAATTTTCTTTTCGATTCCTAACGTCTCTTTTATCATATCTTCTATTTCTTTTTATTTCTTTTCTTCCTCCTCTTATCTCCACTCCCTTAATCACCAAATTTTCTTCTTGTCTTCCTTCTCTAGAAATTCTACTCTTCTCTCTAAACTTTCGCATTTTTCTCCACAGTCTTACACTTTGTTCCAGCCTTTCACTAATTTTTCATTTCTTCTTTCATCTCTTTAATTTCCTCATTAGTTTTTACCTGATTTAATTTGATTTCTTTTATTTCCTTCAGCATTTCTTTCCATATGTTTCTTATTTCTTCATCATCTTCAGTTCTTCCCGTGCTTTTCTCAACTCTACTTTTTCTCCCTCCTTTCGTCGGCTTTCTCAGGTGATCTTCCCACTTTTTACTTTTCCTAAAGACTTTGAACAGCTCTTCTTCCGTTCTTCTTTTTTTGTTTCCGACAATGATCCTTCCGATTCTGACATTTTTAGTAATTCCGCTTGTACACACGAATTATTAATTCCTATTTCTAACGATCCCCAGTTTTAACTATAATTGTTCAATTTTATTCTATTAAATAACTGTTCAACCGTCCCCAATTAAATAAAGATTCACGAATGTATTAAATTAAGTCAAAATAAACTATAAATACGTTCCTTTATCACTTACGCTCATATTATGTACATATATCTCCTATCACTACCTATCACACTTAACACATTGTTATCTGCTTCTATAACGCATTTCACAATTGATTACATACACCTTCATACAAAACCTAACCGTCCATTATTTAATTATAATTACTTAAACTGACTTTTTCCGCACAAATTGAAAACACGTCCAACCTTTCTGATGGTCTAATACCGTATTTTATCGCATTTGATATGATTATGCTGAAGAACCAGAATGGTGCGAAATGTCGTAGATTTCTATATCAAAAAGTATTCATATTAATGTACTCCCGTGAGCGCAATATAGCGTATGTCAAAACGGTTTAGTTTTACCTCGTTTTGTAATTCTACTTTAATTTCAATTAAAGCAACATTTTCTTGCTCCGCAAGCAACACTTTGTCTCAGCAGACTTAACTGTGCCCTTTACTGCATCTCAACCGGTATTTTAAGAGTTTGTAAGGGATTTGAAAGAGTCATCTACACTTTCTCCTGTTAATGTATTATATGCTAGATTATTATTGTGATCGAACATACACCCACAACTTATCTAATTCACAGGAATTGAACTCTTACGGAACTTACATAATCTGAGGTGATGGTAGATTTCAACCCTTTTTCTCTCACTGCGCTGTGACAATCGATTTGATTTTGAAACCATTTTGAACAGCCTGGTTGCGGTTCCGCCTAAGATTAACAACTTAAAAAACACTATTTTTAATTAACCTAGCAATTAAAATGTTTAAGTTAGACTGAAGCTTCCAACAACGATGACAATAATATTGACAATAGAAATGTCAACGATGTCAATAATTGTGTATAATTGTGTATAATTGTTTCCCCACGACTATAGTGTCCGTACAATCTAGTAATCAAGAAAAATTAGGGTTCACTTGTTACGATATTTTGTATAAATCACACTAGTTGTTATAGAATGACACTTTATAACATGGTTGTTAAACAATATACTATAACAATTAATTTTATAAAACAATGTAATTTTGACACTAAATTAAATCTCTCTTTATTAAAATTATGGTTGTGGGAAAAATAGTGTACACGACTCGTACGGAAAGTGTCTATCTGTGCTTGCGAATTTCGGCACTCCGCTATCGCCTTGAGTCAAAATTACCCTCACGATATCACTCACTTTTTATAGTATATTGCTTAGTGACCATGTTATAAAAAAAGTGTCACTTTCGTATATGGCCGTGAATAAATAACTATTATCTATTATGTAAGCTACGTATGTGATCAAATGCGGTCTGGTAAACAAATCGCATACTTAGGAATTTTACTTGCGTAACTGAATAATCAGAAATTACTTAAACTTTTTTTTATATATTTAAAAAGAAAGATTTTTAAAAATTGTAAATCAATAATGCATATCGAAAATTGCTGCACATATACAGGTTATTGTTTCAAAATTACGTCCCACCATTCTCACAGATTTTGGTGGAGATATGTTTCAACTTGCCGACGTTTAGCCCGACCTATGCGGGCTTTTCACGGTTTCTTAAAATTAGGGCGTTGTAATCTGTAAGCATAAGAATGGTGGGTGGCAGCCGTTCAGTCACTATGTCAAAAAGTTCTATATGGTTCTATCCACATCCATATAAATACCTCAAAAAAACTTTTTTTACAATAATCAAAAATAGTAGTGCTATTGCCAGTACCAGTGGAATTATTCTGTTAAATAATAGTGTGACAAGTAGCTATGAATCTAAGCCTTTTGTTGATTTTGAATAACTGTACTGTAGTAATTAATAAATTATTCTATGTAAGCTCCTAGGTATGTATCACTAAAATAACGTTTCAATAATTGTTTAACCGGATAACATTATTGGGGTGGTTGTAGATAAAGTATAGTACATATCTGAAATTGTAAAGCAATTACGTCTTCTTGTAATTACGCACTCTCCACTACGAAGCATTTGCATAACTCTTTACAGTCGTACGTAATATGTTTCTTACAATTCTTGTTACGTAATGTACTATTTTGATATACAACATATTGCATTTATCATTTATCAGCGACGACATTCAAAACATATGCATATGCATGCAGAAAACGCATTGATTGTCATACTTTTCTATGCAAAATATAAATAAATTTTGAGGTTATTTTGTGTAAATTCACAGGCTTTAACGAGTAAGATTTAAGATGGTACTGATAGAGGAGATCTTCCTCTTTCAAAAAATGCAATGATTTGGACCGTTAAAGCCTGAGAAATTAATTAGCCCAGTAACGAAGTTACTGATTGACAGAAATATAACTTTATTAATTATTCACTTAAATAGTTATTTACATAAAGAAATACACAAAATTTGTATAATATTTTTGCCGACGATCATCATCAAAAGTAAAACCATTTTGGACATACACCACCTAATATGTGTCAGTTTATTTGTTTAACTGAGGTATAGATGGCGCCAACAATATTATCCTTAATAAAAAAATTAAATGCGCCCTTATTCTGTATATTATCGTGTCAAGTAAATTTTTTAAAATTAATTTATCGGATTTTATACTTTATTTTTAAAACGTTTTTAAATAGCAGATAAATCAACTACTACTTTACCGCATAGGAGACGCATTTTACCGCATTGTATGTAAACATCATTTCAAGACAAGTATGAACAACAATATTAGGTGTCTCATTCTCCCAAAATTTTTGTATAAAGTGTTCTTAACAATGTGACGAAGGAATTAAGCATTAAGTTTTGGGTAAAGTAAATAAATTTTATACATGGAGTTTTTTGCCTTAACCAGAAGTATTCTTTTATATTTCACTCTTGGTGTGTGTGTGTGTGTGTGTATGTGTGTGTCCACAAATACGCAACAAACAATATTAAAACTAAATATAAATTCTTGAAAAAGAAACAAATCCTGTTTTTTTATCGTTGATTTTGAAATTGACAATTTACATAACTTTTGGAACATTCCAAGCAAATGGTGTTTTCACATTTTATACATTTATAGCTTATATTTTGATTTTTTGGCTGTAAGGGCAAAGACTACATTTTGTCTTTTTTCAGATTATCTGTTTTAGTCATGTCAGATGGTATCGCTCCTTAGGACGTTCAGAATGAGTGTTCTTAACCCGGTTTGTACATTAGGAATAGAAAGTCTACAATTTAAATGCGGTCTAAACAAAGTTAACGCTAAATTTTCTGTGAAACCAAAATTGGGGAAACATCCTAAAGTACAAAATGTAAGAATTTGCCTCTGATATGTTTACCAACATGTAAAAAACTGTAAATAGTTTTTTCGGCTTCTCCTATTAGTTGAATGATTGGCACATTTCTGTCCACGGAATCAACCCCGCCTTTGGTTGCATTATAAAACGCTACTACTTCAGGTTTATTCTCACAAAAGTAAGTTCTCAGTAAAGTAAGTAATCGACATATAATACTAAAACGCTTTCGTCGCCTCTCACTCGGACTAGCATCTCCTTCCACTCATAGGGAGCGACGTCGACGTTCGCACGAACACCTGACGATAACAAACGCGACGTCGTAGCTTCGGTTCAAAAGCGCCGTATGAGAGATAAAAGAAGCGCCTACGCCTTTGCTTTCCAAATAATTTCAAATTTATTGCGTAGATTCGAATCGATTTACGCAAAAATTAAAAAAAAACTTGTTTGATTCGAACGCTTTCAAAAGCTACGGAGGTTTTTCAACTAATTATTAGCCTAACGGCCGTGGTTTTTTGGGCGTCCGATAGAAATCAAAAAAGCGAATGCTGTTAATTTCTTTTGGTAAGCGAAAAACGTCAAGGACAATAACTACACCTCAAAAACCAAAACAATTTCACCCCTAACTTTAAGAGCTTATACTCAGAAATTTGAGACATATCAAAAAAGCGCCCAGTTACAGATTTTTCTTTAAAAACGGCACCTAAACAAAAGATGTGGCTTTATTATAATGCCCTTACCAGTACACAAACATTTTTTTTTAAAAAATATTAAAAAATTGTTTAAAAATCGTAGTCACCTAAACGGTGACAGTTACGGAAATTCTCCATTAAGATAAAAAGCAACCTAACGCTGGATTTTTTCTTACGGGTCCGTAGAATAATGTGACAAAAAACTTTTACGAGGTCTAAAGTGTCTAAAAAATTGAACCATACTTAAAAAAATGTACTTATTTAAAGGAATTAAATTTACATCTCTGTAACACGTTTCATACTCAATCGAAAACTTATGAAAATTGAAATTTCAACCGATTGTTTCAATAAAATAATTTTTTAATTCTGTTTTTTTCTTTGTATTCTTTCTGTGTTTCCAATAATAAAAGTATTTTGTTTACTTTTGATCACAAGACATTATTTCAATTAAAGAAAACAAAAATACTTTCCTATTAACGGAGAAGTGTACAGCTAATTTTAGGAGCATTGACTACCTGATTGTCTTGATGAAGTGCCATTGGCAACAAGAATTACAATGTGGTTTATGCATGATGCACCTACTAACGCATTTCAGATTAGTAGACGTCAATATTTAACAACACGATTTCAAGATCGCTGGGTTGTCTTAGGTGGGCCTCACTTATGGTGTACTAGGTCTCCTGGACTTAAATCCTTTGCCAGGACATTTAAATTCAATAAGTTGTATATCACTTCAGTAAAAAATTTGAACTATTTGCCAAATTAGAATAATTTGTGGGTGCAATTTAATAAAAAACACATCTGGCGTTTTTGAAAAGCACGGCAAGATTAGATTCATACATTCTTGGAGGTGGTAGAAGACATTTTCAACAATTGTTTTGTAGATATAAAACAGCTTCCTTCAATTATTTTAATATTTTTACTTATGGTTTAACTTTAATCAAAGGTGTTTATTTTAATTTTTCTTGAAAAACAAAAACAAGATACGTTGAAAACACTTAGAAACAACAAAGTTTTGTTTTTGATGGTTCATTTGCGGTGCAATTAAATTGCAGAATTGTACTGGGTGTTATTATTTTTATGCCCAGACGTCAAATGGTCTGCTCCGTATTTACGTCCACCGAATCTAATTCTTTAAACATTGGTAAGTAACTGTAAAAATTTGAATCATATCGGTCAAAGAATTCTTTAAATAGTAAAATCACTCTTTTGATAATTACTTCAACATAGTGTGTTTTTGGAAAGAGCGATTTCGGACTTTTTATCTTATTTTCACCCAAAGATTCTTGCCTTTAAAATATGCCCAATGCTTATAAAACGCCCGTATATGCATTATTTAGATAGAAAGTTAGATGGTTAGGTGTAATTTAAGTTAAATTTCGTTTGGACTTGTTAAACTTGAGATGAAACAAAAATCTTTTTCATCAAATTTTTGTTGTCAGCATTAGTTGAAGTACCCATGTATTTTAAAACTGAGATCCTGGGATTAGTACAGTCTTTGAATTTTTGGTATAAACTTACAATTAAAACGGATGCGTAACCCGAAAACCATAATTCAGGTTAAAAAATAGTTTTTTTTTTGCTTAGAAGAGTTTAAGACGAGAGCTGTCGTTCTGATATAAAACTCCAATTATCATTATTAAGGTTTAGATCACTTGTAAAGTAAAAAGTTATTTGGCTACAACGAAAATAATGCTCGAATTCTCGAGAATTGTTTTAGCTTGGTTCATATAATTTTTGGTTAAACTTATTATTTTGTCACAGTAATTGCAGAACAATTTGATAAAATGTATATTTTAATTAAAGAATGATTCTTGTAAGCAAAAAACAATCATTCAAATTTTTTAAAACTTTTGAGCGTGTAATGTTGGGAGGAGGGTCAGAACTCAAAAAGAAATTTGTTGATGTATTTTTTGAGATCAACGCAGAACGCAAACATTTATTATTTGCACTGGATCAATTACTTCTTCCAAATAAATACTTAGATTGTACACAATTTTACAAAACAGAATCTACAATCACTAATATAAAGATTATTTACAATAAATAAATAGATAATTTATAAATTGGGATCAAATGCATTAATCAATCAATAACAATACAATTAATTTAAAGAGACACATTTTATGTCCGTCGATGGTTTTGTCATTGATCTAAAAAAATTAGTACTATTTTTCTGATTTAATTAATATTTGCAGAATGCTAATTTTTGAAAAAGTGGCGGTAAATTGTAAGGAAACGCATTTTTTTTTGGCAAGGTAATCCCTCTGCATATAAAATCAATCATATGGATCTTAAAAACAGCTATATTTCGCCTGATAGAAGGAAATTGTTTTTGTATTGTAAAAATAAATTTAATAGCAATAAATTCAAATTGGACTTCTTAAAGAAGAAAGCAGACATAGCTGGTCATCAATCAACTCGGAAAAGTAACTCAAGAAAGAAAAGGCTTCCGGTAGTTTAATTCAATTATGATTTCTATTATTTTTTCAAACACATTTAGAAACAATGTATGGAACTCCAAAACAGTTACTGCGTGTTAGCTTAGTATTTTACTAAAAAAACATTTACAGTTTTTAAAAATGGTATTTTTTGAAATGTTAGCAACAGAAGATCTTGAACAACCATAATGATATCATTTTTGGTTAAATTTACAGAGTGTGGTTACTGCTTTTTTAGCCTTCCAGAATGGCAGAGCAGAGATCACATTGGTTTATTGTTGCTTATGGCCCAACTTACACATATAAATAACACAAAATTAGAAAATTACAGAAATGTAAAGTTCAACAACGACATCAAGACATTCTATAAAGCCTGTGGTGTTGCCCTCAAGAAATCATCATCTTCTGCCAGCCAATTTCCTGAGTCTGCAGTCTTTAATAATATAATGAATACTTTGTTCTTATGCATCACAGTCGCACCCAGGGTCGGGTCTCCATGTTTCATTTATATATGAAGGCTCCAAATCAGCCATGCCGTGTTTTTAATTCTATTGACACCTACCCAGGTTTTCCTTAGAGACTGAAAAAGCCCGCTGGATTGGTTTGAGTTTTACAGTAGAGGCAAATGATCTGGGATCTACTTTGTTTCTCCAGTTTCAGCAACCGTCATAGTTCTTGACATAGGAGTTGTTGCAGCAGTTTTCACAGGAGGACTTCTTGTTGAACCTTAATTCAATTAGGTCTTGGTAAATAAGATGAAACCAGGTTGCTAAAATCTTTTTAAACGTTCTTATCACTGTATTACGTCTTCGTATTTTAGGTGGTTCGATGTTACTAAGGATCTTCGGTAGCCAGTAGATGGGTTGGTTTAACACTCCAAAAATTTATTTCATCGTTTGGTTTAGCACCACGTCGACTTTTTTCCGCGTACGGATTGTTTAGCTGAACCGACGTTTAGTATTTATGCAATTGAATAGACCAGACTTGGACCAAAGTGGTGGTGGAGAGTATCTGCATCAGCTGCATCACTGCGCAAGCACTGACCCAAAGGAAACCATTATTCCAGAATTTTGACTTGCATGACAGCGCCCCCATTGAAATTTGCAAGACCTATTTGACAGCATTATTATCCAAAAGATGTCATTGCGTTGCATCTAGTATGTGTTAGAAACTTGTATTGATGAGCCTTCTCTTCGTGACTTTATCGTATGCATTTACTGTCACATCGGACAAAGTTTTCGCCGGTGTTTATAGTCGTTTTTCATAGTCTCGCTCCTATGAATGTTGTTAGTCCAGGACCACCAGTCTTGCAGTTTAGATTTGGTCTTAAGCCAGCCTAAATCATTAGGTATAGATCCCATTATAATTGAACTTAATTTGTTGTGGATGGAAGTACGCTCAAACAGTTTGTACGCTATGCCTAAAGAGAGCAATTGAGTTATGTTACGCTTTCAGGTGTATTGTTACGGTTTTTGCTGGTTTGAGAATACGATGATCATTGCCCAACTTAAATTCTTTTTGGCAAGATTCTTGATTGAAGGATATGAGCAGAATATTGCCTCAGCCAAATTTTCCCGTTGTTTTCATCCTACAGTGCTTTTAAGAACTAGGGGTTGTAAATTATCAAAACTAGAAGCTTTGCCATTTTTTAACTCTTGTATTACCCGTATCACGTTTCTTAGAAGTTTGAAAGGTTTTAACACATCTTATTGTTCACGACCAAGTCTTTTTTTTTAAATAATTTAAGCTCTTTAGTATTTTACGTGAGTGTTCGTTTTACCCTCTTTGCTCTAGACATTTTCACTTCGAAATGTCCCGGAGTTTGATCGGGAGGTAACTCTTGGCTTAGTCTTGCTCCCAGCTTTTTTTAATAGGCTCCACGCTTTCTTTTTAGAGTGTCTCAAGTTTCGGTTTTCGGTAGTGTTCCGCCATTTGGTCCTTCTAGCTTCATCTAGCCATGAAGAAGGTCATTTACAACAATCAGTCACATGGTTACTGGCTACATCTTCTGTTAATTTACGCAGCATTTGTATTGTGGTCATCAACTTAAGTTTTGTTGTGAGGTAAAGGTAGCTCAATGTAATTTTACTGTCCCACACAAAATACGGCAGCAATAAATGAAATATTAATTAGAAAGACGATATTCGGGCGTTCCATGAAATTTCACGCGAAGACATTTCTGTCGAGGTAGTATCCAACATCGTGGATTGGCAAAGCGTACCAACGTCCTGGCAAATGCTCATAACACCACTGTTCAAAAATTTTTTATTAATTGGATGACAACATACAATTTAATAAATGCAACGGAAGGCGAATTAATCGCGTAAGTGATATGACTTTGGCATCAAATTGCCAAATGTATGATAGTTCAATCGCTTAACAGAAAAGTGGCCAAAGTGATTGCTAACCGATAAATGGTATTAAAAATATAGTTTTACTTATTTTTGTTGTTTCTATCTTTTAATAATTAATTCCATCTGAAGGTGCGACGGGGAGAATGTAGTTGTGCTTTCTTGTCTTGCTAGAAACCGCAGCCGTTTGTTGTCAAAATGGGGTGGAATTGAATGTATTCTGAGTATTTAATCGGTAGTGCTAGTGCACAAGTTTATTTTTTGTAAACTTACGTTCAAGATTAAAAACTACAAAATTTCTTTCATACAGTCCATTCCAGCCGGCCCGATGTTTGGTTATTTTTTTGATGTTATCATTTTTCCATCGAATTTACAAACACATTCAAAAACGTATAAATAATAAAACTAATAGTTTTGCAATAACGAGGATCAACTACAACATTTCATTAAAAAGTAAATTAATAATGTTTTTGTTCAAATTATCCAAATTAATTTGATTTGGTAATTCAATACATGTTTACTGTGTTTATTATCAGGTCACATCTTTAATTTTTTCCTTTGTGTAATAAACGTTGTAAGCCTCGAGAGGATTATTAATGCGTGACATAGTTTTTCCGGTCGTCCAACTCATTAATCCTTCACGCAAGAGCATCTATGTTCCTTTTGCACTTTCGCAAACGTTTCCTTTCCATATCTAACGCTTGAAATAACCGCAGAGCAAAATAATCGAGGTCGGTTTTATAAACTTTGCCTTACGGAAAACTAAATGGAAAATGCTAGGTTTTTTTGCTCATATTAACTAAACGTAGAATCGTGACTGAATAGTTCATAAGTAGCACAATTTATATTTGAATTACCGTTTGCAACTTCGATTTCTTGAAAAGCCATTGTCATTTTAAAACTCAATAAATGTTAAGTATTTGATCATTAGTGTGACAGTTATATTCCAATCTTACCGTTTTATTATTAGTTTGCTTTTTTTCATTTTTTCTCTCGGTACTTGTGTGATTTTTTAATTACATCTCAGTTTTACGGTTGTTTTGACAAATTTGATTTCAGATGCAATATGTGCATAAGACATCGACTACTCGAGTGAGTAGAAACGCACATTTGCTCACGTAATAAACCAATTAAGTTAGGATGGTGTTTTCTATGATTATTCTGAAACATCGCCAATATATATTGCGGTGGATTACTAACTTTGCATATAAAAAAAATATGTTTTAGCTATGAGACATCTTGTTTATTTAATTCGTAATCTCAGGTCAATGAGTCCGTTCCCAAAATAAAAGAATTAGTTCTAACATTGAATTTAATTAATTTTATACAAAAACTTGAAATATAACAAAAGAAACAAGTTCTTGTAACCGACCTTGTATCGATGTGAAATTCAACACCTGCGTGTCAATCTTCATTGTCTTCTAATTGTTGGGTGCACTAAATAATTTTGTTGTACAGGTTCAGTACTTACTTGTAACACTTTTAATTATCATTTTCGAATCAATAAAATGTTTTTTTTTTGACTTAAATTTTAAACTCAATGTGTTGCTACTTCGATTCTCGAAGTACAAATCCTTTCTTTTGCGTTGGGACTCTTCTTTCACTGTCCTCACTTCGAATGTTAGTTTTTAAATGTTTTTTGTCACTTCTATTTCCATATTAAAATTGTCTGGTCGCACTCCTTAACCTTGCAGCATTTATACTGTTTCGTTATATTTTCAACACACAGTTATTTTTATCACGGAAACTAATTTTGGTACATTTTTACAAGCGTTCATTATATTATTACTACACAAAACTTACTTATTATTTTTCTGTTTTTAATTAAAGCGGAAATTAATCTTCTATGTACAAATCAAATTTTTGATTAATATTAATTAATTGTGGTTTATGAAATATAGATTGGCTTTTAGAAAACTCTTAACTACAAATTAAATTTAATTTACTTTTTTATTTAAATGTAAACTTTCAATCTAAATTTTATTTGTTTATTTCTTGTTTAAACATAATTTTTGTTTATTTATTCAAAAAATAGCTCTTCCACTGCAATACAAAACAGCACTTTAGGCCACACGGTCTTTGGCTTTAGTTTTTTCTTTTCACAACTTTCTGTTGTCTACATTTTCTTCGCAGTTCCTAATTTTAAAGTCTTGTAAATTTTTTTTACTTCTGTCCCACCAGAACATTCTTGGTCTTCCTTTTCTTTTCTTTCCTTCTGGCTGGATTATCAATATTTTGTAAATTAATTCATTTTTATTTTTCTTTATACATGCCCCATCTATCGCAGTCTTCAGGGTATTAGATTTTACTCAATTCAATATTTGTTTTTTGTCTCTAAATTGTATTTTTATTTATACTTCTATATATTCTTCTTAATATTCTTTTTCTAGTTCTTCAATTTTCGTTTTCAGTTTTGTTGATAGCACCTATATCTCACTTCCATAGGTCACAATTGGTCTTATCACTGTTTTGTATAATTTCACTTTGCCATTTTTGATATATTTTTATTATGTAGTATCTTCTTTAACCCCCGCTGGAGAGAAGAACAATACTATTTGGCTCGAAGTAGCGCACTAAATTCGTGGAGGATCCAGTATTTGTAGTAGTTAGCGTAGCAGTGTCTGGCTTAATCGGTGAGTTGGGGAGGTCCTTGAAGAACTGAAAAGAAATAAACTGCTGCCTAACAAGGCGCCACCTGCTGGGTAATAGAGAGAAATAAAACCAACCAACAGAAATTCAATAGGTTTTACTAAAAGGTCTAATACGCCAAAACGAACACAAATCATAGAGACAAATAGACAATTCAATATAGTAAACTAATCTTAAAGTATTAAAATAATGTGACAGAAATAGAGAGGCTGTCGTATATGAGTACGTGCGATAGCAACAACAATAATTAAAGCTCGCGATTAAATGTTCCAAACTCAGATCAGTTTTGTAGTTACACCCTAAATTTAAAATTAGCGTTCTAATTGAGGGTTGGTTACTAAGAAAACTCGACGTACACACGTCGCTTACACACGGTGACTTAATACTAACTTAAACTCGAATAAAGAAGATAAGTATCTCCCGCCAACTCAAAGGCCTTTTGTTTTAGCTTTACTCACTCTAGCCGACTCCACCCAAGCCCAAGCTCGGTGGTGGAGTCTATCCCTGAATAAAATTTACTTAAATGTTAGAGATTTAAACCGTTTAATGTCACGTGTACGTGAGCATCATACACATTAATATTGAGTAGGATACTTAAACATTAAAACCTAGCTGTGTTCTAGTAGTATGCCGTTCCGAGAATGAACGTTCTTGCTAGCGACAGTTATGTAACAAAAGGTTCTTAAATAGTCATTCCAGCAACCCCAGGAGTTATCCAGGTGTAAGATACGGTGAGAGTATGAAGTCAACAGACGTGGTAAACATACGTCGTAATAGAAATAATACAACCACGAAAGAAAAAGAAAACAACGTGTAGTTACGGTGAATGCGGTCGGATTTAAATTTAAACACCAATTCGATTTATTATTGAAACACACATCAATAATTTGTGTAAAATTTTAACTTTGAAATGCACGCCATGCACCCATGTACAAGAAGGAAGTAGAAAATGTCTGCTCATCGTCTCGATAACTTTTGTAAATTAAAGGATTCACTAATGGGAAAATTTGTAGCATGCGCGGCAAATTCGACTTTTATCGTAACGTGCGACTCCCGACAAACGTTATTAAAAAGGCTACACATACGTTCTAGTTTGAGAAATTTGAACCGTAACAGTTATAGTCTGTCTTTATGTTAGGATATTCTCAAGTAAGTTATTAAACAGTTTGGGCGATAGATAGTCTTTTGTTTTAGTCCAGAATTGCTTTCAAATTCCTCAAATACGTGTTCTTTATTTTCACTTTGTTTTTGTTGTTATTAAGGTCGTTGCAATTAATAAATTATTATAATAACCAAGTTGTTTCATTGCTTGAATTATTTCTGTGCGTTTAATTCTATCATAGACGTGTTTAAAGTCAAGGAATAGAATATGTATTTGCATGTTTTTGGCTCCATATTTTTATGTACTAGTTTTAGTAGGAAGATGTTATCAATTACTGATTTCCCGTTTTTAAACCCTGCTTAATATAAGTGTGGTGTAAAGGGTAAATACTAGACACCGGTTTGATCAGAGGAAAATCTGGCGGAGTCGGTTTTGATGCGTTTACCATATTTTACTTACAGTAGTCGAGATGGAATACTTACATGAATGACTGTGCTGGCGTAAAGTTGTTGAACATACTCGGAGCGTACGAGATTCAGTGTTTGCGTTAATGAGGCGCCGCTCGTGTTACATATAGTCCAGTGCATTTAAGAAATTTTTATAGGGGTAACTCACCATTTTTGTATACATTTTTCTCTTACCGTCCATTCAAGTTTGTGGACCCCTAAAACCACCTCTTTCTCCGCCATCTTGGATTTGGTGTTTTTTTGGAATTTTTATATCACGAGTTCTAATTATTGCACAGTCATAAACTTGGTGTCTTTGAATTTGTTTTGAGGTATATTTTCAACAAAATTATATGACAAAAAACTGTGTGTTTAACGGAAAAAACGGAAAAAGTTATTGCTTCTCAATGTCCATAAAACGACTTTAAAAAAAATTCTTTTTATTTCAATCTTTTTCCAGTCCACTTGGCGATTTTTCGTTACAAAACTTATTAAAAATAAAGTAATTTCTAGCATTTACAAAAGAACTATCTGATACGACCATTTCTCGCCTGTAAATCCACGCGCAAAGTTGCTAAGTTACGAGCGGGTCTTCGAAACACGCCGAATAGCGTTTGTGTTCCGTGCTGCATTTCGTCGTAATACGACTTGTCCTTCGTTTATTTACTAAAATAAACAATTGTTATGCATTATATGTTGTTTAAATATGCTCATGTGTTCAATAAAAATTTTGTCGGAGAGGATTTTTATTTAAAAAATTAACATTTTGATAAGTTTAATGATGACTTTATTCTTTCCAAACATTATTCAATTATACTATAGCTATTTGTTATTAACTAACTATTCGTCTACACGTAAATGTATTGAGACTTTTACAGTTCGAGATAAAAATTTCAAAAATCTCTCTAATCAGAGCTAATGTATCAGTAGCTTTTCTTTTTTTCTTTGCTGCGTAATTATGATCTTTTTGAACCAGACACTAGACATTGTAGCTGAATAACTCCAAGTGAAACCTTGAAATTTGGACCGCACAAGTTGCCACTTGTGATCCATATTGCAAAAATAATAGTTTAGTTGAACACTATAAAGTAAACTAAACAGCGTAGCACCTCGGTTATAAAAAAAATTACGCCTTAATCGCTGCTCAAATTCGCCATTTTGAATAACAATTTCTTCAGCGTAGAATTAACTATTGTGATCTATAATGAATTCCCCAAAGAGCTTTTTAACTTTGACTCAGGTCATCAGGTGACATTCTCGGCAATGGAAGCACAGGGTAACCTTGGTCACATCAACTGGATTAAAGAGTCGTGAATATTCCGTATGGTGTTTTTGGTGAAGTTTTTAACACCGATGAGCTTTCTTAATTTACTATGTGCCTTGATTTGAAGGGATTGGTACACTTACACTTTCCTATTGTAATTGCTGCAACAACTTACCAAAACTAACAAAAACAACAATGCCAAATAATAGTAGTATTAATAACAGGGGGGCGTAATTGTTTGCGTACCGTCTCGCCAGACTGACAAAAATAACAATAAAACCATATGTCTCTTGAAAACTAAATCGCAACTCACGTCCTTTCTCTTCAAAGTCTAAATTAAAAGTGAGGAAAAGAGAAAAAAAGTAAGACAAAAGGGGACGAATCACCCACTCCTACCTTTCCTTCTTGCATACCAAAGCATGATAATAAGGGACGATACCAAACCACCTGTTCCCGTTCTTTTTCAATTACAAATAATGAGTGTATTTTATTTGTGATTAAATTAAGTCACAGTTTAGCTGTTAAAATTTAATTTTTAATAATATATGTTATGAAATTAATCACATTCTTATGTTGTTCAAAAATATATTGGAAGTAAAGAATCTCATGAGTTCTATATTAAGTCCTATAATACAAAGTCCAACAATTTTGTCTACGACATACCTTTTTTACCTAACAATCACGTGCTTGAGATGATTGCAAACATATTTTGTACTTTGTATTAACTGACTTTACTTGACACAATCCCACATTACCCCAAAAGTTCATCTGATGACCTATAATGACCTGGATCAAAGTTGAAAAAGCCCTCTAAGGAACTTATCAGAGCACAGTAGTGAAAACCCCATGTCAATATGTTGACTCTACGCTGAATAAATTTTGGACCAAGTTTTTCAAAATGGCGACTTTGAGCAGCAATAATAGCGCCATTATTCATTATATTGAGAAATGCGAGCCGTCACATTTCTTAGAAAAGCATGTACTATGATGTGTAGAATTTTCGTAAGAATCGATCACCATGGTGGCAAACCATATTTCAAGGTTTCACTTGGACTTGCTCAGCTAATATATAAAGCTGGATCTTAACTCCATAATACGTAGATTGTTTCTTTACTACCATGTGTAGCTTCAAAAATGAAAAACAAACTACTGAAGGGTTCTATCTCTTTTCTTATTACTGGAACTCATATTTTATTGTGTTTAGGAAATAGTGACTTAGCTTCTGGAGACATAGGCAAACCAAAGCTTGAAAACTTGAATCTGTATGTCGTAATACGAGACGGTATCTTCGATCGCTTACATCTAACATCAAAGGAATCTTAGCCTACTGAGAACCGTTCTTTGTAATATAGGCTGTCGTATTAGTGTGGCGTATTTTAGATGATCGAAAGCTGCAGAGTTTTTATTGTTGATTTGAATAGTATCATCTTGTTCCTCATCTGCGTTCAATAAATCTGTCACGTCACTTCTCAAATTATCTGTTTCGAGTTGATCATAATAGTAATCAGAATCGTTGGTTGTAAGCACTCTTAGAAGTTCTTGGTATCGTACTCATAGAAGGTTAGTAACACACGGCAGTAAAGCCGCATGCAACGTATTTGTTTATTATGTGGGATTCTCCTACCTAACTGGCATGTAAACCGTAAAGACTGGACTACATGGGGTAACCTTATACTCCAGTCCTTATACAGTGACCGGCAAAGGGTGCAACAAAGTCCGTCCTAAAAAAACAATGTTTTTGTTGCTTACCGTCCATTAGTACACTAATAAATAAAAATTACTGGATTGTAAAGTTTATTTGTTGGTTTTATTGTGTTTTATGCAACTCAAACGCAAAAAATTTTGTTTTCTCAATATTTCCGGAAAATACCGAAAAACTGATATTTTGAAAAGTTGTTATTTTCTTTTGAAAATTTGCACATAGACGTATAATCTAATTCTGAACGATTTTTTTGTTAGGCATTTTTCAATATCTTGTCATCTAACTTCACTTTTTATATATTTATTAAATTTGCTGCTATGACAGTAGTCACATGACATTTGTCAAAGTGCTTTTTTTTTGTCATTCGATATGCTGAATTCATTTACTAAAAAATTTTTTAGGTATCTCAATTACAAAAATTTTTCCTATTTGATACAAACTCTTTGTAAATCACTCTTTGTAGGTGAAAATTTTAAAATTAGAAACATATTATTTAAATCCTATTGAATAATGACATAACCTTTACTCATTCTTTCCATTTAATTACTGCTTAAGAACTTTGAAAACATCTTTCAATTGCAGTGTTATTATTCTAATAGGTTTGCCTAATTCTTCTGATTTTATTCGAAAGATTTAAGAATATACCTGTTTATCTGGAAGATTAAAATATTTATTGCACATTATGACCACACCCTACAATTTGTACATGGACATGTCCATTTTACTGACCATGATTGTACAGGTATTCTATCTCTTATATCAATTACTTGTGCAAGTGGGAGTAAACAACCACAAAAAAATAAAAATACATAAAATAAAAAAATATTATATGTACCGGGTGACCCAATAAGACTGTTCCTCGGCCATATCTCGGGAACCGTTAGTCGTATGACGTTAGTGTAAAAAAATATTAGGTAAAATTAGCTATGAAGAATCTCAGGAAAATAGTTTCAAGTTTTAAAAATGACCACCAGAGAGCGTAACTGCCATCTTAAATTTTTAAATTGTATTTTCGATAAATTTCGCATAATAAACAAAAAATTTTTCACTTTTGTAAAAGAGAATTAGTTTATCTATAATTTTGTAAAAACAAAAGGTCAGTTATTTCAAAAACAAAGATGGCGGGAGTATTCAATTGTTTTTGCAATAACCTGCTTTAACTTCTTAATGCTTTGACCGATTTTAACAAATTTGATATCGTTGAAAAGAGCATTCCTTAAGCAATAAGAATTAATTTAGTTGAATCCTTCTCCGCCAGGGGGTTACTTTTGACACCATGACCCAAATTTAAAAAAATCAAAAAATTAAATGGATTGATATGACCTTTTCTTTATGATAAAGTAGCCAAATAACATCCAAATAGGCCAATAAAAACCATTTTTCAAAATCTCGTTCCTAACCTCAAATATTGAGAAAGTGAGAATAATGGATGCTTGAAGATCGAGGACCGCGCGGTAAATTTTCTAAAACTATTAAAAATTTAGCACAAAATAAATAAAATGTTAAAGAGACAATTGTGAGTCTAAATAGAATTAATTTAAGTACTATTTAAAAAAATATATATCATCAGAATATTTATGTTGCTCCAAAGGGACTAAACGCATTTTGAACTTATTGTCACTTTAATATTGCTCTCGTAATTCTAACCTTTAATTTAAAAAGTAAGCCTAAAAAACCTAAATAGGTATACTATATCCGAATTCGAATATGTTAGACCATATATTTTGGAACCATTTACAAGGATTTTAGTAGGTGTAATATAGTTACTTTACGGAATTCTTTTATGAAATGGTCTGTGGTTCTAAAAGAACCGTTTTTTAATAAAACCCATAAAAGGAAAAAAGGGATCTAATGGCGACTCAGGTGTTCAAAATGGCCTCCGTTATTTTGGATGCACATCTGAAGACGTTGATGTGTTGAAAGAACAGCATTCTCAATTTCAGCTCTTGGGATGTTCAAGATGGCATTCCTGATTCTTGCAATCATATCCTCGCGGGAAGTTAGCCTTGTTGATAAGACTATATCCTTAATTCTTCCCCAGAGATAAAAATCAAGGCAGGTTAAATCGGGAGACCTTGAAATATTTAATAAGTTTTAATATGTGCGCAATTATGAACAGAATCATTCCAAAACCGCGCGGTCCTCGATCTTCAAACATCCATTATTCTCATTTTCTTATTATTTGAGGTTAGGAGCGAGATTTTAAAAAATGGTTTTTACTGGCCTACTTGGATGTTATTTGGCTACTTTATCATAAAGAAAAGGTCATATCATTCCATTTAATTTTTTTGATTTTTTTTTAATTTGGGTCATGGTGTCAAAGTAACCCCTGACGGATTCAACTACATTAATTATATTTTAGTTAATTCTTATTGCTTAAGGAATGCTTTTCAACGATACCAAATTTGTTAAAATCGGTCAAACCATTAAGAAGTTAAAGCAGGTTATTACAAAAACAATTGAACACCCCCCGCCATCTTTGTTTTTGAAATAACTAAACTTTTGTTTTTACGAAAATGATTGATAAATTGGTTCTCTTTACAAATGTGAAAAAATTTGTTTGTTTATTATCCGAAATTTATAGAAAATGCAATTTAAAAATTTAAGATGGCAGTTACGCCCTCTGGTGGTCACTTAAAATATTTTTGAAAATATTTTTCTGCGATTCTTCATGGCCGATTTACCTAATATTTTTTTTACACCAAAGTCATACGACGAACGGTTCCCGAGATATGGCCGAGGAACAGTTTTATTGGGTCACCCGGTACATTTTACTACTGCATGTCTTAGGTGATTGTTTTATATTGTTTATCTAATAATTCTTAACCACCCTGAAACTCCATCCCAAGAACTATGAAGATTTCCATAGCTAAAGTTCTACCAACTCTTCTACTAAGAAACTGGAACTACCAAGAGTTAAACGTATTTCAATAAAAATAAAAAAAGCAGTAGTAATAATAATACTCCCTCTAAAATTTAAGGGAGGTTGGGCATTATGCGTTCGTTTAATATAAATATTTTCACCCGCAATAAATTTTCCTCTAATGATTTCCAGACAAAAGGTTATTATTACAAGCTCTATTATAATTAATCATCAGTTGTCACTCCTCCATAAATGAACTTGACGACTTTTAATAAATTAATAGTAGTTTTCAGTAGTCAAACATGCGTTTGTTTACTCACACAAAACTTTGAATTAATTTTCAATTCATGTCATAAAAACTGATCGTTAGATGTAAAACTAACAATTTTTTTTAATGATGTATAATTTAAACCTTATATAACACGCCTTTTTTTCTTAATTGTTTTTCATAATTTTATATAAGTGGCATAAAATGAGAAATATAATATTTTGTATTTAAAAGAAGATCCAGCACGTCAAATACGCTTAGTTTTGATTTAGTAATTCTAAAATGAGCATCTTTATTCAAAGTTTTATTTAAAATTAATTTTGTCGCGTAAAATTTTAAATTATTTTGTTGGTGTAAGACAAACTTTATAATCGGAACTTTGTTGCTAAAGCCTTCGCCACATACAGTGCCAGTGATTAAAAACAAAGCTTCTCCCTTAGACCTATTTATTAAAGTGAAGATATCTAAATTAAAGAAGCTCAAACAATTGCCAACATTAAAGGATTATCGATTTTGTAATCTTGTTACTTACATGGCCTCTACTAAATAAAAAAGCTGGCAATTTAATAATGCACTTCATTAAAAATAAACTTTGAAAAAAAGAGATATTTTAGATTGGTTGTTCTTTATAAAGCTTTTATTGTTTTAATAGAATGAAATTTTTAACTGAAGCAAAAACGCCTTTAATCAGATAATAGTTGCAAAGTAATAACATTTATGTACATTTACTAAATATTATATTAGCTTTAATTAATAGTTACGAGAGTATCCTATTAGGTATACAACATTGGTCCAATATTGGCTCACCAACGGGTAATATTTTCAACATTACACCAATCTTGTAACGGAACAGTTTGATTTATTGGTTGAATGTGAAATTTAATATTTGTTCCATGGGTGTATTAATACTATATTGAAACTACGTATTTTAATATTGCTTTAATATACAGTGTAATCTACTTAAGTTGGCAACATATGGGAAACTTTTTTGTTATTAACTTTACGAAAAAAAGTTATTCTTTATAAAAAGTTCAGCATGTTTTAAAACCGGAATTACAATAATCAAAAGTTGAATTTTTTTACTCGTATGAAAGATTTGACAAAAGATATAAATTTGGTATAAGAGTAAAGTATCTTTATTTGTAACAATATTGAAAACTGTAATTATGAAAAGTTACGTTTTAATATGAAATTACGTCTTTCTACTTAAAAAACTATTTTTTACAAATTTCACTCAAATTATTATCGATTCTGAATATTTATCAGTAATAATATAAAAAGAAAGTGAGAATAAATTGATAATTGAACTCGTGATTTATATTTGACTAGATTGTTTTTTATTCACAAATTTTTACAATAAAATTATATCAATACATTCTTAACCTTAATTTTTGAAATGTCATTTTATTTAAATCTCGATCAATAAAACTATAAAAATTTAATTTAATCAATTATTACAATATATGAAAATATCGTTGGAACATTGTGAATATATTAAAAGATTTAACAATTTAAATTAGTACAATGATGAACTCAATTATTAAAAATGATTCGAGACTCATTATTTATTGAGGATTGAAGATTTGGAATTGCTTGTTATATTAAGTGTTTTTCGTCCTGCGTATTTTCTCTAAGATTATTTATTATATTTAAATGATGTTTTTGGTTCAATTGTAAGTATGGTTTAATCGAACTTCCAGTGACCTTGATTTTATGCTTTACAAAGTTTTTAACAGCACATGAGGATGAGGATCATCAGCTTTAGAAAGGTTAGTTACTGCACTTGATCTGGCAGAGTGGTTAGTTTTTTTTTAGTAACTGTGTCTACACCTACTTTTTCTGCGGATTATTTCATCCATTTTGAAATGGAATTTATTCCACATGAATGTTTTTATACCAAGAACCATTTTTTTACGTTTACCCATTAGTTTTTCAAAAAGACGAACAGGGAAAATATCTAGGTTATTCATGTTTGGAGTTAATCATTTACTATTAGCGCACCTTTGTGCTCCACCCTGTGCCGTTTCTGTAAAGATGGGATTATATTCAGTGCAGGCAGTATTTAATCCCATAATGTCGATTTCTTTTTAAAATAATGAACTAAACATTTCGTAGCTTTTCCTCCTCTCCAAGGTGTATCTTCGTCCCATTAGTTAAAAATTTCAACAATTCTGTATTAGAAAGTGCCACAGAACTATACTTGTGCTTATCAGAATGTTTATGTAAAATTATTCTCTTTGCATTTCAAACAATTTTGGATTCTATATTATGGAAAGGATTAAAGGATCTGTTATACTTGTTAAAGCAAAGTTCTTGAACTAATTTTGCCGTTTTATTCCACATTGTCTTTATTACTGCTTCTTTACAATTATTTCCGTTTTTTCTTTTCATGGTATAAGCCTAATCTTTTAAACTCAATACGAGAGTAGCTGTTGTAGTAGATTGATCCAGAATATAATTACTAAACTGATGATTTTCACTTATTTTATATAACGCGTTGGCACATCTGAGATTTATTTCCACTATAATAAAGACATAATTGGTTGAATCTTACCCTTGCGACGAATAAAGAAGCATTTCATTGGTTTTAAGAAACGTCAAAAATGATTTTTCCGTTCCGTTCAGAAAGCACTAACGAAAATTATTTATAAAAATCTAATTAATACACCATTGAAGTAAAAAATACGTCAACAAAATGGTTCAACACCCTTCTGTGTCAATACTGTTAGATTTACATTGTTTTGAAGAAAAAAAGAAAAAAATATGTTTTTATTTAATTGGATGTAATTTTATATTTGAACTTAGTTTTTAGTTTTGATCAACTTTTTCAATAACAAATTTTGATGTTTTTAAATGTTAAGGTACTTTACTCCTGAGTAAAATTTGTATTTTTGACAAACCGAGTATACGATTGTGAAAATTTTATATTTGATGATTGTATTTTAGATTTTAGAACATGCAGAACTTTTTATAAACAATAACTGTTTTTCGTAAAATTAATAATAAAAAGTTTACCATATGTCAACTTAAGTTGACACACTGTAGACATGCAGTATTCAACACATTGTTAGTACAATACCGAGAGAAAACTCTAGATTAGTTATTTGATTATTTAATATTAATTGCAATATGAAGTAGTTTGACTAAGATAATGAAAGACGCATACTTTTTAAACAACTTTGCTGTTTTGTTATTAAATTTAAAAAAAACGTTTTCCCAAAACTTCACATTGTTCTGATATTAGCAATCGTGTGAAGGAATATCGAATGTGTGTGGTTGTATGAAACATATAAAACAAAAAAATCGATTAGATGCAGGAAAAAGAATCTATGTTTAAGAAAAACACCGCCAAACAATTAATACAAACGCTACCTGCTAACTATTACCATTCCTACGTCGGGACAAAGCGAGGTACCGCGCGCGCGCCTATCTTTAAGGCAAGTTGAAAATAAAAAAAATTTAAATTGCGTTTTAGAAAAAAATAATTCAAACAAATGTTATAAACAATATAATTTTTCGCAACGTTTTTGTGTAATTAATATTGGCGGATCCATTGTTAAAAAAATTAGCGTCACGCGATAATCATATCTCAGTAATTACTTATCGGATCAAAAGTTAAACACTTTTATTTAAAGAAAATATGTGTAAAATAAATATATTTGTAAATATTCCATGACTTCGAAAATCTATGTAGGTTAACGACTCTATTGGCAAGACAGATTATGCTCAAAATCTAATCAGATCTGCAATATCTATATGTTACCGGCAAAGTATAAAATTCATTGTATAAAATGTGTAGTCAATCTACAGGGTGTCTCGCTGTTCTGTGTACATAGAGCTACTATAGATTTCTGGGACTAAAATATGCCAATTTAACCTAAAATACCTAGTTCTAAAGTTGATAGTTTTCGAAATACAGCGTCAAAGTAATTATTTTTTATTAGTTTTTCTTGGATAATGTTTTTAATAACACTATTATTTGCACGAATTTGGGTACTGAGGGTTTTTGGGATGAAAATTCGAAATCCGTTCTCATTTTTGTAGTAAATTGCAAGGGTCGCTACTTACAGCATTTTTTTACATTTAAAATGTTCTAATTTTTTTGTGCCTTCCTGTATAAAATTTTTATTTGAATATTTTTATATTCCAACTTCTTCTGCCCCAAAAGACATACTTAGTAAATGTCACTTTGAGCAACAGTTTCTGAAATAATTGGAGTTTTGCTTTATTTTTAATTAAATACGCAAATTCCCCATTGCCTTCGTGCACACTTTATTCTGGTTTAGAACTGGTCAAAATTAATAATTGAGCGTGTTTAAAGGCCAACGGGCTAACAACAGTAATAAATTTAAGGACGAAAGAGTCAACAACAGAAATAGTGTAAAAGAAAACTGGCCAAGAAGAGAAAGGATAAAGAAAAGATGTTTGGTTTTACAATAAATGTTCAATATGGGCACCATCTTTGTTTATGCACAAATTGATCCAACGCAAAAATTGAAATGCACCTTCCTTAAAATGGCTTTATCTCGCAAAGAGTGAGCAGCATTCTCAATCCTATTCCACAATTGCACAATGTTTTCAATTCGAACTTAATACATTTTGTTTTTAATGCACCCCAAAGAAAAAAATTGCATGGATTTAGGTCAGGAACACAAGGTGAGTTCACTATTGTACAAATGCGTGCTGTCAATTATATTCTTTACTGGAGGGTACATCATATTCAAACTATAGGTTTTGCAACATCTAGTGTCGACTCGTGTTAGCGAGCACGTACGCAAATGGTTTGCAAAACTTATAGTTTAAATATGATGTACCCCCAGTAGGGAATATAGTTTACAGGACGCATTTGTACAATAGTGAACTTACACTCGAGTTCTCTCACTCCTGAAGAGTCTCAAAAGAACGAAACAGCTGTCGAGTGATTTGCGGTGTTTGTTTGCTATTGTACAACCTCTTGTGAACTTACAGCAGGTGATTCAAGATTTTTATTTTTGCTAGCACTTATGTTGGCTATAATTATTGAAGGATCGACTTATGTAACTGCTTTTACATACCTATCATAAAGTTGCTTAAATAGGCAGATTTTGAGCATATTAATGTTGTCGTAGCCACTTTGAATAGGTTTATTTATTCGTATGGTACATTTTCATTATTATATTGTGATGTAAGTGTTATGTATGGTGTCCCAGAAGATTGTGTATAGTAAGGTGGCGAAACCGAGTGCAATTGTAAATTGGTTCGTCTACATTAGGGTATTCAATGTCTCGTTTGATTTTCCTTGAAAATCAAGTAACTTTGGTAAGGTTGAAATAGCTAATGACATTTTACTGGAATACCAAATAGCTTATAAACATTTTTACCCCGATACCAATGTGTCAAATTAACATAACATTATTTATTCGTATAGTACATTTTTATTATTGTATTGTAATGTAAGTGTTATGTTTGGTGCCTTAGAAGATCAGTATAAACCTGCATAGTGTGATGGCAAAGCATTTGCTTCAAGGTTTAGGAAAACCACTAAAACCTAAACATGTCAAATTATTAAGGTTCGTCAAAGATTAATTTATTGACTGAAATTGATCTACCTTTGTTGTTGCTAGAAAAGTGGTAAGTGATTGTTCAGTAGCTAGATTAACCGATTGAATCATATTTTTAGATTTTCTCTACCTTTCTGATTATGAGCTTACTGTTATACCAACTTTTATTTCAGAACCAAAGAGAGCTTGGTATAACGTTTTTTTAATTCTTTAATAGAGTGCACTATTTTTCATGAGCTGTCACTCTAACGTTTACTGTCATTTTCCTGCATCTACATTGTGAGAATCCTTTCAATATCATGATTTGCTCTTTCAACACTCTCCTGACTTTGAGCGTTGGTTAATATGAATTTAGATTAGTTATAATTTGGATAGAAAATTCCATACCGTTGTCAGATTGCACTATAGCTGGTTCACCAATCAATGTAAATATGTCAAGTAAATTATGAGCTACTTCAACCGCGCGTTTTGATTTGAGTGCTTTAACAAACTTCGTTAAATGGTCTTGGTAAACCATTATAAATTTATATTCATGATCTGATGATGATAATCAACAAGATCAACTTGACAACAAAAGTTACATTTATATGAAAGTATAGGATTCACTCCTTTTTACTTCTGCTGGCAAGTCACACACATCTGTAAATACAGTTTAATGTCATGGCGAGTTATATTGTTTAATCGTTTGGATAGGATATATTGAGGATATACTAAGATTCAAAATTTGTCTGTTTCTTTGTGTTTTTGTCTCTCTATAAACTCGGACAATATAGGTGCTAAGCCTAAAAGGACAGGTTTTTTTTGTATCCTGGTTCAGTCCGATAGGACGCGGGTTTCATCTGGTATTTACTAAAATCCAAAATTTGTGTTTGTTAGGTCCTTTATAGATTCAACCCCTGTAAGTCCTAGATTAAAGCTAACTGTATAATTGGGATCAGAACTTAACTATAGGAGAGAATGAAAGGGTTTGAGAGTGAAGGTTCACCAAGGTGTTTGGGCTCATGTAGTTAAAAAAATTTTACGTAAGTCTAACTACACTAGCTTTTAACTAGTTACAAATAAAACCCATTATGCAAAATTTTATAAACATCTAACTGACGGTTTTCCTGATATCTTGTTTACATGCTGACGCACGCCCGGCCGGCCGGCCATCTGTCAAAAATTGTTTATTGCTTTATTATAACGTACTAACTCTAACTCGTCAAAAAAGTGAAAAAAAGGTGTTAAAATTTTTTATTTTAACTTTTCATGGAGCAAAAACTATTGTTATTACTATGTACAATGCATAGTTCTCTATTAATTCATATACAGGGTGAGCCAACGCCGAGGAAGCAGAGCCAATTGCAGTTACATCGATAATTAAAAAAAAAAATAGACCCATTAATTTTATTTCTGAGGGGGACATCTGTTCAGCCTGTCGGCATTCCAGTGTTACCTCTGGTTATAACGGAAATGACGTCACATTAAACTATTTAAATGGTAATTCACAGTTTTTGTGCAAAATCAGATAGACGACAAAAAATGCTTTTCAAAATATCTCACATGTGCTAGTTGTACAGTACTTTACTTTAAATGTTATGTACAGGTCCGTAATAGAAAAATTCTATATTATATTTTAAAAAATACTTAAAATGTAGTAACCCGCAAAGTGTGATACACCGATGAATTTGGTATGAAAAGAGCTTTCAGAATATGGTGTCAAAAAGTGCTGTATTTAAAAAAAAGTTAATGATGGTTTCACAAAAACGAAACGTCGGATTCAAAAATTAGGAACAATGAGTTAAACAAAATAAAGAGTTGCTGTGAAGAAATGTCATCGGAATTGATGTAGTTTTACTATTAACGCCAGAAAAAATAAAATGTAAAATCAAAAATCAAAATATCTCAAAAACGCATAAAATGTTTGACCATCATTTTTTGGGCTTTTGAGGGCGCAACTTTTGACTCATTTAACCAAATCTGTATCTGCTACCGTTTCGGAAATACACATAGTGTCCCTCTTTATTTGGTCACTACTGCTTAGTTACAGCTTCTTAAAGATGGCGCAAAACAGTTTTTAATTTTTTTTAAAAACAAAACAAATTACAAAATTTAAAATGAGCGATCATTTCTTGCTACCTAAAAGCATTACATGAACAGTTTTGTGATATTCTTGTATAGTTTTAAGAGGAAGAAAAAGCCACTCTTAAAATTTGTTTTTTCTAAATTTTTTCCTGTTTCATATTTCATTATTTCAAAATTCAATGCAAGAAGTGTTGGTTGATTTTAAATTTTGTAACTATTTATGTTTTTAAGAATAAAATTAATAACTGTTTGTTTGGGCAATCTTTAAGGAGCTGTAACTAAGCAGGATTGCTCATACAATTTTATTTTATGTGAAAGACCCACATTATTTTTGACAAAGATTTACCACTTTCATTTTTTTGCACTTATTTATTTACACCCCGTATATTGACATAAGACATCAATCCAGAATAATTTTTTTTTATTTTGTTATAGTAACAACAAGTTTTATGGGTTTGGAACTATTGGTTTTAGTTAAAAACTAATTTATTAATTTAAATAATGAAAGTGCAGATATTCTTTCATCATACCTTCATTTTTTTCCTGGTCAAATAATTAACGAACAAATTAATTTTAATACAATTGGGCTGGAACTTAAATCTTCGGTAACAATCGAAAAGTTTAAACACCTGCAATAATAGTGAATCATAGATAACAGGCAGAAGGTCGTTTTCTACATTTTCTAACAACAATTTAGTCGTGTTTAGTGTTTGCCGCGATTAGAGTTTTTCGTATTGTGTGTTAACTTTATACATTCTTTTGGAGAAAAAAGCACTTCGAAGGCACTTGAGGTACGTTTTTGAACCATATTTATTATGTTGTGGGTAAAATGTCTCAAAATCTCTGATTGATTTTCTTTTTTTATATAAATTGCCACAATTTATTAACTAACGAACTAATAAATCCAACCAACGTATTAAAAATTAAAAATTTTGGGTAGATTATTTTGCTTAATATTAGATTTTTAATTACATATTTATTTGAAAGTAAGGAAAATTACTACACAATTTTTTATCTTTACTATACATATTTGCCGCAATCTTAAAATCACCAAACGTTTGATAATTGTTTACTTATTCAAAAAACTATCTTATGCAAAAAAAAATCAAAATGGCCCCTTTAAAAACGCTAAGAATGGAATTTACGAATTTTAGGTAAAAGTTTAAAGAAGAAAACGTTAAAATTTTTAAATTATATTTGAAACAAGTTAAATTCCCAAAATTTTTACAAGGGTTTTAGAATTTTGATAAATATTATTTTTTGTCTGTTGCATTTTATGAAATAATTGTTTACATACAATTTTTGCATTAACATTCTCTATAATAAACTAACAGAATAATCACATATATTCGGTATAATTTTTTGTGAAAACACCATTATTAAGTTAGACATTTTTTTATATTATTACTTAATGTGTCAGTTTAGTTTAAAAAAAATTACTATTTTAATAAAAATTAATTATGAATTAGTATTATTTACATTTTGTTATATTATTCATGGACATTTTGAAAAATTTCTTTGTCTTCGATTTTGTCGTTTCAGGGTTGTTTACCACAAGACGTTCTTTAATAGCGCCATTGTAACTAAAAGTAGAACAAAAACGAAAATAAAACGTTTTTTATAAACAAGCTTCGCATAAAAATTATATTTAAAAATACAGAGTGTTTTCAAATAAGACACATTGCGGTGATTGCAATTTGGTATTTAACAAAATAAACTTAATTGACTTCTATATTAAACACGAAACTAGAGATTAATTTTTTATTTATAATTTTATTTCAAGATTTTTGGTTTCTTAAAAAATAGGTGGATTGAAACACATTAAAATAAAATTTTAATACAACTAAAATAATAAAACCTACAAATTTTATTTATTTATTCAATTTTAATAAATTTTAATTAACCTAACGTGCACGTTTTAAAGCAACTTAAAAGTATTTCCACTACAAATTTTTTTTATTACGAACGAATTATTTACGACCTGGGTTTCTTTACATTGTTGTTTATTTGTGAATAACTTTAACGCTTACTTTTCATTAATACTTCATTATTTGTTAAGTCGTAATGCAACTTATTCATTATTGATCGTTATTTTATTTTTGTTATTTCAGTTTACACATTCATTGGTTTATACACTAATTAACTTACATACCCATCATCGTTTGTAACTAAAATGTTCTGCCTATTTTCACTTTGCTTTAACACGTATACCTTATATCGGTTTATCCTCATACTATACAATACACAAATTACAAATTTATACATTGTAACAGCTTTGCGATCACTGAAATATGTAACTTTACTGTATTATTTTATATAGAACACCCTATATATTATCAAATTTTTGGATTTTTTATTTTAATGGTAACTTTCTCTTAAACCATCTATTGTTAAAATTGCAATTTCTTAGCTTTTATAGAAAAACTGACGGTTACCATATCCTCGAAATTAAATCCGATTCAGATACTTGGTAAAGCTGAAAAAAATTCTATAGGGTAAGTCAGGGTGACATGGTGAAAGAAAAAGGAGAGCTGTGTGAAAGACAACAAATAGTTTATTTAAACAAAATAAAAACATTGTTCTTTAACAAACTTTAGAGGCAACAACTTATCAGTGCCATATACTCTTTAAGTCATTCACTTTGGAAAACATTAATTCGTTTTCAGATCAAATTTACCATTTCACCCATAAATACGGGTGAAATAGTAAACTTAGTTATTTTGCTTTTTACCACACAAATCACACATGGATTCATATTTTGAGTAATCTTCGTGCAGCCAATGTTGGCAGCTAACACATTTAATCCAATCGACGTCTTTTTTTGTGCAACTGTACAGTTCACCGCACCCTACACAACAACTGGTTGAGGTGAAGTAGATCTATTTTCACATAACCTCTTGTATTCTTGTTGTTGATTTGAATCTGATGTTAAAAATGCATATTCAGGGATGGCATCAGGATGAAACGGGAAAACTCCTGTACTTCTGAACCCTAATATTGCGTTCTCTGTCGTAGCTGCTTGTAACCATGCTTTTGAAAGCAGTCTTCCAAACACTAGCCTTGAGATTTTTCTGTTTGGATTTATTTTAATGTAGGAATTGCAAGTATTGTAATAATAGGATTTTAGAGCTTTAAAAAATGCTCTATCTAGTAGCTGTAAGTAATGCGTCGTGTAGCTGTTATTTTTTTGGCCAACTTTAATGTCTCCACACTGCTGCAGTAGGAGCTATGTCCATCCAAAATGAGCACGACTGTCCCTTCAGGCTTCCTGGGTGCAAAATGGTTCCTTAGCCACAGAAGAAAGATATCAGTTGTTACATACGCCGACTTTTGTGACATGAAAATGATGGAACCTGCCGGCATACCATCTTTGTACTCAGCTTTTTCATTTTTCCTCTTCAGAATACACGCTGGGGGTAAAAACATGCTCTCTCCATTGCAGTAAACGATTACGGATGTAGTTTTACTCTTTTCACTGGATGTTATTGCCGGAACGCTCTTGGATCCCATGGCTGCTAGCACATAATCTGGTCTATTATTTAGTTGAAGTCCGGACTTATCAAAGTTAAATATGTTTCTCGGCTTATCAATTCAATTCAATTCAATATTTATTTTGTCTTAAAAAAATTTTTTCTATAACAAAAGATTCGGTTTGTCCCTTTACAATCTCAAAAAATAAATAAAAAACAACAGAATATTTTATTAAATTATAATTTAACTAATTTCTGTTTTTTTCTTCAACCTTCCATCCTCTCTTCTCTAAACTTTCAGTATTTTTCTTTTCCTCTCCTCCATCCCTTTCCTCCTCTTCAACACTTCCCTCATCCATTGTTTTCCTTTCCTTTCCCTTTCTCTCCTAGTAGTAACTTCCATTCCTTTTCCTCATGTCTTGTTTCCCTGCATCCCTCTTTTATATGTATAATATTTTCCCATTCATCCCCACACAACCTGCATACTCTCCTCATCACTCATCCAATATTTATTTTTATTTTCTTCATTACCCATTCGGAACCTTCCAATCATTCTTATTTCATTCATTTCTTTTCCTTCTGTTATGTACCTTGGTGTCTTGTCTGTCATTATTTTTATGTATTTCTTGTTATATTTTCCTTCCATTATTTTTGCTCTTCTTTCCTGCTTCTGAGTACCTTTATCTCTTGCAATTATTTCCTCTTCTATCTTTCTCCCTCCCTCTCTTAATCTTTTTATCTCTTCTCTTGCGTATCCCACTCTTTCATAGTATTTTCTTCTTTCTTCTTCCCCATATTTTACCTTCTGTGCCTCGATCTCTTTCCAAACTTCATAAAGTATTTTATTTTCCTTTCTACTTCCCATTTTTCCTTCATACCTTACTGAAATTCTTTCTGCTTGTATCTTTATTTTTTCTATTTTTAGTTCTTCTTCCACTATATACCCCGGTGTTTCTTTCTCTAGTCCTAACGTCCACCTCCAGTATTTCACCTGTATCTTCTCCAGCTCTTGCCATTCCCTCCAACCCCAAATCTCCGCTCCATACAGTACCACACTTCTTATCAACTTTTCAAACATCCATCTCCTTTTCTCTATATCTTTACCAAATATCCTTTCCCCTAACCCCCATACTTGTCCTTTGATCTCTTTTATATGGTCTCCATCTTTGTTATTATATCTGATGTTGTAACCTAAGTATCTATACTTATCTACTCTTTCTACCTCCTCCTCTCCCCACCACCATTTCACTACCTTTCGTCTTCCTTTTCTTTTTTAAATTCCATAATTTTTGTTTTCCTGGCATTTGCTGCTAGTTCTTTATTTTCTAGGTATTTCTTCATAAATTTAACTACTCCTCGCATCTCTTCTTTATTTCTCGCTATTGCCACAATGTCATCCGCATAAGCTAAAACCCATATCTTTTTCCTTCCTATTACTATTCCTCATACTTGATTTTTTCCATTTTCTCCTTAAGATTACTAATGTATATCGAGAATAAGATTGAGCTTAGCGGACATCCCTGTTTTAGTCCTTTTCCGTCCTAAATTCTCTACCTAGCTTCCTCCCTACCCTCGTTCTACACCTTGTTTCTTCGTATATTTCCTCTATTGCATTTTTTATATCTCTGTTTATTCCTACCTCTTCCATCCTTTTCCATAATACCCCTCTTTCCACATTATCAAATGCCGCTTTAATGTCTAGAAATATTGCGTTTTCCGACTTATCAAAAAGGTTGTGCTCTATCAAGATGTTCTGCAGCAATCAAAAGTAGTCTGAAAGGTTTTTCTTGTTTAATCCCATTGATCTTGCCTGTGAAACTCCCTCTGATTTACGAATTGAGAGTTCCTGATTTCTTTTTAAGAATAAGTGCAGCCAATCCATTCCGGCAAGTTGCTTTTCTCGGTTGTAATGTAATGTTGGTTGCATTTCTCAGCTAGTTTATATGCCATGGTACGTACTTCTGATCGGTGCAAATCCAAATTTTTGTAATTTTATAATATGTTTTACTATCTTCTTCTCACACTCTTGTCTTAAGACAGGCGGCCTACCTAAAATTTTATTCTTAAAGCACCCATTAACTATTCTTCTCTTAAGCGTTGATCGTAGAATTCCAAACTCCTTTGAAGCTTTATTTAGTTTCATTCCGTTTTTAACTGCTTCTACGGCATCTCTAAGTTACTCCTCGGTCCAATCAGCACGGGTGGATCCTCTTTTCTTTTGTAAAATGTACGCACTTTTACCTAGAACAATGGTGATAGGTAGAACAGTGACAAACCTAATCAGACATAACCAACGAAACACGAAAGATAAAAGAGGTGCTAAAAATTTATGCATTTATAAAACCAACCTAAATAAACACTTTTAATTCTTCACCATCTCAACCATGCCCGGATTCACAATTTATCCCATTTTATATGGGTGAAACGGCGAATAGCACAGCAAGAAGTAAGAAGTATTAGAGGCAACGTTTTCTAGGTTATGTAGTACATAAACAGACTAAGAAGACAAAATATATCAAGAAATACTTCTCGGCCTACTTTACGCAAAAGAATAGCAACAAGCGCATGCATCGTATAAAAATTATTGAGCATCGGAAATAGTTTTATACAAATTACTTACGCTTTTAAAGCGGGGCCGGTATTTTGCAGGTGCACGTTAAACTGATACATACAGAGACATCTGTGCACTCAGAAAAGAAATATAGTAATTCACCATTTCACCCGATTCGCCATATCACCCTGGCTTACCCTAACTGGTAAAAGTGGTGTATTGATGTGTTTCGCAAAACTTTGACAATATTGTACAGGGTGTTCCAGAATGACATACCAATTCGGCAATACTCAAATGACAATCATTTATTTTTTAAATGGAACACTCCTTTTGAAAAAAGCCGGGGAAGGATTTTCTTTACAAAGTAAAGGTAAAAAAACCAATTTCCGTTAAAGCAACTTTGTAGATTGATGTGTAAGCAGTTACATAAACAAAATAACAATCTTGTATCGCCTACTATCGAATATACAGGATGTCTCGATGTTGCGTGTTTTGGGACTAAAATATGCCGATTTAACCTTAGTCCAAAAATTGATAGTTTCATAAATACATAGCGTCAAAATTATTATTTTTATTAGTTTTTTTTGTATAATTTTCCTAATGCACAAAATTGGGTAGTTATTTGTGTTGAAAATTTGAATTCCGTTCTCATTTTTGTGGTAAATTGCAAGGGGTATTACATTTAAATTGCAAATGCATTAATGAAAAGCAAAAATGCAAGTATCTTAGAAACTGATATTAAGTATACCTTTTAGAGCAGAAGAAATTGGAGTATAAACATATTTAATAAATAAAAATCTCATACAGAAAGGTCCAAAAAATTAGGACATTTGAAATGTAAAAAGGTGCAGTAAGTAGCGCCTTCTGCAATTTTCTACAAAAATGAGAATGGATTTTGAATTCTCATCCCATCGTAACACGTCCAAAATTAATTTGTCTTATATGATGTCAAATAATTTTCGGTGCTTTTTTGCTGTTGTACACTCTTGTAAACTAACAACAAGCGATTTGATGTTTCCCAACACTTGATTGGCTATAATAACTGAAGAACTGATTTAACCGCTTATACAAAGTTATTTTAATGCAAATTATTTAAACGTGTTACAATAGCACGAGTAGACACTAAAAGTTGCAACGTTTATTAGTAAAAAAAATAGACTTTGCAGCACGTGATCAAATTTTGATAACCTTATTTTGCAGACAACTATAAAGTTCTATCTGAGTTATTATCATTTCTTCTGTTAATTGTTAAATCTATATATACATATATATATATATATATATATATATATATATATATATATATATATATATATATATATATATATATATATATAAAATTCTCTTGTCATAGTGTTTGTCCTCGAACTCGGCTCAACCGATTTTAATGAAGTTTTGTATATACATTCGGTCGGTCTGAGAATAGGTTTTTATCTATTTTTTATTCTCATAAGTGTAATTGTTTAATAAATATTAATAATTTATTAATTTTCAACCTCGGTCGATAACTGTGTAAGTGATAATTGATTAGTTATCCCCACAAGCTGATATAATCATTCAAATGTAAATAACATATGCGATAGAAAAGAATATTCTACCAGTGTTTGACCTATGGTTCGCATAGTAATAGCCGGCCCGCCAGCCCTGGCCAATGGGAGCGCTTCCTACCTAAACCACGCAAACGTTACTGAAGGGAGACACTGACGAGTTTCCGGAAAGCGTTCTGTGGATATCTTGACAACCGGTGTAAATAAGAAAAAATAATAGTATTGTTTACTTAACGTACATACATTATAGTATTCTGTAAATATTATAACATTATGTAATTTTACGGGTTTAAAAGGTGAATAAAGATGAAAATGTTATAAAATTGTTGAAATACAACAAAAACGCAAAATTTACCACTTTTTAGCCGTTTTTTGTCTCACAGTGGTGTGCATGTTTCTGAGGAGGTCAAAATGTACTGCTAACAATTCTTTAATTTGCCGTAACGAAGCGCGGCAGGACAGATAGTATTTTAATAAAATGCATGTCGATCTTGGTTAACCAAACGCTTACACTCTATAATGAACCGAGATCTACATAGAGAAAAGCAAACTAACAGAAGTAAAATAATTCATTTGGTGAATGCATGTTACGCAAATACTAAAATAAATTTGTGTCTCCTATTGTGTCAATTTACATAATATAAATGCAACCGATTTGATTATTGATTGCAGTTTATAATTTAATTATTATAATTTAAGCCTGCGTCAAAGTGGAGCTATAGGTAAACGTTCATTAAATTATACTTGGGATATTAAATTTGTTTAACTTTTATCTCGTACTAACTGTATATAGCTCCGCCGATGTTTTTTTTTGTTTTGGCAACTTTGTTTTATTGTTCACTACTAGCTAATCATGGTCCGGTTCAAATAATGAATGATGTTGATATTTTTGTTGTTTGAATTAAACATATAAATTGGCTAAACATCTCAATGTCCCATTAATAAACTTACCAAAAATATCGTGGGCTTACTGCAAAAATCCGTTAAGTTTATTTTACTTAATATTCAGAAAACCGGATTTAACCCTTTCCGGCCCAAATTCTTGTTTTCGGGAAAAACAAATTAATTGGGCTGAAATGTATTTGGTAGTATGTTAAATAAGACATGTTTACTAAAAAAACAGAAAAAAATATTTTTACAAACGAAAAATTTTTATGATGCCAAGTGGCATCATTGAGCTTACGATATGTATTTAAATAAAACATTTATTTGTTGTGAAAAAGTTTGAAACAGTTTTTGTCTTTAGTTAAACACAATGGTGTCTGACATTTTTCGCACATCACCCTCGAATATGCTTTAATACATAATCGGCACCTTTTTTTCGGCTCAATATGTATTGGGAAATGTTGGAATCCATCATATCTCATGTCGTCTACTGGAGCTGGAACTTTAGTATACTTCCTGAAAGGTGGTGGTGTTGATGATGGTGATGATGTTGTGGACGATGGTCTTCCTCTTTTGCGAATAATTGCTCCTTTTCTAGCCCTCAGAAGTGCGTGTGCAATTTCTGATCTAAAAACTAAAAGGCTTTTCCAATTTTTCTGACCACTTTGTGACATGTGACGTCTGTATAAGAGCCATGCATTCACAATACACATATCGACCAAATTCCAAAAATTCTTAAGTAGAACCTTTTCACTACAAAATTTATGCGGTATAATGCTACAAGCATATCATGGAGATCAACTCCACCCATGAAGCTATTGTAATGCTTGATTACACCAGGACGTTGTACATCTATAAATCGCTTATCACCAACACTCCATCGTTGCACAGTTTCAATAGGATACACTCCTTTACAAGAAGAAAGGACATGAACAGATTTATTGTCAAACCATTTGACTACAGTCAAATTACTTGTTGCTTCCGTTCGAAAATCAAAAGATCCTCTTCCTTCTTTCTTTAAAACTTGGTCGTTTTTTAAACTACCGCAATGTAGTCGATTACTTCTGACTGTCCCAGTTGAATGTATTCCAATATTTTTCAACTGCCTGAAGAGTTCGGGGGATGTAAACCAATTGTCGCAGTACAATTTGAAATTTTGGTGTTTTGGCAAATTTTGACATAACCTCATTACAATATCACCACTTATTCCAAGTTCTGACGTTTCTTTTACTGTCCCTTTTCCAACATAAATTTCAAAATCATGGATAATTCCGTTAGAACTAGCACGAGCAAACATCTTTATGCCCCACTTGTGTGGCTTGTTTTTAACAAATTGTTTTAGAGAACTCCGTCCTTTGAATGGAATAATAATTTCGTCTACCGAATTGTGCTCTTCTGGTTCTATTTTACGAAGATTTGCTCTAATTGCTTCAATTATAGGACGAATTTTAAAAAGTTTGTCGTATTCAGGATCGTTGCGCGTCTTCAATTGGGAATTGTCGTTGAGGTGCAAAAATTTCTCAGTTTATCAAACCTGTTCCTAGACATGATGTCTGCAATTGGGCTGTATCTAGAACTTTCAGCCCAGTACATCCTATAACTGGGCATTTTTACAACACCACTCAAAATATGACATCCTATGAATTGCTCAATTTCTTCTTTGTTTGTGTTTACTGAAATCCCGTTTTTTCTACAGAATACAAATTAGTTTGAGTAACTACATGGTCTATCAAATTATCATCAAACAATTGTTTGAAGTAATTTAACGGCGTCATTTCAGGGTGAGGTGGATCAGAAAACATTGGGTAGCAATCTGCACTTATGCTTTCCAAATCTTTTGCTGCCAATGGTATGTATTTTTTTATTCGTTTTTTTATCTGATATCCAACTTTTAAATTAGCCAATGGCAAATCATCTTCGGAACTATATTCACTATCTACGTTTTCCACTTCTACATCGACACCGTTCACAGGTACAGATGTAGAGGGAGAATTTTATTGTTTGTCAAGTTTGATGCCGTAAAAGTTCATCATCTTCACCGTCTGACTCGATATCTACGTCAGAAATATCACCTTCTAATAAAAGCAGTAAACGACGTACCTCATCTTCCGTCAAACCTTGTCGCGACATTGCCATTTTTACCTGAATAGAAAAAAATTAAACCATAATTCGGAATGAGTTGAAAAATAAAAATAAATTTGTTACAAAAATGTTCTAGTCAACAATAGAAACACAAATTGAATTTATTCATTGAAGCTCAATTTTACCTACCAATAAAAAATATATGGCCTCGAAAATATTTTTTTTCAGTAAATTTTAAAATAATAAAAAACCGCGGGTACTAGCACAATGTAAGCAATGGTAACTCAGAACATCAAACGCATGTTGTAAAAGGTAAAATGAGTTACAGATGCCTTTTATGTGTCAGAGACCTCTGTGAATGAGTAGATTTGACGATAATACAAAGAACTGCAATGCATTGTATGTGGTTTGAAACGTAAGCAAGTTAAAACGACACGATTCCAAATGGAATCACTGGGCTTGAAAGGGTTAAAATAATAAGAGCCTGTAAAAATCTGTAAATAAACAGATGATTTAAAAAGCATACGTTTGAATGGTTATGTTTGAAATAGTAACACTATTCTGGACGTCCATTGTTTACATTTTTTTTATAGAATAAACACAACGTTTCGATTGCTATTGAATCTGCAATCGTCTTCAGGTGAATACTAACAAACTTAAAGACTACTGTAACTTATATACTAATACAAAGTTAGTGAAGCGATCAAGCGTATAAAGTTAATGAACGGGAGCGTTACCGTAGACTAAGATTAGTCAGGCGTCCTATTAAGAGTTTCCACACATTGTTAATCTCTACGTTGAGTTGACTAAAGACATTTTTGTTGTTTTCGATAAAGGCTGTTTCTTTAAATTTTTTCTTGTACCAGTGCTCTTCTCGGTGTATAATTCTAGCCTCCGACTATTTCATTTTGTGATGTTTTTCCCAGAAGTGTTAAGAAATGCCAAATTTCAAAATTCTCTTCTCTCTGCGTATGGGTTTTATGTTCCTTTAACCTGAAATCTAAGGATGACACCGTCTGTGACAAGATTCGAGGAACACAACAACTGGCTAACTCGAAACCAACAAGAACCAACCAATACTGGAATGTACCAAAGAGAACTATCGTCAACATTTTCTCACATCCATTATCAGTCATGGAGACTTCGCATTTAGAAAAAGGACTTAATTTTGCTGTAACTTGCAAAGAAGTTCCTGTTCTGGACATTGTGAGTGCTGTAGGGACCGCAAAGTTAGAACAGGTACAAGCAGAGTAATTCATGTGGAAAGTCCGGAGTGTACTGTAGAAGAAAAGGAAAGAACAAAGCAACATAACAAAACGGGAGATATTGGTCCTCAAAGAACTACAGAATAATAAATCCATCGAAATCCTGCCAGCTGACAAAGGAAAAGCAACAGTAATCATGGATTCCCATACATACGATCAAAAACAGACAAGATTCTACGACAAGAGAACTACCGACGCTTGAGAAAAGATCTCACTTTTAACCTGGAGAGACAGGTCTACCAGGTATTGAAGAAATACGAAGAATACCTTTCTTCGAGAACAAGGGCAACTCTTACGCCACACCACAGTAAACCACTGCATTTATAATAATAAAAATAATAGAGTTTATTGTTCTTACAGTAGGAACAAAATAGAACAATGTTAAAAACAAACTGACGTTAACATGAATTAAGATATACAAATAAATTTTAATAATAGCACATATACATGTATAATATGAAAAAATTATCATTAAATATAATTGAATTAAATATAATTACAGTGGTAAAAAAAGTAGAATACATAAATTAAATTAAATTATGAGTTACAGCACAAACTTATTCAATGGCGGATGTAGGGTAAATTAGTTTACAAAATAGGATGTCACTAGTGTGGCAAATTTTGTTATAATTGACGCACTTTGTGTGAATAGGTGACCGACAGAGAAGATTAGTTCTACAAGTATCGCAATGGAAGGTGGTAACTTTGCAAGAGGATATGCGTGGAACAACAAATTTAAGTTTACTTAGCAGGTAATTACATTCTATATTATTATGTAGTAATCCGTAAAGAAGTTTTATAGACACACGTTTTCTTCTAACAGGCAAGGCCGGTACATTAAATCTATTCAGCAGAATCAGCTCGTTATTGCCTTGCTCCGGATAACTCTTATCACACCTATATGCAAGGAATTTGAAAAATCTTCTCTGTATGTTTTCGAGCATATGTATATAATTTACGTATCCAGGATTCCATATTAGTAAACAATATTCAAGATTGGATCTTACTAGGCAATAATATAGAGTTAATAATGAGGAAATGTTCGAAAACTCCCTACCGTTTCGTACAACAAAACCTAGTAATTTAAATGCTTGTTTTGATATTTCACGTATATGGAAAGAAAATGAAAAGGTTGTATCAAAATAAACGCCTAAATCCTTCATTAGAGTAACTCGCTCTAGTGGTATATCATTTGCTAAATAACTGAAATGTATATTTTTCTTCGTCTTACGGGAATAAGATACAATTTTGCATTTTTATACATTTAAATTAAGTATCAATTCTAGTAAATGTATATATTGTAAGGTCGTCAGCATATAACAGCCTCCTACACTCAAAATATTCAGCAAGATCATTAACGAAAATTAAAAAGAAAAGAGGACCCAAGTGTGGACCCATGTGGAACTCCTGATGTGGGTCTAAACTTTTTAGAATAAAAACCATTGTATGCCACAACTTGGAGTCTGCCAATAAGGTATGATTCAAAAAGAGTTATTAAATATTGGCTGAAACCATAAACTTTGAGTTTCTCAAGAAGAATATAATGGTCTATTTGATCGAATGCCTTTTGAAAATCAGTATAAATTACATCAAATTGGCCCCGATCATTAATAACTTCTGAGCAAAATTGTGAAACTGTGGCGAGATTGGTAAGAGTTGATTTCTACTTCATAAATCCGTGCTGAAAGTCTGACATCAGTGGCTTAAGTTGATAAAAAATTCTACTATATAAAATACTTTGAAAAGTTAGAGATTATTGAAATCGGTCTATAGTTCTCAATATTCCAGACTTTAAGATTAAAGTTTTCCAGGTGTTAGGAAAAGTATTTTTTGAAATTATTAAATTAAATAGAAAAGTAAAGGAGACGTCAGAACATTCCTACAGTCCTTAATCAGGAAACTGAGTATTTCGTCGTCACCAGATCTTGACTTACTCTTCAGTCTTTTTATTGCATTATGTATGTCAGCATATGAAATTGATGAAATACAAATGCATAAATTAGAGCTTTTGTCAAGATTAACTGTGCCACTTGGAAATGATTGTTTATATACGTTAGAAAAGTATACAGCAAATGCATCTACAATAGATTTTGGATCAGTATACGTAGAACTTCCAAAATTCATTTTAGAGGAATTCTGGTCATACCTTTTTTAATCGTATAAAAGAACAAAAAGAGTTTGTGCTAAAAGTATTTTCGAGGCGGTTGATATATACGAGGCTAGTTCAATAAATACACGTTCGAGCGCTGTGAAACGATTGTTAGTGGAGCTATAATCGTACAAATTTGCGTAGGCCAGCGGCTGCTATATAGCTGTCTATTGTGACACATCCCTCGTGATATTCGTACAGGAGACAGTTGTTGTGCGCGTTTCATTATGGCAGGTCTTATAGTTGGAGCGTCCAAAACCGATTACCGAGCAGTCATACAGTTTCTGCATGCTGAGGGTAACACTCCAGTTCAGATTTATGGGAGAATGCAAAATGTTTATGGTGGAGAGTGTCCTTCAAAACCACAGTCGTGGAATGGTGTCGGAAGTTCACAGATGGGCGACAATCGACAGCGGATTTGCCAAGGCCGCATACAGCTAACATCAACAAATCACAGATGGAGCGGATGAGGTGGGAGATTTTAGAGCACCCCCTTACAGCCCGGATCTTTCACCCTGTGACTTCCATATCTTCGGACCATTGAAGAAGGCACTTAAGGGACAGCGATTCCAGTCGGACGCTCAAGTCAAGCAGGCAGTTTTGAAATGGTTCTGCGAACAGCCAATGGACTGGTACCACACCGGTATACAGCGTCTTGTGAAGCAGTGGGATGCATGTCTTTGTAGTAATGGCAATTTTGTTTAGTGTAAATAAACCGCTTACATGTACCACCGTTCGAACGTGTATTTATTGAACCAGCCTCGTACTTTGTATGATTCAGCAATTTGTTCTTTAATTAGTGCTCGAAGACGACTAAATTCATTATAGTAAATAACAGAATTTGTTATTTTATATTTTTTGTAAAGTTTGAGTTTTAGTTTAATATTTTTAATTATGCTTAATGTGAACCATGACGGATAAGAACTGTTTCTCTTAGGTGTATAATAGGGAACACGATCTCGAAGAACCGAGTTTAGAATTGCATAAAATTTACGGCATGTGTCATTGATATCTTTACAGATGTATAAAAAATTCCAGTTAATGGCTAACATGCCATTATACAGTTTGATAAAGTTTGCTTTTTTAAATTATAAACTTTATTAGTATTCATTGACTCGAAATAACTATTACGTATAGAACAACATTATTATATGGATTACCAAAGATACATAAAGACAACATGCCGCTTCGACCAATAACTAGCTCTCGTTATAGACCCACATACCAACTAGCCAAGTTCTTACTTCCAATTCTACGACCACTTCAAGACGACAGCCCATCGATTGTCAAGGATTCTAGACGTTTTGTAGAGATTCTTGTGTCAATAGAACTACAAAAACGAGATCGTTTTGTCAGCTTCGATGTAGAAAGCCTCTACACTAATGTTTCAATTGAAGAATTTTTAGCAATTATTTAGAAGAAGTTACTAGAGTACGATGAATTACATAATAGAACTTTGCTACCGGTTCAGGGGATAATGGAACTTCTACAATGCTGCCTCAAAAACTCATATTTCCAACTAAAGGACGAATTCTTTGCACAAGATGACGGTCTTTCTATGGGTTCGTCTCTCACCGGTGGTCGCCAACATCTACATGAACTGGTTTGAGGCCCAAGCACTAGAAAAGCGAGATTTATACCAAATTTATGGCTCAGATATGTAGACGATAAGTTCATAATTTGGAACCGTAGCGACCGTCTACTAGACCTTTTTCTGCACTACCTGAACAACATCAAACCAGCTATCAAATTCACCATGGAAAAAGAATGGGAATACTCACTACCATTCTTGGACGTCCTCGCAAAAAGAAACAATGAGGATATTGTGATATCAGTTTACAGAAAACCAACTCATACCGGCCAATATCTGAATTACGACTCCAATCACAGTGGAACAACAAAGAAAGGGATTATTAAGTCTTTAGTGGATAGAGCTCACAAACTATGTAATACAGAGGTAGGACTACAAAACGAAATCAGAAATATCAGAAAAGACCTTAAACAAAATAGTTACCCGAAACGAGTAGTAGAAACTGTTCTACAACTCTCTAAGAACCAACCAGCCATGACCGAAGAGAAACCCAAAACACTACTCAGCATTTCATGTGTCAAAGGATTATCTGAGAAAATAAAACGGATAGAAAGAAATTATGACATTAACACGGTATTCAGATCATCAAAACTATTGGTAGCATGAAACTAGACACCAACAATTGCATCTACAAAGTCCCATGTGAATACGGTGAGTCATACGTAAGGGAAACTAAAAGGCCCTTAGATATCAGGTTGAAGAAACATAAACCCAAACGCAGAGAGGAGAGACTTTGAAATCCGGCATTGCCCAACACTCCTGAGAAAAACATCACAAAATGAAATGGTCGGAGGCAAGAATTACACACTGAGAAGAGCCCTGGTGCAAGAGAAAATTTAAAGAAGCAGCGTTTATCGAAAACAACAAAAATGTCTTTAGTCAACCCAGCTTAGAGATTAACAATGTGTGGAAACCCTTAATTGGACGCCTGACTAATCTTAGTCTACGATAACGCCCCCTTTCATCAACTTTATACGCTTGATCGCTTCACGAACTTTGTATTGGTATATAAGTTACAGTAGTCTTTAAGTTTGTTAGTATTCACCTGAAGACGATTGCAGATTCAATAGAAATCAAAACGTTGTGTTTATTCTATTAAAATAAAACATAGACAATGAAAGTCCAGAAGAGTGTTATTATTTAAAAGCACATTTTTACTGGAAAAATTATACTTCATAATTGAACATCTCTGCATTTCCAGAGCTTTACTACATGGAAATAAATTTATTACAAAGAAATATGAGATTAGTTTATTCATACTTCTCAAACAAATTACATCTATGGCGGCGGTACTAGATGTTGGAAGAGATTTGTACCAACCATAAATTTCTTTTGGGATTGTTTGCTTCTTGCATAAGTCAAGTAAACTTTTCTTTTTTTATTGGTTATGGGTTATGGTTAATGTTGTATTATAAAGTGTTAATTAATCTTTTTAGATCTCGTGGCCACTCTTTTCCTAAAATATTAATTTCTTTATAATCGGAAAATAATCGTATTTATATTTAATTATCGTAGGTGTAGATTTTTGGTAACAAAAACATTTTACTCTCGGCCAGTTAATCACATCACCATTAACGTCTTTATTTCTATTTTTAATTGTCACTGCTCACATTAAAATGAAAGCTTTTTTTTATTACGTAACCGTTTTGACCAAGCGATCCTAAAAATATTTAGCTAATTTTGAATTGTGTAGATACGGACATATTTTTGGTTCTCTCTAAATTACTATACGTGTTATCTACTTTTATAGAGCTATAACATCTTTCTAGAAACTTGTGCTCTATGACCTCTTAGTCCACAGGTATCTGAGTATAAGCACAAGTGCTTTATTTCGTTTTTTAATTGAATTATATACTTGAGAATTTTCTTGTTTTCCATTCATTTCAGTCCAACAAAAGCAGAAAGCGTCATTCGGATTGCAAAGTTCATAGATAATCAAATTGTAACATACAGATTTTAAGACACATCTGATAAAGGTATTTAAAGAATGGTTTATAAATCAAAGGTTAACACACATGAACGCTTTATCATTTTGTGACAGTTCTTTGTCTGCAGCTTTCGCTTGATTACCTTTTATCTTTCTTTGAACATGTGCCGTAAATTGTGGTTCTAGAACCCGTTTTTTATTTGGTACTATTATATTGCGTACAAAGTTGACACTGATTTTTTTTTATAAATCAAAATATTGTTCCGCAAAACACTTTTAGGATTCCTGTTTTAATTTAAGCACTCTTTTTATAGAGGTTATACATTTTTGTATAACCTCTATAATAGAGTCTAAATACAAACGCTGTATGGTGTTTCCACCATAGTGGGATTCCGTTGTAGGAAATTTGTTAATGTGTTTGTTTTAATTTTCAGGATCTGTTTTGTTAGGCGTTTTCTTTTCACACAAATAAAAATTTATTGCATTACCCCGCAATTATTTTGAACGAGCTCGTCGTTGATGCGCTTGCAGTGGTGCCAAGGAGCAATTCTTTTTGTTTCAAATAATTACTTTTCCAGAAATTTTTGCAAATTACCATTCCTACATCTTCGGAGAAATTGTTGCTACATTTGTAGCGACACTTCTCACAATTAACTAGTTTTGGGGATTTCACTTCCAGTTTCATCCCTTTGCCAACGACTTTGTTTTCTTCTATTACTAATTGGACGTGTTGGTTTTATTTCTATTGTCTTCTGGTTCAAGTTGATAATTCGGTGCTCTGGCAGGATTATTCCCGATAACATCGGAAGCATGACTTTGTGCGTTTTCTTCTGATTTAAGCTGATAATCTGATTTTTGACGTCATCGTCCGAATCAAAGTCGAACTCATCTTGAATTTCAAGTGTTACATGTTGCTCCCCCTTTTCAGTAAAACAAATTTGGCCGACTGTAATTGCAAATGTGACATAAGGAAACCACTTTTTGTATTTGTTTTAAGGAAATGCAAACGTTTGTATATTTTGAAAAAAATTATTAATTATTATTGTTAAGTAAACAATATGGAGAAATTATTCTGCTAACTGACAATATGAAAATTTATTTTATGGGCTGTGACACATTTATTTTTAGTTAGTCATTGACCAATTGACTTCATTGACAAGTCGCCACAACACAATAGTAAATCACGTGTATGTAGAGTTTCTTTGTAATTCATTATTTAAAGTATTTTGTAACCCTGATTTTAATTTATCGGTTCTGTGTTGCAATGTTACAACGAAACAGCAAAATCTAAACTGTATGCGCTAAATTTAATAAAAGTTATTTTATTGGTTGAAATTTTAACCAACTGACATAATTTCCGCGTTGCTTGATTTTTGGTTTTTCAGATTGGTTTTGGTTATTATCTTATCAGTAGTTTGCTCTCGTTTCTATTCAATTTACAAAACAGTATTTATCAATACTTTTGACGTATAGATTAATTATTTTTGAATTTTGGTGCTTATGTAAATTTACATAGCGTAAAGTAGTCTCTTCATTTATCGGTTCAAATTATCACAAGCAATTAAGAAGTGGCTTAACTCCATGTGTTTGCTAAACGTATTATAGAAAAAAATTTTATGCTTTTTCCTTCAGTGTATGTTATTATTAATTTGGTAACTTATTGAAGTGGGAGCATTTACTTTATTAACTATTGAGGTACAGTTTATGGTTACCTACTAAAATAAAACGTCTCAAAAAGTTCAATCGTATGAAATATACAACTTCAAGAAATATGTTTTTTATTTTAATTTATCAAAATGTTCTTGTAACGAAATTATGTTAAATACCCCTAATTGCTAAATATTTCATTTTGTTGAATTTAATCTAAAAATCAAAATACTTAAGATGGATTTAAAACTCAATCGTGTGAACCTCTTCAAATAAATTCTTTGTGGAAGAACATCTGAGCAAATTTAAAAAATTTACTAAAATTTCCGCAGCTTTTTCTTATACAAATTTTCAGTCCAAAAGGTAACATCAAAGCTTAACGTTACAATCGGCTTAGAATATTTAATTAAATATTAAACTTCAATAACACATTTGAACAAAAACACTAACTTTTAAAATAATGATCTTGTAACACCACTTCTAATACTATTTGTAAAAAATATTGAATTAAATGTAAAATAAATTTAATTTTGGTAATGTAAATTGTGCAAACTTTCTTAATTAAGACAAAACCAACATTAAATTTATTTTGTGTCAGTGATACATACATATATGCTCTTCCATTTGCCATGCATATTTAATATTTGAACAGTGCGGAACTTTACTCATTAATGTTAATTTCTCCTGTTACTTTAGGAGAAGATTGAGTAATAAAATATCTAAATTCTATTTGAATTTGTGCGTGCACAACTTTTATTTAAGACTATTGCTAATTAAGTTAGTAAGTTTCAGCACACTCTTGACAATTTCCTACGTTGAATGCAAATTTTGATCTAATTTTCTTAATTCCTTATTATTTGTTTACCTGTTGATTTTTATTAATCTCACTACCTATCTACTCGGTATTAGGGGTAAACAAGCCAGTGGATGCCATCTGCCCAGTGAACGCCACTTTTATCGAATAACCGCATTTTCACGTATAAATAGTATGTACAAATGTTCATAAATAAATTTTTTTTCCTAAGTGTAATGATGTCTATCAACATTTTAAAATCGCATTTCTAGGATTTAAATCATTATTTTTTATTTATTTTGAACTTTTTACTTGTGATATTCCAAATGCTTTACCGTTTCTAATAGCTAAAATGTTAAAAATTTGCTATTTTAATTGAATAAATGAAATTGAATTATATGGCGTTCACTGGCGACGGTGAAAAAGGAACAGTGAACGCCATCTATCAAATTTACTGGTACTTTGAACCAAAACAATAATGTTAGTTTGTTAAAAAAAAAGTAACATTTGTTATAAAAAGTATAAAAATTTTATTTTATAAATAAGCTGTATCATATTGATTAAAAATTATCAATTGGCATACTTAACTAACGTGAGTACCCTATTCGATCATATATTTTGATTGCCATACGCAGTTTATAGTGAATTATTTTTTTACCGGTGTTTAATAATAATTGGACAATGTTTGTATATTTTAAGCAGATGAGAAAGGTAGAAAAAGCAACCTCTCCGGAAAACTCAAATGAAATATTAAAAAATCTAAAAGCGACAAGAAAAACGGGCCGAAAGAATGAAGCAAAAAAAGGAAAAAAAGTTATGGCAAAAGGTGTGATTATTCCAAAACAAACTTATTGGGAGCTATAGAGAGTGTTTGGTCGGGTTCATTGAATGTTAAACAAGCATCTGCACAATATGAAATTCTGCGTACATCTCTGAGAAGAACGTAAAATGGGTCCAGCAGCATTATTGACTAAGGAAGAGGAAGACAGGATTGAAAGGTGGATCCTAGATAAAGCTTACATTGGATATTGAGTGAACAAAAATATGGTAAAACAAGCTGTAAAAAATATTCTGGACAAAAAGCAGAGCAACCGTCACTGAAGTCCGTGCCTAGTTCAATGAGATAAAAAATTATTTTAAAGAAATGGAATTATTGGATCTATAATATGGATGAAACTGGGGTAGGAAAGGAAAAAATGAATATCACTGTTTTATGTTCATATGCTGCCAGCGGGGAGACGTTCGCCCTATGATCGTTTACTTGTATATACTCGTACCAAGTGAGATTGAGTTATCCTTACCAGATGGCTATGTCCTGAGAAATTTCTGAGAGCAGTTGGATGACCAGAGCGACATTTTTTGAATTCATTGCAAATGCTTTTTATCACCAGTTAGTTGCTAATGGAATTCAGTTCCCCGTAATATTTTTTTACTGCCATAAGTCGCACATTAGCCTTAAATTGCAAAAATTTTGTAAAAAAAACCAAACATTTGTAACGACGGCTTTAGAGGAACAACTTAAAAAAAAGAAACAACAAAAGAAATACGGATCGATGTAGCGCACTAAGTTCGTAAAGGATAAAGTATTTATAATAGTATAAAACTATAAGAAATTAAACTGCTGTCTAACAAGACGCCACCTGCTGGGTAAAAAAATAAAACCGATCAACAGGAGATCAACAGATTTTACTTAAAGTCTAATACGCTAAATCGAACACAAACCAGAGAAAAAGACAATTCAATACAACAAACAAATCTTAAAGTACTAAGAGAATGTGACAGAAATAGAGAAACTGTCGCATATAGTTACGTGCGTTAGCAGGTTCTAATTGAGGATTGGCTACTAAGAAGGCTCTGCGTACACATATCACTTCACACGGCGATTTAAACTAACTTAAACAAGGATTAATGGGGTAATTACCTCCCGCAAACCCAAAATTTACTTAAATACTAGAGATTAAGCCGCTCTGTCATATGTACTTGAGTTTCATACGCATTATTACTAAACAAGGTGCTTAGATAATAAAACAGTTTCGAGAATGAAAGTTTCCTGCTAACGGCGATATCGACAGTTCGGGAAGTTAGGTAACACTAGGATTTCTAAGGAGAAGCGTGCGAAGAAGAACGGAAGGAGATAGGCTCCTTGGATAAAGTTATGAAGCATAATCAACCCCTGTAAACGTAGCATCTGCAGCTTACTTAATGCGAAACCGTGGTGTAGTCTTTAATTAGTAGAAAAGGTTCTAATCAGCCACTCTAGCACCTTCAGAAGTTATTCAGGTATAACACACACCGAGAACATAAGATCAACGCAACGTGCTAAAAGCATACGTAGTAATTAAAATTAATACAAACAAGAAAAGAAAAGAAAACAAGGTGTACCACGGTGAATTTAGCCGGATTTAAACTACCTATTTGAATTGGAAATTTTGAATCACACATTAATAATTTTGTGGAAATTTCAACTTCAAGATGTACGCCAAATCGCCTGTACGTACGGAAGAAAAGAAGATGTCCCCTGTTCGTCTAGGAAGCTTAGTCGGATTTTATGTTCTACCAATAGAAACAAATTCGCGCCAAATACGACTTTCGTCGCAACATACTACTCGCGACATACGTATTAAGACGGCTCTCGACATACGTCCTACATTCGGAAAATAAAACTGTAACATATTGTCTTTTACTGAAAGCTACGTCCTGCGACGTAGGAATATTTCGCCTTTTAAAAAGTGCTTTAAAAAAAGTTGTTGCCGAATATTCGCAAGATACCACAAAACTTATAACAAAACTTACTGCATGGCTACTAAGCATGAAACTATTAAAGAGAGGGCACTCGGAGACCAACAGGATGAAAATAATTGCAATAATGACAATGTTTTATTATTGAACCATGAATGTAATATTTGAGATGACTTATTCGATAATTTTCGAGAATTTTTACAAAATAATACAGTTCCAAATTCTGTAATAATTTTATTCAACATTTGGAAAATTTAAGCACAAGGAACATTTTGGAAATTAAAACTGTAAATGATGAAGATTCTGGTCTAAAATTGATAATCAAGATGTTCATTCGGAACATTCAATTTTGCTGCAAAATTCGTTAGATTTGCAACAACTTTTATTGACTGCACAACTTCCATTATTGATTGATTTTGATGATAAAAAAACTACTAATGTTATCAACGTTTCAATTGATGACATAGATACATCATCCATCGTACAAAAGTAATATTTCAATAATAGATCTTGACGACAGCGAAATCAGTTTGTTGAATATTGATCTATTGATTAAATCGAAAACAAATTTTCCGATATTGAAATTAATTTAAGTATTGATAAAAATTCATCAAAAAATGTTGTCCATAACAAAGATGGAGATGCTTCAATTTCAGAAGATAATTTTCCAAGCACGACTGGGATAATTATTTGGAAACAAATGATAACTCTGTTGGTACGTCTAAATCTACTTCAAATATCAATGATTTGATAACACAAGCAAGTTCATTCAATATTACGGTAAATTTAATAAAAAAAATTGTCTGTCCAAAGATGAGAAAATCGTCATTTATCAGAAACATATACATTTTCCACGTATAACTTAGAAAGCCAGGTACGAAGAGAAATTGAAGAAGCAAGAAGATGAAAAGTTACAAAAAAGAGAAAAAAAACAGAACGCGAATTAGCAAAGAAGGTTAAGAATGAACAAGCTGAAGAAAAGAAGAAAGAAAATCAGCGTATGAAAGCTGAGAGAGAGAGAGAGAGAGAGAGAGAGAGAGAGAGAGAGAACAATGTAAAATAGAAATACATAAAAAGGAGAACAAAAAAATTATTAGATCAAGGAGAAGCTAAAAAACGCAAAGCATCAGCTAAAAAGGGAAAAGAAAGGGTAATTTAGAAAATAACGGTTTCAAAAAAGAAAACAGTAAGCCCTAAAAAGCAGTTCTTGTTGAAAATTATATAAATTCAAACAAATCAGCCTTGTATATAAGATAAACCTGAGTTTTGTTCTTGTAACAGTTGTAGTGCACAAATAATAAAACTAAGAGAGTAACGGTTCTAGCTATACAACCTAAAGAAAAAAAAAAGAACAATATTATTTGGCTCGAAATAGCGCACTAAATTTGTGGAAGATCCCGTATTTGTAAGTGTTAGCGCAGCAGTGTCCGGCTTAGTCAATGAGATAGGGAGGTCCTTGAGGGAACTGAAAGAATTAAAGGAATCTGGGAGAAGTGAGAAATTCTGTCGCATGAAACTTACCGTGCATTAGCAACAACAAAATAATTAGCGTTCGCGATTAAGTATGTCTTAATTCAGTGTAAGTTTTTGTTTGTTGCACCCTAAATTAAGTTTGGTGATTAAGGAGACTTGACGTACACATGTCACTTACACACGGTGACTTAAAAACTAGGATTAAACTCCCACTAAAAACGGTAGGTAGCTCCCGCCAACCCAAAAGGTTTTTTATTTTAGCTTTACCCACTTTATTTACAGCGCCCCAGCTCTGAGGGAGTTAGTGAAAACAAAACCAAACGTCGGTGAATGACTACCCCGAATAACAATTTCTTTATACACTAGGGATTCAACCGCTTAATGTCACGTGTACTTGAGTTCCGAACACATGCAAAATGAATAGGTTCCTTAAACAACAAACTTAACTGTGTACTGATGCATGTAGTTCTGATAAGGAAAGTTCTTGTTAACGACAGCCATTTGACAGCTACTAGAAGATCGGTAGGATTTCTCTGAAGAGGATGAGACGACAAAGCTCTGGAACCTGGTCGTATCCTTTGTAATAGCAGGAACGCAGCGTGCGCGACCCACAACCGTTAGAATATAATCGGCCGTACAACTCCGAGGTAAGCGACAGGGTGGTAGCCGGCACGTATTGTATAGCGAAGGATTTTCAATTGCTTGTTCCAGCGCCTCCAGGAATTATCCAAACAGTAAGATATGAGTAGAGTATAAAGTCAAGACACGTTGCATACGTTGTAATTAGAAATTAACACCACCACTAAACGAACCAAAGAAATAGCAAAAGAAAACACTTACGGCGAAATCGGTCGGATTTATATTTCCACACTAATTTAACTTGCAATTATTGAAGTCACATTGATATTTTACGTGTAATTTTTAGCTTCGTAAAGCCCCGACGACCGCCCAATAGGAATATTGCTAATAAATTGATAAAACCAATGAGAAAAATTGTAGCATGCGCGGTAAATTTGATTTTTGTCGCAACGTGCAACTCTTGGGATCTACGTTCGAGTTTGAGTATTTTGAACCGTAACATTCTATACATTTTTATTCATTTATTTATATGACTGTAATAAATAAACTATTCAAATAGAAATTATTTATTACCAATGTCATGTCAAAATTCTCCCAAAACCGAGAAAATTGCATGATTTTCGTTCTATAATAACTTTGTGGCGTTTACTGACAACAATGTGGTGTTCATTGGCACAAAGTAGCGTTCACTAGGAAAACACATTTTCAGATAATGTTTAATACTTTTTCATGAACAGGTGTTAAAAAAATACTTTTTGAATCTGAAATTAGTATGTTTAAAATACTTTAGAATAGCAAAATATTTTTTTTTAAATTGATTAATTAACAAAATCTACGAAATATAAACAAAAGTAAGAAATTTTCTTAAGGTGGCGTTCACTGGCTTGTCTACCCCTAGTAAGAAAACTCCTAGTTGTTAATTTGCGTGCAAGAAAAATTAAATTTTCTTTGCATAAAAAATTAATTACTCGGTTTTGACAAGAAAGTTCACTTAGTTCTTTGCAAGGTACTGCTGTTTTGCAAAAGACGCAATTAAAAAACAAAAATTTAAATTTTAATAATTGAAGAGGCCACAAACGCTTTTAGAATTAAACTTTTATTGTTAGAATTAGATTTATCTTGCCGACTAAAAGTTTTTACTTTATTAAGAATTAATTGATTTAGATAATAAAAAATATTACCTGCATTGGTATTTTATAGATGGTTTAGTTCTTTGAAACTGAAAAAAATTAAATTGTTTGACCTAGTCCTTAATGAAATTAGTTAGTAATTATAAAACTTTGCGTTTCCAGCACTTAAGTTTGAGTTAATAACTTAATACAATTACCCACATAGTTTATTCGATTTGAATGCTCAATAGTATATGTAAAAGCCTTTATTTGCGTTTCTGTGATTATAATTCAACATGCATTGGCGTATAATACAAATTAGATACGATTTCGATTAAAAGTTTTCCATACCGTCAACATTAATCTCTCGTTCCAAACTGCATTGACAATGTATCATAGTCCGAATGAGATTTGATATTGACAAATCATATTCTGTACTTTGCGTAACACATTTATAATAAAAATCTTAGCAATTTATTTGCATAAATAAAATATAAACTTTGTTGAATGACTTGTAAGGTTAACAGACAAAAGTTTTTGCCTGGAGCAAAGATATTTGATAAATGAGACACAATCTCCATATAATTAAACGGGAGCGTTAAATCGCAGTAGAAGAAATAAATTGAACATCAGTAGAATTTTGATAATTTTTTAGGTTACTCGTAGTGGGTATTTACGCAAACAAACATAGAAAATGTGGTGACATTTCTATTTTGCATTTAACGTACAATTAATTGTATAAAAATAAAATGACTTAAGATTTTTTTACTAATAATTGACAACGACAGTATGGGTTAAATGTTTTTTCTAATATTACAAAGAACACCACTAAGATAAACCCTCAATGCTGTAATGATTACGCATGCATTAATTACAAAATTAAAAAGATATAGTATAGTCAACCTTCCATTTTAAGTTGCAAATATGTTCATGGTTAGTTTCCAAAATCTTTCATTCCAATTCAAATTTCGGTTAGATATTGATTTGGGGATTTTCACTCTTATCAATATACGTCGATTTCCGTTTTCCGTTATTTATTTTTGATGGTGAAGCCATTTTACGCGAAGAACCTCGTCTGCGAATTACCACTTTTACATCGGTGCCATCGGTGAATTAACATTAACATTATGCAAAGCAAGAAACGAGAAACTACAATATGGAAAATAGCAACATGGAATATTAATAGTATAAAAAGAAAAGAAATGGAATTATAGGAAGAATTTGAAGAAATGTGAGTAGATATATTAGAATAACAGAAACGAAGAAAAAGGGAAAGGGATAGAAAAATTAAAAAATGACAATATAATAATTTACAGTGGAGTAGAAAAGACACGACAGCAGCAGCCGGAATGGGATGTATAATCAAGAAAGATCTAGAAGATCAAATTAAAGATTGGAAAGTGTACAATGAGCGTATATTGGCAGTCGAACTTTTAGATGCGGTAACAAAGAGTAGAAAGACGGTGGTGGTAATATACGGACAAAAAGACAAATTTTGGAACGACCTAACAGAAATTATAGGACAAGTAAAAAAAAATATTCATAATAGGCGACTTCAATAGCAGAGTCGGTAAAAGTGATGAGAAATAGAAAGAGATATTAGGAAAATACGGAGAAGCATTTAGAAATAGTAATGGAAGAAGAATGTTAGATTTTGCATTGTAAATGATTTAATAATAACGAATACATTTTTTGCAAACAAAGAAATTCATAAATTTACAAGAGAGATGAGAAGTAGGAATGAAAGATCTTTAATTGACTATATATTAATAGAAAGAAAAGACAGAGGGACGGTAATGGATTCGAGAGTGAAAAGAGGTTTGAAATTAGAAGCGATCATTGGTACAGTTTGAATCAATTAAATATTACAAATTAAAGGACAAACAAGTAGCAGATAAATGCGAAGAAACTATAAGCAAGAAACTGGAAGGATACGAAACCAAATAATGAAGAAAAGTGTTGAAAGTGGATGGATATATTTAAGAACATAGTATTAAATACAGCAGAAGAGATATGTGGAAAGCAAGGAAGAAAAATAATAAGAAACACACATCATGGTGGACAAAGGAAATTCAAATTCAAATTAAGAAAAAGAGAGAAGCATGGAAAAGTTACTTATTGTACAAGACTCAGAGAAAATTACAAGAAATATCAACAAGAACGAGAAACGACTAAACAACTGGTCAAAATGCGAAAGAAGACCAATGGAAAATTTTTGGAGAAAAAATGGAAAAAGATTCAAAAGGAAACCAAAACTATTCTATAGAACATTAAAAACTTTAAGAACAGAGAAAACACTAAACACAAAAATAATAAAAGGAAAAACGGAAAAATTATAACAGAAGAAAAAAAAATAATGGAAAGATGGAAAGAACACTTTGAAGAATTACTAAATGATCCACAAAAGGAAGAAGATAATGAAAATGTCGAAATAGCAAAAGAGACAGAGGAACAAGAGATAAGGATGGAAGAACTTGAAGAAGTAATAAAAGATCTAAAATACGGGAAAGCGGCTGGGTGCGACAGAATCACGGCGGAAATGATGAAGAGTATAGGACAAAAAAGCAAAAAGGCAGAGAAACACTACTAAGTATTTACAACAAAGTGTGGATAGATAAAGAAGTACCAAAAGATTGGACGAAAAAAGGGGTAATAATTATAGAAGAGTAACACTTCTAAGTATATGTATGAAAATTTTAGAAAAAATAATAGAGAAAAGGATTAGAATGGTAACTGAAGAGACAATGGAAGAAGAACAAAGTGGATTCAGAAGAGAAAGAAGCGCACAGGACCACATATTCACAATAAAACAAATAACAGAGAAAGCAAGAAAAGAAAAAGGATGATATATTTGGCATTTTTGGATCTAGAGAAAGCGTTTGATGCGGTACCCAGAAGCACAGTGTGGAGGCTGCTAAAGAAAGACAAGTAAGCACGAAGCTTATAAAAATAATCCAAATTGGCCAAAACGCAGTTGTGAGAGATAATAAAATATCTAAAACATTCAAAACAAATATAGGATTAAGACAAGGTAGAAGATTAAGTCCACTGCTGTTTATAATATTTATGGACGAAATAATTAAAAAGTGTAAGAAAAAGTAAATAAGATGACTTGGGTATTTAAAATGCAAAGAGTCAAGGTATCGGAGGAATATACGCGCAGAATACGTCGTATTGATAGCGGAAAGTGTAAAAGATTTACAAATAAATTTAAACAGTTGGAATTTAGTACTGAAAGAAAATAGAATGAAAATTAATAAATGTAAAAAAAGTAATGACAATCGGAGAAGAAAAAGTAAACATGAAAATTGAGATTGAAAGAAAAAGAATTGAACAAGTAAATAACCAATATTTAGGAGAAGTATTGGACAAAAAGAAACTGAGGAAGCAAATATCAACTACCTAATTAAGAATGCAAATGGACTGTTCTATGCATTAAAAATAATTTTCAGAGTAAGAGGGAAGTTTCAGTGGAAACGAAGAAAAATAAAAGGTATTACAAGAAGAGATAGACTAAGAAACACAGACATAAGAAAGGAACTGGAAGTAGAAAGTACAATAGAATTTATAGAGAAGAAGAAACTGTCGTGGTGGGGTCATCTTGTAAGAATAAACAAAGAAGTACCAGTAAAGCAGATATGGAAGACAAGAATAATGAAAAACAAAAAAAGAGGAAGACCAAAAAAAACATGGAATGGAGAAGTGGGAAGAATACTAGAAGAAAAAAGGAAAAACATGGAAAGAAGCAGAGGAGATGGCATGCAATAAGAAAGAATGGAAGAAATTTGTAAATTTAAATATGTAATTATATTAAATGTAATATTTATATCCTACACCGAAAGGTAAAAGGATAATCTGATTATATATATATATATATATGTATATATATATATATAAGCAAGTTGCTTACATTTACGTACGTGAACGCTTTCATGAGTCGACACTAGATGTCGAAAAACCCTACTGTGCATAATTTTGTTATAAATTTGCTTTATGCCATTTAAACTACTCAGTAATATTATTATTCTGATAACTATAAATTGTTTTCTGATGTTCAATTGAATACAGGGTGTTTCAAAAAAAAGGTAACCCCGTCTCTAGGATAGATAGAATATTAAAAAAATAAATTGGGATTTGCTCAGTAAAAAATTTTTGTAACGCCATCCGTATTTGAGATAAAGGACGTTGAAGAAAAAATGTATACATATTTTTTACGATTTTGCCAAAACTACTGGCAACATTGTAATAAAATTTTATAAGAATATTCTATGAATTTGTTTTTATATCTGACTCTCAGAGAAGTCCTTAGTTACAGTAAGTAGTATTAAACATAACTTTTTAAGGTTAGATTTATTAATCAAAATTATACAGTAAAAGGTACTCTTGGTAAAACTCAATACAATGTTTTGTTTTTAGAATATTTTAATTTAAAATTATCTATTAATAACCTATGCTGGTGTAAAGTAATAATAAAAAAAATCGGAGGACATTTTGAACACTTGCTCTAATTGAATTTTGTTTTATGTTCTTAATCTTTATTTTAATTTTATTTTTGTGATGTTTTGTTTAATTAATAACTTTATTATTACTTTATAGCAGCATCAGTTATTACTTTAAATTTGTTAATTCAAAATATTCCGAAAACGGTTCATAGTTATCTGAATTTGGGTAGATTAACCTTAATACTTGTGTTTTCATCTAAGTCGTTATTCAGATGAAAATAAAATATATTCATTACAGCTATCACAGACACGTATACATGCCACCACCGGATGCGCGAGATGGTGGTTATTAAGGTGGTGGGTAATTGATAAGCGATACACGACGACGGTGGTGGCGACACTTAATTATCTGCCGCCATCTTACATAATGAGCAAACCTCAATCATATTAACTATGTATATCACAATCACAATTACCAATCAGACCCATGCATCTAAACATTGCCGTAACCATAGCAAATTTTAACGCATTGGGAACATAGAGACATGTTAACTAGGACTTACAAACAAGCAAATATTTATTTTAATAACTTTCATGCTAATACCATATACGTCCTTAGATCTAGTACACCTAAGTGTTCTAATAATTTCTCTAATCTTTTCCAACATTGAGAAAGCTAAATATATTTTGAGAATTTAAAGAAATGTGCGTTTTGCATAACTTAAAGCCGCTCGATACTTGATAGGAACAACCGTTTTCAACAGATGGCATTCTTATAGGAAAATACTGTTTTTAGCTACAAATTTAATCCCTAGGTAAAAGCAAATTTGCCTTAGAATTTAAAACTGGGAAAAACAAGTTTTTGGTCGGTCGGTCAGCTCCTAGTATACCGGAAATTGACGCATTCTTAGTTTTTTTTAAATGGAGTTTGACACCGTATCTGAATTGTATATTAAATTTTACCATAATACTGTCAACACACGTCTCATAGTTTTTGACAATTTGCAAAAAATGAAATTTGCAAAAACTGTTCGATACTTGGTAGGGACAACCGTTTTTCGACAGATGGCATTGTTATAGGAAAATGCTACCTTACAATTTAAAACCGAACAAAAACAATTTACAATCTCAGCGTAAAGTCAAGTTAGGTTTAATTTCCTAAGCGATAATTGTTGCTACAATTAAACTATTGCCGTACTGAGCCCTAAGGGCCAGTTGTACAATCTACGCTTATTGGTATTAGTATTTATAGTATTTTATTTTGAACAATTTGTTTAGAATTAACGAAAAAAAATAGAAAACACCGACTACAACATTAAATGAAATAATTATTCTAGGGCTTAGATTGTGCACATCCGGCGATAATTACTTACCGGATTGCCTGAAGAACCCTAGACCTGAAAATAAACCCTGGCAATATGATGGGCTCCTCCAGGTATTCTGGTAAGTGATCATGGCCGGATGTGCACAATCTAAACCCTTTACCTTAGCTCTATATCTGATTGTATCAGTTTTATACCGGGCTAGATTCGGTTTCCATGTATCAACCTTATACCGGGCTTGACTCGGTTAGAAATTCTTAAGTTATTGTAAACATGAGCAACAAGTGTAAAAATAAATTTAAAAACAAATAAATTATCATTTAGTGCATATGTTTGCACATGTGTTGGTGTGTGCTAACTTCGGAAAAAAGGAAAATTATTTTTTAAAAATTTAAATTAATATTTCTCAGCTTTCCTGACCGATTAAGGCTTGGTTATTTAATATATTGACCTCTACTTTATCTATGATTACCGCTATAATCTGCCCTTGGTCCGCTCCGGACCGGAGAGAACAACGTGTTTTTTCAAATTGAAGGGACACATCTCAACCCCCCAGTGGACCAATTTTATCCAATTTTTATTATACTGAGACCTTAATTTATATCAATCAAGCATTAGTTTACCCTTTTACTTAATGGGCAACAACCCCTCTCAAGGGTGAGGCCGGTCAAACTTTTTAAACATCTTATTAGATTTCCTAGGCCCCAAATATATCAAAATGTTTGAAAAAATTATTCGGGGAATTAATGCCGTTTTCTTGAAATTCCCACAGTGTGCCTCGGCTGGAGTCGCGGACAAGTGAGAAAACCATTGAAAGTAGGCTTGTATCTGGTTACCGATGCAATATAACGAAAATACCTATAAAACCTATTTTGTAGCAATTTTTTTGCTCTACAAATTTTGTCTCTGGTAAAATTTTATAATTTTGCATCTATAACGAAATATTCTTGAAAAGCGTTTTTTTTATTTTCTGTTGCTTTTCCGTACTACCAAAAAACTACACACTCTAACAGGATTTTTAGTTATATTTTAGCCCTGGCGACTATACTAAATATAAAATCACAAAAAATTTTCAGTAATATTTATTTGCCTTTTCACCTGGTAATAATGGTTGTGGTTCCTTTTAGTCTGTAATTATTCAACAGTTATAAAATCTTATTTTTTGGTCAATTACTTTGTAGTAAAGTTTTAACCGCTGATGAGTCATTATTCTCAAAAGGATCTAGCAGTTTCTTTTCTTTCAAATTTTATTTCTATTAAACCATCTTATCTTTTACCATATCGTCGGAAGTAGCTATAAGAAAGTAATCATTTACGTCAATAAACAAGCCACAATCTTCATTTTTAGTATTAGTTATAAATTCATACAATTCATTTGCTTTACGTTCATGTCATCTACCGTAGTTAATTGCCGGGGTACTTTATTCTCTTCTGTGTAGCAAATTTCGTCTAAAGTTGTGACAAGAAATAAATTTTCTTTTCAGAACTGTTCCAAAATTAGAGGCACTCAAATATTTTTTCTAATAGTACCCCATGTTTTATTGTCATGTTGACCTTAAATTTTAATTACCCTTAGTTTGGTAAAAATTGTTTCATAGTAGGAATTTAAATTTTAAGTTTAATAAAAATTTCGTGATTGTATGACGATACGGTGTTTCAATTAGAAGGATCAGTTGGGGCATCTTAAGCAATGGTACTACAAGTGAATAAAGAGAATTATTATTTCCGATTTCAACAGAGTTATTATTTATAGTAGAAAATTCATGTCAATAAAAGTTTTCACAATAATGCAAAGCACGTTTTACCCAGTAAAAGCTAAACCCTAAGATTAAGAGCCAAAATTTGTTGTATTTGGAGGAATAGTCCAATTAATCAAAATCAAAAAATTTTCCGCATCGCACTATATTAATAATCTAAAAGAAATAATTAGAGAAACGTAAGTAATATAATAATTAATAACAATTACAATAATATATAGTTTGGGATAGAAATTAAACACTTCATTATGTGTTTGAATCTAAAAATAGAAAGCAGAAGAATGTTCTATTGTTCGTGCTATGTTTTTATTGGTTTGATACTAAAGGAAATAAAACGGCTTAAAACTTATACAATGCGCGGTAGATGTGTTCTGACAAAGGGCGTAAAACTTTAAATTACTACAGTCAAAACTGAATTAATATATATATATATATATATATATATAATCAAATCATCCTTCTACCTTTCGGTGTAGGATATATATATATATATATATATATATTACATTAGATATTATTATTCTATATTTAAATTTACAAATTTCTTCCATTTCTTCTTATTACACGCCATCTTCTCTGCTTCTTTCCATGTTTTTCCATTTTCTTCTAATATTCTTCCCACTTCCCAATTTATGATTTTCTTGGTCTTCCTCTTTTCTGTGTTTCATTATTCTTGTCTTCCATATCTGCTTTACTGGTGCTTTTTCGTTTATTCTTACTAGATGACCCCACCACGACAGTTGTTTCTTCTGTATAAATTTTAGTGTACTTTCTATTTCCAGTTGTTTTCTTATGTCTGTGTTTTGTATTTTATCTCTTCTTGTAATCCCTTTTATTTTTCTGAGGTACCTCATTTCGACTTTTGTATCTTATTTTTTTCTTGATTTGTCAGTACCCACGACTCGCTGCCATAAGTTAATATTGGCATATATATCGATTTGAAGACTTTTGTTTTTGTTTCAACTGAAACTTCCCTCTTACTCATAGTGTTTTTAGTGCATAGAATAATCCATTAGTCTTCTTTATTCTGTTGTTGATATTTGCTTTCTGGGTTCCTTTCTCGTCCAATACTTCTCCTAAATAATGGAAGTACTTTACTTGTTCAATTCTTTCTTTTCAATCTTAATTTTCATGTTTACTTTTGTTCTCCGATTGCCATTACCTTTGATTTACTTTTATTAATTTTGTTCTATTCTCTTTCAGTACTAAATTCCAACAATTTAAATTTGTTTGTAAATCTTTTCACTTTCCGCGATCAATACGACGTCATCTGCGTATATTCCCTCCGATACCTTGATTCTTTGCATTTTTAAATGTTCAATTGTCATTTTTTTCACACTCTTCTTACATTTTTAATTACTTCGTCCATGAATATTATAAATAGCAGTGTCTTAAGCTTCCTCCTTGTCTTAATCCTCTATTTGTGTTAAATTGTTTTGATGTTTTATTGTCTCTCACAACTGTACTTTGATCATTCTTATAAATTATTTGAATCATTTTTATAAGTTTCGTGCTTACATGTTTTTTTTTTAACAACCTCCACACTGTGCTTCTAGGTACCGTATCAAACGCTTTCTCTAGATCCAAGAATGCCAAATATTTCATTCTTTTTCTTTTTTGCTTTCTCTGTTATTTGTTTTATTGTAAATATGTGATCCTGAGCGCTTCTTCCTCGTCTGAATCCACTTTGTTTCTCTTCCATTGTCTCTTCAGTTACCATTCTAATTTTTTTTTTTTTAATATTTTTTCTAATATTTTCATACATATACTTAGAAGTGTTACTCCTCTATAATTATTACACTCTTTTTTATCTATTTTTTTGCGAATTGGCACGATTAACGGTGTTGTCTAATCTTTTGGTAGTTCTTCATGTATCCACACTTTGTTGTATATACTTAATAGTGTATCTCTGCCTTTTTGTCCTATACTCTTTAACATTTCCGCCGTTATTCTGTCACATCCAGCCGCTCTTCCGTATTTTAGATCTTTTATTACTTCTTCAAGTTCTTCCATCCTTATCACATGTTTCTCTGTTTCTTTTGCTATTTTGTCGTTCTAACTTTTTTCTTTATTTTAGGGGATCATTTAGTAATTCTTCAAAGTGTTTTCTCCATCTTTCCATTATTTTTATTTCTTCAGTTATAATTTCTCCGCTTTTTCCTTTTATTATTTTTGTATTCAGTGTCTTTTCTGTTCTTAAAGTTTTCAATGTTTTATAGAATAGTTTTTAGATTTCCTTTTGAGTATTTTTCCATTTTTTCTCCAAAAATCTTTATTGGTTTTCTTTCGAATTTTTGAACAATTGTTTAGTTGTTTCTCGCTCTTGTTTATATTTCTTGTATTTTTCACCATTCTTGTGTGTTTCTTATTATTTTTTCTTTCTTGTTTTCCCGCATATCTCTCTTCAGCTGTGTTTTATTACTATGTTTTTAAAGTATGTCCATCCGCATTCAACACTGTTCTCTTTTATTTCGTATTCGTATCCTTCCAGTTTCTTGCTTATAGCTTCTTCGTATTTATCCGCTACTTCCTTCTCCTTAATTTGTAATATTTAATTGATTCAAACTGTACCATTTCATTATTTCTGTATTCCTCTGTGTTTTCTTCTTTGATGTATATTTTCTCTGATTTTAGCCACTACCAGATAATGATCGCTACCAATTTCTAATCCTCTTTTGCTCTCAAATCCATTACCGTCCCTCTGTTTTTTTCTTTCTATTAATATATAGTCAATTAAAGATCTTTTATTTCTACTTATCCTCTCTCTTGCTAATTTATGAATTTCTTTGTGTGCGAATAATGTATTTGTTATTATTAAATCATTTACAATGCAGAAATCCAGCATTCTTCTTCCATTACTATTTCTATTTACTTTCCATACTTTGTATTTCTCATTACTTTTACCGACTCTGCTATTGAAGTCTCCTATTATGTATATATTTTCCTTTTACTTGTCCTATAATTTCTGTTAAATTTTTCCAAAATTTGTCTTTATTCTCTTTCTTGTCGTCTTTTTTGGTCCGTATATTACCACCACCGTCTTCCTAATCTTTGTTATCGTCTCTAACTGTTCGACTGCCAATATACGTTCATTGTACGTTTTCTAATCATTAATTTGATTTTCTAAATTCTTCTTGATTATGCATCCCACTCCGGCTGCTGCTCTTGTTTCTTTTTCTACTCTACTGTAAATTTATATATTGTTATTCTTTAATTTTTCTATTCTATTTCTCTTTCCTTCGGTTTCGTTACTCCTAATATATCTACTTCTATTTTTTCGAATTCTTCCTCTAATTCTATTTTACTTTCTAGTTTATTGATTTGCATATTATTGTCTATTGCCGTGTTCGTTACCGCTTTAAACATCACTTTGTTTTTCTCTGTCAGTTTTTGGTGTTAGTTTTTTCTTCATTTGTGACTTCACATCTTTTTCCATTTATCGTTAAGCTTTATAACTTATTTTTACCGTATTTTCCTTCTTCTTTTCTTCTCTTGCTTTTTTCTAATTTCTGCCTGAATCTTTTGTTCTTTTTCGTTAAATCGCTGTCTATAAATATGGGTTTTCTTCCTAATTTGTATTTATTTTTAAGAACCGTAATTTTGTCTCCGAATGAATCTATCTTTGCCACCACTATACTCTTTCCCCTTTTTTTCCAATGTGCGATGCCTTTTCTACTTTAACCTTTACACCTATGTGTGTTTCCAGTACTCGTCCTACTTGCTGTTTTAGCACTTTTTCTTTCCATTCGACATTTTTAATAACTATATTATTCCTTCGGGTCTCTCTATCTTTTTTCTCTAAATCTTCTTCAATTTCTACAAATGGCTTCTGTAACATGTTTCTCTCCATATCCCATGGTTTTTTCATATTTTGTTTTATATCTATTACTTCTTCCCGTAATTTAGTAATCTCATTTTTGAAATCTTCTCTCATCTCCTTAACATCGTTTCTGAGCTCTCTAATCGCCGCTATTACGTTTTCCATATTTGTTTGACTTTCGGTTGTAATTTGTTTTATTGGTGAACGTTGTGTTAGTGTTACTTGCTTTTTGAAAATTTCTCGTTTCCTTTTCCGGTTGTTTTTCTGTTTGATGTTCCGTTCTTTTTCTCTTCAAATATTATTTAATTCATCCAGTACTACATACTCTGTTTCTATAATTTTTTATTATTCATTAATTAATTATCATCTATTTCTAGGCAACCAAACTTGCTCTCACACGTATTATAATTAATTAGGTCAACTAAATTTTTCCACGTATATTTCTTTTATCCTACAGATTCAGTTTTTAATAATAATTTACTAGTTTAATTGCCTATTATGTATTTTATTCCTTAATATTGTTTTAAATTTCATTCCTTCTTTGGTTTAATGAATTTATTTATTCAGCGTGGCAAGAGCGTACGATCGCTTTCACTACCGATACGTAACTCAAAAAAAAAAACTGAATTAAAAATTAATTATATTAGGTTTTAAGTAAGTTTTATAAGTATCCGTCATACAAATAATACCTCTACAACCTGTCGTTCTCAAATCTAGCGATTAATTCATATTAAAACGATCATAACTTGATTCGTATTTTTGAAAATTTGTAAAGGACAAGTTTTTGATAATTGTGAAACATATTACCATATCAAATTTGAAGTCCCTACCTAGTAGAATAACGTTGTTTTGACTGTAGAAAAATGCAGGAAAATATTCCTTCTCCTCTTTCTACAGCAATATATGCAGGTTGCTTATTCTGGGTGTTTTCCATCTCTATATGATACAAACAATCACTTCAACGCAGTTTCTAACATTCGAAATAACTCGGCGTACAATAAGTTACCGATTTATCATAGATTTTATTTGACTAACATGCAACCAAAAAAAATATAATTTGACATTGACTGACTGGGAAAATGGCAATGACAAGTGACAACTATACACTTACAACTGACTGGATATATTTACACAAAACCCACAATTTTACATCATATGCGTAGAGTTATCTACGCACTAACAAATAATGTCAACAATTAATTTAAATGTAGGTAGTAAAATTTAAAAAAAAAAGAAAAAATTAATCTTTGATTGATTTTATAAAAACAAGTTTGAACTTGAAAATTTCACATTTAATAATTTCTAAATTTATTTTGTGAAAACAAAATCGTAATCAACATACTCATTGAAATGTAGATCGAAAAGGCTTAAAATTAAATTATTCCTTGCATTTCGTTCAACAACATCGCATAAAAAATTCTTGGATCACTTTTAGAAAAAAACGAAAACTCAATGCAACTAGAATAAGAAAATTGCCTATAAATAACAACTATGTATTGACCAGAAACATACGAGACAACCAGTCAAAAAATGATAAGGGCCAGCGCAATTTTGTCAATGAGTGGAAAGAAAAAAAAACGCGAATCAAATCCCGGATACGAAATTTAAGAAAATGAATTACAACTGGACGTTGTCGATAAAAGCGTTCTTTTTATCGTTGTGCTAAGGAAATCAATGAACCAAATACAAATTGAAAACAAAATAAATCAAAAATTATAATTTGATTTTATGATTGCACGTACAATTTAAACGTCAATGTAAATAAATTTGAAAAGTTTTAAAAATGCAAAATCCCTAAATTAAAAAAAGTTGAGGAATATTCAAAACAAAAATACTCGAGGATTTAATGACTACGATGGAATTTGGGAGTTAAAAGAACCTCTGCGCTAAGGAATGTTCGGCATGGACGACAAAGGCTGGCTTTTGCAAAATTTCAGATATATCTCAAAAGTCGACGGCTGAAAATTTTGTTTTGCAGCAGTCGATAAAAAGCTATTTACTTAAACTATCCAACATGATTAAGATATTTAATATTTATGATTAATTCGACTTTGTAATTTAATTATAGGTCCATTGTTTTTTCGTTCGCTTAAACGAAAAAATTGAAACTCGAAGTCCAAGTAGAGCCTTAATGAATATTCAAATCCCAATGGAAAAGACCTCTTACGTTTTAATAAAGGGAAATCGTTTTACTCACAAATACACTAAACTGTAATTTCCAAAATAACAGAACGAATTATTGTAGCATATTAAATATGATGATAAGATTTAATTAGATCTCGTAAATCTTCTTCTTTTTTACTCGTTTCGTTACGTTTCACTTTAGTCCAATATTTGTTTTAATAAGGTTTTAATTAAGACTTAAGAAAAAGGTGCTAGTAGTAATTTAGCAAATTGTGTTACGGTCTGCAACACATAAAGTGAGTATATCTTTTAACTGCTATAATTGTAATTCACGTCGTTGTGTTTGTGTTTTTTTAAAGACCTTTTTTTAACGTTCAACACAATATTTTAATCCAACAAAAAACTTTTGAAATTTTATTTTTTCGGCTTTAAATTGTTTTATAAAACAAAACACTTCAATTACTGCTTTGGAGTAAAAGTTTGCTAGAAATAAAGTTGTTTGTTGTAGATCCTATTGAAAAAGAATGTGTAGCTTTTTATTATGTTTTTAGAGTGAAACCCTTACTTATCCCAAAACTTGAAAACCCACCACCGATATAGCAATTTACGCCACATCGATATTCTATACCTATCTGTGACAGGCAAACTCCAACGAGATGGCAATCTACAGATTATCCAAGCATTTCACGGATTGTCCGCACCGAATCGATTTAAGTGAGGAAGAATTAAACAAATATTGCGAATGTAAAAATATTTCTTAAATATTTTTAATTACATCAATTGCTTCTAAAACTTGTCTGATTGTAATATCAATTCTAAAGTGGATAGGTTGTAATTATAGAGTGTCTCTAGAACTTGATGGTCAACACATTTTTTTCCGTAACTTAAAACTTTTACCTTCTAATACATTGCTTGTTTAAATGATGATTCTATAAGAGTTAAAAACTTTGCAAATAGTGTCAGTATTTGCAACCTTAATTTCTGTTCTTGACGTCCACGAAATAAATGTGCGTCTTTGTAGTAGAGTAAAAGGTATGTTTTGCTTTGAGCAATGAAATCCGTCATGCGGATCCTTAGGGTCTGAGGTGATATATGGATGAGAACTAGGGACAACTACAGCTTTATATAAAATTTATCACCAAAGGCAAACTTAGACAAAAGGGGAGAGTTCTGAGTAACACGTTTCTCCTACTGTTATGAATAACCTACTATGTACTTTTTTAAAATTATTTATGCATTATTGTGTACTAAACACAAGAGAAGAAGTAAGTACTCATTCTGTAATGTAAACAATTTATTATTATAATTAAAATCAATCACCTAATTCAAATAATTTTAGTTTTACGTGTGAATTGTTATCTAATATGTAGCTTTTGACCAGAACTTTAATATTGTTTAATTGAAATCTTAACCCTCCGCGCTCTGACCTCTTAAATGTTACGTAGTATTCTATCGGGGTGCATAAATACCCCAATCTTTTAATTTGATTTTCCCAGTTTTTAATTTCTAAAATTGTACATTTGTGCTTAAAATGCATTCTAAAAAAGATAGTAAAATTAAAATTGTAAGAGAAATGCTAACATCTTAATTCATTTTTACATGAGTAGCTGATGGATAGCTTGATTGATAATTTATGGAGAGCTAGATAGATAAGTAGATTAATAGGTAGAGGAACAGCCAGGTGGGTAGTTAGATAGGCAGTTATATGTGTAGTTAACAAAGACACCTCAACTTTTAAAAGAAAGATCTTCTTGGTGAAAATCAATCCAGAAATAGTGGATGAGGTCAAAGTGATAGAAATCATAATGGAATGTCCAAAAAAATATTTGGTATTACCAAAAACAACTATTAAAGGATGGTCACATGTAGCCAAAAGATTAGAAATCTTAGGAGCTAGGATTGAATGTGGAATTAAATTAATAGGCCCACCACGTGATCGCTCTTAATCAAGGGACAAAGATTATACAATATAGGACGAAATTTTACAAAATTCGAACATTAAACAGGTACCGACACAAAATAAAAAAAAGGATATTAAAATGTTGATTAAGACATCCGGATGAACCTATTCTGAGAAACTAAAAGCGTAAAAAATAATATTAATCCGGCCGAAATGGATATTAAGGTTAAAGACATCACTAAAACTAAAGGAGGAGACATCTTGGTCAAACTTCAAAATGGACAAGAGGATAGTGCGGAACTACTACAGCAGGAAATAATAAAGAAAATGGGTGGAGAAGCAAAGATTATGAAAAAAGGTGGCTTTGGATATAAAAGAACTTGGTGAAGATGTAGACAAGGACAAATTAAAACATACAATTGTAAATGTTATTAATGATGATAGAGTTGAAGTTAAAAGCTCAGGGTAATACGGGGAGGGAAAAAAATGTGCATTAGTTACTGTGGATACAGCTAGTAAGGGGAAAAACTAATAGAGGCATGTAACTTTTTGATAGGTTGGACTAAGTGTAGAGTTGGGGAAAAATTTTTGAAGAAAAGTGTTTCAGATGTTGGGCTGTGGGACACAATAAATCAGAATGTAATGGGATAGATAGGGAAGGTTTATGTTACAGATGTTTAGGTAACGACCACGTGGCTAAGACTTGTAAAAATAATCCCTAGTGTGGAAACTACAACAAAGAAAAACACACTACTTCGTGGTACAGATGTCCTTCCGAGAGCAAAAATGTGCAAGTCTTATAATAAGTTATGAAACCCGCTATTTATAAAATAATACAAATTAATGTTAACAATAAAAAAGAAGCCGTTGATCTGGCTATTAAAACTGCTAGTAAAAATGCATGCGATATCATCTTAATATCAGAAGTAGGTGGTAGCGTAAACAAATGTGTTATACTGGACAACACGCGGAGAGCAGGTATAATTGAGGTGTCCGGGCGTTTGGTGATAGACAAAATGGGTAGTGGAGATGGTTATGCGTAGATGAGAACTACAGCAGGAATTTTCTGCTCATGTTATTTTTCACCGAACGATGACATCTTGAAATTCGAGACTGAGATAAACGATATGGCTGATGTGCTAGTAGCGTATAAGGATGATTTATATGTAGCGGGTGATTTTTACGCTGCATCGGCAAGCTGGACTAGTACAAAAGGCAATAAGAGAGGAGTTATTCTCGAAGAAGCCATGGCTAGAATAGATGTCGAGGTATTAAATAAGCATAATAAAGTTACATTTAGAAGAAGAAATTTCAAGTCCACGCTCGACCTCACCTGGGTTAGCCAAAGGGCCAGGAAGAACGTGGTTAACTGGTCGATACCAAATATCGAAACGTGACCACAATTATGTCATGTGGAGTATTAAAATAAAGACAGTATGTAAAAATAAAAAACTACAACCACCGAAATTAAGATGGAAGGATGCTGACTTAGATAAAAATAAGCTCAATGAAGATATAGACACATTACAAGTACAGGATTTTACCAATATAAAATTAAGAAACACTATGGTAAGGTTATGTGAAGCTAGTAGTAAGCCGACATACAGGAATCTTCAACCCGATTACTGGTGGAGCGACGAACTGCAAAATCTTAGAGATATATGCAATAGTATTAGGAGGAAACTTACTCGTTTTCGTAAAGTAGGTGGAAATGCTGATATAGAAAATGAGTACGCAAATGCCAGAAGTGAATTTAAAAAAAGTATTAAAGACAATAAAAGAAAATGTTGGCTAAGAAATTTTAGAAAAAGATCCATGGGGTCTGGCTTATAAAATAGTAATAAAAAAAATTTGGTAAGAAAAGACCTATGGAAAAACCAGCTGAAGGATGGAACGGTCTTATAAGAAACCTTTTCCCAAAACAGGAAAAAATTCAAAAACTGCCACCTGGTGGAGCCGTACAAGATATATCGGAACTGGAACTGATAACTGCTGCAAAACTAATGCCAAAGAATAAAGTTCTTGTTGCCAGTGTAATTAGGTGTTGTGCAGAAAGAAAACCAAATGTGTTAATCAAACTATTCAACAAGTGCCTACATGATGGAATTGTCCCCCAGAAATGGAAGGAGTCAATAGTGGTTCTTATACCAAAACAAAATGGTACTTACCGTCCTATATGTCTCACAGACCACGTGGAAAAGTTATTTGAAAGAGTACTGGCGAAAATAATCATGCAGTCTATAAACTTATCGGAACGACAGTTTGGTTTTCGTTCGGGGATGGGCACCATAACGGCCCTAAAAGCTATTTTAGAAAAAATAAAGCTAGCTAAAACAGGAACTAGGCACACAAGAGAATGGTGTCTAGTGACTTCGCTTGACGTGAAAAAACGCTTTTAACACCGTAAGCAGGCGGGTTATTATGACAAAACTGGTTGAACAAAATATACCGCTATATCTCCAGGCTGTCATTTCTGATTATCTGATCGATAGGAAAGCTACATTTAAGAAGCCAAAAGGGTTCATGGCGGCTTTCGTGGTAGAGGCCGGAGTACCACAAGGTTCGGTTCTTGGGCCTCTACTATGGAATGTTGCCTACGATTCAGTGCTGAGTATACCCCTTCCGAAGGGATGCAAACTGTTCGCCTTTGCAGATGACCTCACTCTTGTTTCTTCGGATAGGGATTATTCGGTGCTGGTGGAGAAGACACGGGAGGCGGTTGATACTATTTAGGGTTGGATGAAAGCAAGCGGTCTTCAGCTAGTTGGAGAAAAAATCAAAGTAGCTATAATATCGGGTAGAAGAAGAGTACCAAACACATCAATTAAATTAGCAGGCAGTAACATAAAAATAGAAAAAGAAATTAAGATCTTAGGGGTGCTAATCGACAACAACTTAACTTTTGTTAAACACATAAGGGAACAAATTAACAAAGGAATGAAAATAGCTCGACTGTTAGAAGGAGTGATGGGAAACCTCCGAGGGCCAAAGAAACCAAAAGGAGATTGATCTGTGCTGCGGCTACTAATGTTGTTACATTTGCGTCTCCAATCTGGGAACAAGCGCTAAAATATGCAAACGTCAACAAATTATTGTTGGCTTTTCAGAGGTCTTTGGCGATCCGTGTGGCGTCTGCTTATCGCACAGTGCCGACAGACAAAATATTTACTATAGCGTCCATGATTCCGTTGAATATCCTGATAATAGAAAAAGTTAGGGGGACACCTAAGAAGGAGATAATCGACTTGTGGCATCAAACATGGCACAATAAGCAAGAACAAAGGATCTAAAAACTTGGGTTAAGCGAAAGCATGGTAAGGTAGGATACTTTTTAACCCAGTTTCTTATGGGCCACGGAGAAACTGCGGAATACCTTCATAAGATAGGAAAAAAAGCGAACGTAAGGTGCGCGGACTGTAACAAAACCGATGGTCGAGAACACGCAGTCTTTAGATGCGACCGTTGGAAACGTGCCAGACACAGGTTAAAACATGAAGTTGGAGAAATAACGCCGGATAATGTTATCGAGAAAATGTTTTATAGCAAGGGTAACTAGAACAAAGTAGAAAAATTTATTACGTTAGTGATTAATAACAGAGAATCAGGAAGTAGAGCAAGAGTTGTAACTTAAGGTTTGTATTGTTGGAGTTGTTGTTTGTTACTAATTATTGTACCTTTTTCTCTATGAAAAAAACAATATAAATAAATGCCTTACGGTATTCCTACTTTTGTCTGGCAATGTAAGAAAATACTGGGACTCATGGGGACCACTTGAGCAAGTCTAGGTAGCTAACGCCCCGAAAAAAAAAAAAAGAAAAAGTTGTGTAGTTAAACAGGTACTAGATGGGTAGATAAATAGGCAGCTAGATTGGAACAAGATGGGTAGTTACTTTGACTTCTAGATGAGTATCTAAATGTTAATTTGGGTGGCTAGACGGGTAGCTGGATAGGTACCTAGAAGAGTTGCTAGATGGGCACCAAAGGATAGTAGTGCTCTCATACAACTGATAATAGGAGCAGTATTCTTATGGAAATACTGGAGAAGATGACTACTGCATACCAAACAGTGGACTTGAGCCAACTTTTATCAGGGGGGAGTAGTGAGTCGCACATCGACCTGACTTTCTGCTCAGGCAGGATAACATCCCATATAACAGACTAGCAAGTTCTTGATGAAGAAAACCTTAGCGACTATCAAACACTATACTTTCGAGTTACCCTCACAAAAGATACTGAAGGTCAAGAAAAAACTAGACTCCTGATTAGATGGAAAATCAGTCGCAAAACTATAGTCACGTTTATTGAGAAAACTGAGGAGCGCATAGAACTACAAACAAAATAAACATCATACCAGCAGCAGATACCTGCCACGGTGAACTGATACAAAAAGTATTCAACCAGGCCTTTCACAAAGAAAAGGAAGTGGAACCAAACAATTGTTCTGTGTTCTAGTGGAACAATGAAATCTCCCAGAAGAGGAAGGAATGCCTGCTGAAAAACGGAGTTATGAGAGAATTAACCTCTGCCTACCCTCATTACATTCTACAGGTGATGAATTGAATCCTGACCGTGGAAGGACTCCTAGATAGATAGAAAGAAGCACGACTAGTTTTTATTAAAAATAAAAGGCAGCAGAACCATCGAAAGTACAGACCCATATGTTTGATAAATGCAACTGCTAAACTGTATGTACAACTAGTGAAAACAAGACTGCAAGATGAACTAGACCAGAAAGAAACTGCTCCACAGTAAATGTTATGGAGCGAATACAAGAAATAACAGTGCAAGCTAAGAACTATGATGATGTGTGTCTGCTGATAACACTGGACATTCAAAATGCATTTAACAATGCCCCCTGGCTAGGAATAATAGAAGAGATCACAAAGAGCTAGATATCTCCCTATCTTATTTGGGGAACAAAAAATTGCTAGTGGGATAGGCTTTCGAGTTAGATGTCACCTGTAGAGTCCCCGAGGGTTTAGTGTTGTAGGACGCGTATACTACAACGACGTGCTGGACCTGACACTATTTCTGGGAGTATCACTAGTCACGTAAGCGGACGACCTAGCTGTGGTGGTGAGACCAAGAAGTGGAGAAACACTCAAAACCAAAGCAAACCACGCAGTATGGAAAATTAATCAATGGATGCTGCAAAGATACTGAAAATGGCTCCACAGAAAATCGAAGCCATGCATTTAGTCAGTAGAAAAAAGTTTAAAGAGCACAAGTATGCATATTAGAAGCCCTCAAATACTTAGGGGTGAGCTTCGGCTGCAACCAGAAGATGTCCAAACATGTGAAGAAAGTAACTCTAAAGGCAAAAAAAATGGCATCGGCATTGGGAGGATTATGTCAAACGTTGGGGGAGTACGAGCTAGTAAAAAAAAGACTGTTTAGTGCATATTAAATATAACAATGATCCAAGAGTCCTGCCTTGGCATACACTAGCATTTATTGAAGTATCAACAATGACTGTCTAAAGAGAAGGAAATACTTTAAGGCGAGAATTAAACGTAGCTTAGATAATAGACGGAAGTGCCAAACCTTGTCAAAAGTTTGTTTTATGTCGAGAAAAGCTGCAGAACAATAGTGTTTGTTTTTAAAAGTTTTATTGATTTTATTGTACTTAGAGCAAGCAATTCGAGATTGTTATTTTGACTAACATTTAGTTTGCTATAATAATCGAATAATCAGCTTATGTAACTGTTGACACATCTGTCAACAAAGTTCCTTTAATAAAAATGCATTTTTGGACGTGTTACGATAGCACGAGACGACATTAGATTTTGGAACGCTTATTGGTTGTTCTAACATTAAATTATTATCATTCAAACAACATTGTCAGGGAAAAGTACTACAACGCAGAACAAACAAATTAATTATACCATAAGAATATCGTAATTCGGTTAGTCACATAGTAGAATTTGATGGAAGTACAGTCACATTTTACCACTTTGTGTAATATTACTAGTTCCTTTGCTTTGATGTCGTCTAAACCTTATAATACCTTTTTTTGGTTTTTCATCTTTCATAAAATCTTGAAGAAGTATTATTGCTGCAAACGGTTTTTATCTACATTGTAAAAAGGGATTTAATATACATCATCTTCATTATTCTCTATTTGGAAAGTTGATAATGCCATAAACAGTAACAAGTAACAGTTGCAAATTCACACTAATAAATATTTTGATATCTGTTCTCTTCGAAATTCATTAGAGGTGTTATCTAACCTCATATTTTGTATTTTTATAAGTTCATAGTGTTATGACCGCACTACTCGTAAAATGTAATTTTAATAACGAATATCAAACAATAAATAAATTATGAAGATACATTTTATTTACTGAACTTTTGAACGATTTCTACAAAATTCAATATATATGTATATGTTAAACAAACTCGAAAGGGTCACTATTGTTTCTTTAGTAACAGTAACATCGTGAAAGGAACGGCGTTTAAAAACAGACTGAAAATTGACAGTTACGTAAAATTTAATGCGATTACGTTTCCACCAGTACTTTTATAAAATGTAAAAAGTTTGTTTGAGAAATGAGAATAGAAATGTCAATAGATGAACATACAAAACTAATTGTTTAATATTATTTTAAATTATAAATTAACTATCAATAGTGGACTTGAGTTAAGTTTAAAAACACATTTTATACAAAATTTTTAGAGATTAGAAAAACGTTGTTACGCGTTTTATTAGTCCAATGTTTACTTTTTTCGGGCTGTTTTTAAAGGCTACCTTTTGAATGTGATAAATTCTGTATTAATTTAATGTCAATCGTTCTCTAGTTGTCTTGGATATTACTCTATTTTAATCTTATATTGTTTTTTTTATTTAATTACATTTATTTAAGGTCGCTTCAGCTACATGTGGCTATTAGCGACCGAGTTGTTTAAGTTTAAATTTGATTATATAATTTTCTGTTTTTTAAAAAACCTTATAATATTTGTACAATATGTTTTTAGTTCGTTAATGTTTATTATTTGGTTGTCCTGTCGCTGTTTATTATATATTTTGCACTCGTTAAACAAATGTTCTACACTCAACACAGTTTCACAGTTTGGGGCTCTTCCCTTATCATTAGATGTTGGTGTGTCCATCTTGTATGTCCAATGCGCAATCTGGAGAATCAAGACGTCCATCGATAGCCAAACAAACTCCTGGACCCCGCGCGCTAACCCAACCCCACACATTCACAGAAAAATAACCACTTCGTTTTTTTAGGACATATGTGATTATTTTCGTAACGAGTTCCTTCCATTCTAAAAACTTTTAGTGGTCTATCGTTGCGGCTATTGAACGTTTTTTCGTCGCTAAAAATCACTCGATTCCAAAATTCCAAAGGTTCGTTCACATATCGCCTTGCAAATTCCAGACGACGTCTCATATTTTCGTCACTGAGAACTTCTTTCGCAGCAGCATTATACTTCTTTATTCCCATCTCCTTTAATCTTTTTGTGCAGTTATACGGCATCCGGGAAAATGTGTATCTGCTATAGCCCTGGAGTATGTAGCAAATGGTTGTTCTGTTACGTAATGAAACAACTCGAGATCTTGAGCACGTGTAGATACTTTAGGTCTACCACTTCCGATGGCTCTTTCCAAAGTGTGTTCAAGATTCCATTTTACTCGGTAATGCCCTACGGTGCTTTTGGTATATCTAACATACGTGAAATTTCACGCACGCTACGGCCCGCCGCTAATTCCGAAACAATCCGCGCTTTCAAATCAGCACCGAGATGAGGTGGCATTTTCACAACACTTGAAATTTTAAACTAAAATGGAATTTACATTTCTTACTTTATTTATTGGTTCACACTACCCTTCTCAAACAGTAGGTAATTGTTTATTTATTACATACTTCTAATGACCAATGTAACAACCCTTAGAGCAATATGACTCAAAGGAAGTAAATTAAACAAGCAAGGATATTCTATTGTTATTGAAACTTATTCATAAAGTAAAAGCCATTTCCTTATAATGCTAATGGACAGGATTTTCTTTTAAGTATTAAGATTACAATAGAGGACTTATAAACTTTCGAAAATATCTAATTATAAATATTTACACTGCAATTGCGCTTTTTCCTTAATAATTTCTTAGCAATAACATACACGTTCTTGGTTTTAAGTTGTCATAAATTTGATATGATATAAATTTGTGTTTCTAATATTACATCACAAACTAATCTTTATTCGCCAAAAATTGTTGCTTAAGTTGTAAAGCTTCGTACACACCTGAACAACAAACCGAGCAACAAACATAACAACGAACCGAAAGTCAAACAGAACGACAAACGATCTTTTATGATTTCCACAATCCGAACAACAAACGGAACGTTTGTGCTGTTCCCATAATTATTTTCAGTAGTTTTCAGTTCATATATATTTATTATTGAGAAGAGAAAATTGCGGAAAACAAGAAGATAGTGCCAACCAAATTTTTACGCACAAAGAAGAGTAAAAAATTATAATTTACTTCGCTTTTTTTATTTTGGAAATTTCCCGCCCAAATGATGCTAATAGGGACATCATTTTTTCTTGCATTCTTAAACACTGATTAATTTAAAACATTTTTTTTCTGTCAACTCCATAATATTACCTAAAACACAACAAACCCACAAAAGGGAGGACAAAAATAAATAATTTAATTCTCCCGCATAAGTTTGTTCGCCGTTTTGTTTAGATTCGTCCAAACCTGCAAACGCATTCGCGCGCATTTTCTTTGATGTCGGAGAAAAACCGACAAGTTGCGGGAACGCCGCAAACCGTTCGTGGAACAATCAGGACTTGCGAATCTGTTCTAAAATTCGTACGTAGCACCGTCTAAATTAATGTTCCGATTGCCGTTTGGTTCGTTGTTTCTGTTTGTTCCTCGGTTTGTTGTTTAGGTGTGTACGAAGCTTTACAATAAGCATATTAATCTACATCTTGTAAGGACTAAATATTATGAATAGAGAGTTTAATAATTTTTTTAATAACTTACAATAATTAGTAGGTTAGATTTATTTAAAAATAAGTAATAATCAGTCAACCCAAATAACCATGTTTAGTTTTTTTAATTAATTTAAAAGTTATTGCTTGTAGACGTTTTTTAAATCAAAATTATTTCTAATTTTATTTTGTAAACATTTCCTAAACAAAATTTTGATTCGATAATTAATCGAGCTATGGTGTTTAATTAGCGATACCTTCAAATATATTCTTTAAAGAAAAAAATTAAGTAAGCAACGTAAATTACCTATTTTTTAAAACGTGCTTAGTGTAATGATTCATTCTACAGTCCTTCTATAAGATAACTCCTGCTGAGACTACCTGCTGTTAGAATTGTAAATGATACCCTTAAGCCCGCTTCAACAATGTGCAAACTTTTGTTTACAGAAATTGTAGTGCCCAAATTTTAAATTTCATGAGTGTACTCTGGATTGGGTTTAAGAAGTTTAATAGGTTTTTTTTGCAGTACTGTACGCTATACATCCGTAATCTAGTTTAGATCTTATTACAGCTCGGTATATGTTAATTAGAGTTCTACTATCTGCTCCCTATCGATGACAAGAAAGGATTTTCAATATGTTAATACGTCTATGACATTCTGTTTTTAGATTTTTGATGTGTGGTCGCCATGTGAGTTTATTATCAAATATTATTCCTAGAATTTGTTTATCTGTATAGGTTATATTATTTGAGTCCATTTTTAGAACTGGGTCGGTAGATTGTTTTCGCAGTCTCGTAAATTTCATGTCTTTCGTTTTTTGTGGTGAGAAATGTAAGCCAGTTTTTTGGACCATTCTATAAAGTGTTCTATAGTTTTTGTAGTCTTTTTTTGGATTTTTGTAGTATCTCTTGAACGGTAATATATTGCAAAATCGTCAGCAAACATGGAAATTTTAACTTCTGGCGGTAAGTTAGTATTTGTTATTTTATTGATGGCTATCAAAAATAAGGTTACGCTTAAAACTTCTCCTTGGGGGACGCCATTTAATTGTACCTGTTCTTTAGACAAGCAACCGTTAAATTTTACACAAAATTTTCTGTTTTTTAGAAAGTTTTCAATGTAATGTAGCATATTACCACTAATTTGGTATTCTTTCAATTGTTTTAATATGTTGTATCTCCATACCGGGTCATATGTTTTCGTTATATCCAAAAATATAGCAATAAGATGTTGTTTCTCTTTGTCTGTTTGTAATTTTACTATCTGATCTGTCGTACTTTTGTTACTTGTAAATCCACTTTGATGTTTAGATAATATGTTTTTTGTTTCCAAGTACCAGATCAGTCTTCTGTTTATTATTTTTTGTAGAAGTTTACTTAGGACGTTCGATAGGGAAATTGGTCTATAGTTGGAAGGGTTTGTTTTATCTTTGTTATGTTTAAGGATTGGAATTATGATGACTTTTCTCCACGCTTCTGGGTAGGTATGTTTTTCCAAATTAAGTTGTATTTTTTAAGGGTAGCTTTAAGGTGGATTGTGGTAAGTGTTGGATAAATTCGGAAAGAATGTTATCGGGTCCAGCTGATTTTTATATTATTATTAAGTTCTCTTTCGCTGATTTCAACATTTATTAAATTGTCGCTGCTTACGTATATAGGTATTTTTTCTTCTTCGGTTTTATACTGTAAAAATTCTTGACTGTATTGTTCATTGCTGGAGTTTGTTTTAAATGTTGAAGACAATGTATTTGCTATTTCTTGTATTGAGCTTCTTTTACTGCCATTTTGGTATAGTATGTTGGTGTAATTTACTGATTTTTTTTTTGTAATGTCCTAATTTTTATCCATATTTTCCTTGGATCGGTGTTTGTGTTAATAGTAGACGTATATTGGTCCACGAATTTTTTTCTTACTAGTACCATTCTTCTAGCTACTGATTTGCTTTTCTTGAACTGGATGTAGTTGTCCATAGTTTGGTTTCTTTTATATTGATTAAAAATAATATTTATGTTGTTTGACAGCTTCTTCACAATTTTTGTTGCACCACGGTATTCTTACTAGTCCTGAAACAGTCTTTGATTTTTTTACCGACAATTCGGCGGCGTCAATTATTAACTTTGTTAATATATTAACTAGGATGTCTACGTTTTCTGTCTATAGTATTCTAGTGTTGTCGATGTCAACTTTCTCAGTAAAGAGCTCCCAGTCGGCACTTGCTATGTTCCATTTCTGTTCGTTACTATTCGTGTATGTTCTATCGTTTTCTAGTAATGTTATTTTTATTGGTATATGATCACTTCCGTAAGTGTTATTTAAGGTTTTCCATATAAGTTTTGTTGTGTATTGGGTATTACAAAAAGACAAATCTATTGCTGAGAATTTACCAGTTGGGTTTAGGTGTATAGGTTGTCCGTTATTGAGAAGTGTAAGGTTGTTTATATTTTCAAAAAAGTGTTTCTAGTTTTTTTCCTCTACTATCAGTTGTTTCCGATCCCCATATTAGATTATGACTGTTAAAATCCCAGTTATCACAAAAGGTTTTGGTAATTGTGCCAGAATGTGCTTTAATTCGTTTATATTTATTGGCTCATTAGGTGGTAAGTATAGATTACATATAGTAATTTTTTCAGGAATATGTGTTGTTATGGCTACTACTTCAAGATTTGATTGTATGTTCAAGTTTATTGTATAATTATTGTTTTTTGATAATATCATCACTCCTCCACTTGCTATCTGTTGCGTATTTCTGTCTTTGCGATGTTCAGTGTAGTTTTTCAATTTTACTATTTGATGTGGTTTTAGTCTGGATTCTTGTAAGCAGATTATTTTTGGGTCATTTTTTTTTATTATAATTTGTAATTCTGGTAATCTTTATAATCCCATTGCAATTCCATTGAATGATAGTCATTTTAGGTATCTAATATTTTTTTTTATGTAATATGTTTCTTTTTTCTTTAAAATGTAGATATTTGTGATGACGATGATTCATCATCTGCGCGTTTTTCAATAATTAGTGCTTTTTTTATATTCTTAGCAATTCTTGTTATTCTGTTTTTTGCTTTTTGATTAAGTAGTCCATGGAATTTTTGGAGTAAATCAAGTAATTCTTCTGTATTGCTGTTAAATTTTCTTGCTGTTTTAAGAGGTTCTTCCGCTCTATGCATCTCCTTCACAAATCTTTTGAATTGTTCAAAATTAAATTTATAATAATCTGGTTTTTCTGCGATGTGTTTTTTTATCGGGTCTAATATTTCGTTAAGAGATGACTCTGTGTCTGATTCTTCTGGTGTTTTAATTTTTCTCGTCTTTCTTTGTAGAGGTTTTTTGAATTGTTTTTTTGGTATTAATGTATTTAGTTGTAATTGTTTGTTTTCGAATTCCATAACGTTATTTTGTGAGTCTGGTGAAGTATCGGTTGTTTTGGTTAGTGGTCGTTTTTTTCATTCGTCTATAGGTTGTTTCAAAGGTTTTTTTAGATTTGCTTCTGTATGTGTTTCAGCTGTGATGAGCATTTGATTGTGTGGTAATCTGTCTTGGCGTAGAGTTTGATTGTACGGTTATCGGTATCTGATTATTTTTACAATTATTTGCTCGATGATCAGTTTATTTGCATATTGTGCATTTTATCTCATCTATATTTAAGAATATTCTGTATTCCTCGTCTTCATAGGGAATTAGTAAAGTCTGCGGGATTCTCGTATCTTTATCTGGAGTGAGGTAAACAAATCGTCGGAAGCTAATTATATGGTTGTAGTCCGGGTTTTGTATTCCGGTTTTTATAAATTCTATTAGTGATGTAGTTTTAATTTTTAGCTCATTTTCTAAATATTTTTGTAGTGTTTCATTTGGGATATAGATTAGAGAGACTATTAATTTTATAGATGGTGTTATCATTATATTTAATACTTGGTTTTCAATTATTGTTGTAGGGTGATTATTAACAATTTCGTCAACTAGATTAGTACTGGATAAGTAAATGCAAATTCTTCCGTTAGATAATCTAGATGCTGCGATAATATTTTTAGGTTGTACTATGTCTCCAATTTTAAATACGTATTCTTTAGTTGAACATTTTCAATTGAGTTTATAATTATAGCTTGGTTTTTAGATGGATAAGTAAATGTTTTAGTTGATTTAAGCACACTTGTGTAGGTAGGTGGTTTTGTGATATGTTTGATTCCATGGTGATTTAGTTAATAATTTGATTAGGATTGTGGTAGTATATAACTACTGCTTCCGAGGAGCCAGTTAGTAAGTTAAGAAGTCAATATAATTTAATTTGTTTAGATTTGTGTAAAATTAAAAATAATTTATATCGTATAAATGTGAGTTAAAAGTTTATCACTAACTTTGTCTAGTATAGTACAGCACACGTTGACGGTTCGTTTAAAACTGAATCTTATATTGTGTTTCAATAAATTACATCCTTGATAAGCCTCCACAATGAAGGACGAAACGTCGGCAACCTAAGCTTATTGAGTTGTTTTTGTTCACTCTGCTTCCACAAAAGAAGGGCCAATAACAACATATTAAATTATAAATAAATTTTGGAGGAAATTTTACTTGAATGATAAGCTATCGTCGGCTTAACATGTAAATGTCGTAAGTCCAATTTCGGTCGAAAATAGGTTATTAATGCCATCTTGTGCAAATTAATCAGTTCTACCAACTCTGTAACTGGTGTAAGTCCAGTATTATTTAAAAGCATTAAAAACTGATTATATTAATGTCGTAAGTCCATGCACAGTGAGAACCAATATGTAAACGTCGTAACTCCAGTTGTAGCCATGTTGTTGATGGTGTGATGTGCAGCATCAAATTATAACTAAAAAACGTACGTATTAATACAAATGCAGTTGTTAAAGTTTGGATTACTATTTGTTTCAATGTTTTTCTTGACTGTATGAAATTGTATATACTAATTATTCAAAAACTAAGTTAAATAAATGATGTTTAAGTTATATTGGAGTTACGACATTTTCATGTTAAATAACAATAAAACAAACTAAAATTATAAGGGACTTACGTTCATATCGTACATTAATGTAAATAATTTAATTGTACATTACCGTCGCGTCATTCGTCTTTGCGATGTACCAATGGCGTACATTATTTTTTCTATTTACTTACCTTAAACTTTAGTTTTAAAACAAAATAAATAATCGCGATTATTCAACGTTCATTTTCAATTTTATTTTTCATTTCAGTATACTGTACTTACTGAAGATTGTGCATTGTATCTGTTGTACAATGGCGCATTGTAACTCAAGAGCAAAGAAAATATTAATGTTAGCAACTGCATTACGGACAGAAGCTAATATAAATACATTCAATACTAATTTAAGCTTTGTTCAAACAAATCATGATATTGTTCGTGACGGAGATGACGCTATTAGTGGAAATGATTTAATCCTAGATATTCCAGAAGTTACCAATTATTTAATTGAGACTGATGGCTACTACGAAGAACTAGTAGATGAGAATAACTGTGATGATACACTACAAGACTGTAATTTAATGCCCAATGGTGATAATATTATAAACATAGATTTAATAAATGTAGAAAAGACGTAGTTGATCAGCAAGATAACGTTGAAATAGAAGATGTTACAGACGTCATATTAAAACAAAATGGAAGTATTAACGAAACAGATCGTGAAGCAGAATTTCAGGCAAGTTGTGCAGAAAATTATAGCCAAGAAAATCAATCCGACAAAGAAAATGACATGAATGATCCAAATTATAATCCTGAATACGATGGAACAATAAATGATTCTTCTGATGAATCCAATAAAGTTGGGAAAAAAGTAATATCGTAATGGACAGAAACCGTCATGAAGTAACATCAAATAATAACTTTGAAAAAAGAAGAGACAAAAGAAACATTTGGTTAACAAACAAACTTGGAAGGAAAACGTTAATAAACGTAAAAGAGAAAAGGGAGAGGAATATCTGGGCAGAAAAAAAGTAGGAGATGTATGGGTAACTACTGAAAGGCCAAGAAGAATAATGGGACCTCGTTGTAATTGCAAGCTTTCTTCAATGCTATGTAAAAAGAAGGAAAGGGCATTACAGTGTTATAAACTTACAGAGAAAGACAGAAACGATATATTTTATAATTTTTGGAGCCAACAGAACTGGAGCCAAAGAAAAACTTTCGTTAATTTATCAGTTAAAAATCAGGAAACCAAACGACACCGGAATCGCAAAACCGAATTGACATCTAGGCGGAAGACCTCTTCCGTATACTATTTAAAAAGCAGGAGGACTCAGTTCGAGTATGTAAACAAATGTTTTTGAATACTATTGGGATGAGCGAAAGAATGATAAATATATGGAAATATTCTGAATTTCAGTTAAAGGATAACAAAGAATCCGACCATGTAGAGAATGTGGAACAAACTAAAGTTGTTACTACTATCCGCAATAGAGCGAAGGCTTCTTTGCAAGAATTTCTGGAACAAATTCCGAAACTTGAATCTCATTATTGTAGAGCAAGTTCAAGTAAACTCTATTTAGAACCAATATGGAAATCTAAATCACATGTTTATAAATATTACAAAAATGTGTGGTGCAAGGACAAAAATATTGAAAGTCTGTCTATAGCAACATTTACTCATGTATTTGAAGAAGGAAATTTGAGTTTATTTAAACCAAAAAGACGAATGTGACAAGTGCGTGGCTCACAGGACAGGAAACCTTGCCGAAGAGCTATTTGTCTTGCATCAAGACAAAAAAGAAGCCCGAGAAGCTAAGGAAGGCGATAAAACTTCAAGAAGCAATGTATTCTGCATGGATTTACAATCGGTACTATTAAGTCCGAAATCGAATGTTTCGTCACTATACTTTAAGACCAAACTAATTGTGCACAACTTCACCATTTACAACATGAAAAGTAAGGAGGGCTATTGTTTTATCTGGCATGAATCGTCTGGAGGCGTTACGGCCAACGATTATGCTTCTATTATTTGCTACTTTATCAAGGAACACATTTTGAACACACTGGATAATCAGGACATTATTTTTGGAGTGATGGCTGTACTTCGCAAAACCGAAACACCACACTTGCCAATGCATTAATCAACATGGCTATGCAACATCAAGTTAGCATAGAACAGAAATACCTTGAGAAGGGCCATACGCAGATGGAGGCAGACTCCATGCATTCGGTAATAGAACGTAAACTACGCAATATGAATATAAACGTTCCAGCTGATTATGTTGGAGTCTGCCTTCATGCACGATCACAGCCTCGCCCATATCATGTAAAATATTTAGATTATAAATTTTTTAAAATTTTACCAATGTAAAATTTCTAAGTTCGATAAGACCGGGTCGAAAGGTAGGCGATGCCCTCGTAACAGATATACGCGCCATAAAATACAATCCTGATGGATCTGTGATGTACAAACTACGACACTCTCAAGATTATACACCACTGCAGTACAGAAATGTAAGTAAAACCATCCCTATTCATTACGAAGAGCTTCCTGAGTTGTACCAACATCCTCTACCAATAAAAAAAGAAAAATACGACCACTTGCAGTTTCTAAAATCAAGTCTGGAGAAGGACTATCATCAATTCTACGACAATTTGCCATTTAAGAATTAAGAATTTTTTCATCACTGTCTTATGTTGCTGTAATAATATATTAATTGTTTTGTTTTTACTGATTTATTCAAGTTTCAATAAACTGTTTTGCTTTTATATCTGTTTACCTTCCATTTCTCGATTCTAAAAAAGTAATAAGTTCGTAAATGTTTTAGAAATAAGAAAGAAAATGTAGTAAGTCCCATAAATAAATGAAAGGCACCTTTTTTCAAAATATTTTGGTTTCAATCAGATTCTAGGCCATTTTTAAGCAGTTAGTATTTTTTGATAATTTTTGTCATTATCTATACGACCGTTATATTGTTTTAATTGCGCTCTGTAAAATTTACATTTTAGGACATACAACATTTGCATGTTAAGCCGACGCTATGTATTTATGGAATAATAGTCTAGAAATTTTGTAGTAGAAATTGCAGAAGAACCGTTTTTCTTCAATCGATAAGGGTTTGAAGAAAAGAATAATAACGTTATTTTTGAACGCTACGACTAATTCTGGTTAAAATAAAATTATATTTTAAATTTTTTTCAGTTTTAGCTTATTGTGACCGAGCTGATTTTAAAACTAATGACCTTAGATAAATATTTTCTATATAGAAAAACAATTTTAATGTCAATGTCACTGTCAAGTCTTTCCGCTAATGATGATTGTCTGCTCCGAAAGTGCTGTAAAAGTTGCGGTTTGATAAAGAAGTTTGGTGATTGAGAGAACTCAGGTAGGGACTCGTAAAAATTCAGATGAGTTGCAGACTTCTCCAGAAGACTTAATTTGGAAGTGTCTCCTGGGAAAATATAATTCTTCTCACAGCTAAAGTTTATCTTGGCCCTTTCTGCCCTACTTTGCCAAAACCGTGAACTAAAGATATACTTTAGGAAAACACATCCTGAGAAAATAAATGAATTTAATCTGATTCTAACGCGGACATTTACAAAATTAATGAAACTAAAGAGAGTACGAATATTTAAGCGTATTTCTAAGGATGCTTGGATAATGGCCGCAAGCAAGCTTTTAAGTGTAATTTTAGAGATGATTACTAAAAATAATTTTAAGTCCTGGAAGGATATGCTATGTTTTACCTACTTAGATTTACGTTTTCCATCACAGAAATCAAAGTCTTTATCCCATGCTGTGGAAGCCAAACGTAAAGAACTTTAGTCTTTCAACTGCTCATAAAATCATTCAATTTAAGAAGAAGTTGAATTTTTCTCGGACTATTGAATTGAAAGTATCTGATGGCAATATTAAAGGTGCAGTAAAGTTTTGATGTTTTTGCCTCAGTAAACAAGTATACTTTCCAAAAATTATGTTTGAAGCACCCTTAACCATTTCGAAACCTAGATTTACTAGATGCGCCTTTAGAAAACCACGTTTGCGTTGTTGCTTCTGCCAAAGGTATTACTTGGGCTATCAACTCATTCCCTAACGAATCTTTTAGTGGTTTAAACGGGATTCGTCCTCAACATTAAAATGATATGATTTCGAAGTCTGCTGGCAAAGTTAACAAAAATATTATATGGATAAAATCTTTGTACACTCACCAAGAAAGATGGAGGAATTTGTCCCATTGCTGTGGGTAATATTTTCCACAGAATAGGATGTAAAAAATATTTTTTAGAATTGGAATCCTATCTTTGTCATTCCCAGTTTGAATTTGGAACCAAAGGTGGTTGTAAAGCTGCAGTACACACAGTCAGAAGCTTTTTAACATCAATTAATTAACGAAAAAAAAAATTGTTCAAGATCGACTATAAAAATGTCTTTAATTCTGTTAAACGCGACACATTCCTCAATCGTCTTTACCCACGGTATGCTGCGCCTTTGTATCTTTCTTATAGATTAGATGTCCTCTCAATTTGGATGTCAACATTCTAGGACCCCTTGATTTTAGTCTTGCCAACCAGACTATCATCCGAACTCTGTATTTTTATCTTGATGACTGGAGTATTAGAGGTGTAACACAATCAGTATTAGAAGAATTTCAAATACTCATTACGAACAGTAACGAAATCGATCTGGAATTCAATTCTTTGAAATACTTGTTATTTTTTGCTCTTCATAGAATGAAGATACAAAACTTCAATTTAATATAATATAATGATGAGTTATTTCTCATAAGCGCTCCATTGACAAAATAAGCAATTGTACCTACTTGGAAACCAAATCAGTCAAAGTATCACTTTTATGCAGTCGGTTACACGATCTGGTGGTTATATCCGGAAATGATTTTATTGTTGGATAAAGCCTTTTAAAGGAACCAATTTCTTCTACTAGTCAATTTAACTTAGATAAAATTTCTATTCAATATTGTATTTGAAGATGGACCGCCAGAAAATAGATTTCTTGCTGCTACTGCTAAAGAATCAAGTGGTTAGCTGACAGTTCTTCCTTCAAAGCCATTTGATAACAATACGGTTCAATGGCAGATAAATTTGAAAATCATGGCTTAGTTTGTTCTAAAAGAATTGGACGCTAGTCTAAGCATTCTTCGTTAAACGAAATTATTAAGAGATTCCTTCATTCTGCAGAATCTCCTTCAGTTTTGGAACCAAATAGTATTAGTAGACTAGATGGGAAACGGCCTGACGGGGTGACTTTAACCCCATGGTCTAATGTACGTTTTTTACTATAGGATGCAACTTGTAGTTATACATTAGCTGATTCTTACGTTTCTCATTTGTCGAAAGTAGGAGGTGTGGCTGAATTACTAACCAAGTATCTAGAACTCTTTGAAAACTACGTTTTTATTTCTTTCTCCGCCGAAACACTAGGACCACTTTTCGAGTGATCTCATAATTTAATCAACGTTTTAGAAAAACGAATATCTGAAATTTTAACGGAAGCATTGTTCAAACCTTTTTTTATACCAACGGATAAGTATTAATATTCAATGCTACCTCTATCATGAGCACTCTCCCAGATGGTCGTCTTTCAGACTTTTCTGATTAGTTTAATGTTATTTTTTATTTCTATAAAATTGTTCATACATGTTTCCAAGCTTATTTTTAACATACCATATACTTGTCAGAGATTTTGGCGTACAGGTTATTTCAGATACGATTGAGTTATAATTTTTTAATTGATCCAAAATTGTTAAACCTCAGCATTTAGTGTTTTTTATAAGAAACGCCTTTTATATCAAAAGTTTGGATTTGGTAAATTTTTTTAAAAAATTTGATTTTACAAGCTCCAGAATTTTTATTCTTTTTAGTAAGACATATTTTAAAAACTGCTACTAGTTTTCCTGGCTCCATCACTTCCATCAGACTCATTTGTAGTTGTAGACACACTTTATCGTATAAACATTTATAACATTGCTGCCTTAAGATGTTTATTATTTAACCACAAAATGACGTGTTTCCGACGATTTTAATATTTTCTTGAAAATGGTTTTAATAAAACGGTTTACAAACCGCATTTGTGTTATATGGGTTAAGGTCGAGAATACTTACGTCATCTTAGAATAAGCATCACATTATGAAAACATTAACTGTGCTACAGTTGAGCGTATTTACCTTAATAGATAATACGTACTAATTAGTGATACACTCAAGTATAAATGAACTGAGACTAGAGATGATTAGATACAAACTCTATACAACTTCGTATTTAAATGTTTGTAAACAAATTTAAGTGCGTTTACTCATTAAAATTTATATGAAGTTTGTAGATTTGGTGAAGTAGTCTAGGTACGCAAATGATTAATTACTAAATGCTAACATTAATAAATGATCACAGTAACGGAAAAGTTTTAGAATATTGCAAAAGAAAGAAAAAATATACTTTATACGTGTAGGTTTAATTAAAGTTGTTTCTTTTAGTTGATATACGATATAATTGACTAGACTAAGAGGATAAACGTGAAGTGCTTAGATGTTTGCGTTTCTCTTTGAAAATTCATACACTTTCTAACAATTTCTTATAAGCATTTCTTTTATTAAATAATAATAGTAAGTATGGAATAAGAATATTAATTAAAAAAACACGTTTAAAAGAAAAGCTAGCGTTTTGCAGCAAGAACTCCACATCGTTCTAATACTACCAAACGTGTGCGGCGATATAAGACATTTTCTCAATTAATTTCGCAACTAGCAACTTTTTAATATTGATAGAAAAATGAGGAAAAGCTTTGTTGTAAGAAAAATCAACATTTAAAAAAAAGAAGGAAAAGTGCACCGCGAAGCAATTTTAAATTCGAATTATAAATTTTAGTAACGGCCAACAATTTTTAAATGTAAATTTGTCAAGTACAAAAAAAAATATCGAAATTAAATCTAATTTTTCGGCCAGTTCTTAAATAAATTTATTAAAGTTGCTACTCGTACCACGAGTTAGCGGTAGAGAGTGGTATGGTATAATCTGAAATTTGTTTACCTAAAAATTATTTACTATTTGAATTATTACATTTTTTGTAGAAACTAAATAACTAATTAATCTAATTTTTTTGTTTCAACTAAAACAATACATCTGTTAGCGCTACAGGCGTCAAAAGCCCTTGGTTTTTTAATCTATTTTTCCATTTTCTTTATGTAGTGTAATAGTTTCCCATTTTTTTGTTTGCAGTTTTTCCAAATTTTGTTCTACTTTTTCCTCCAGCTTAGCCTCGGTCTACCACGTTTGTTTCTTCCATCCGGTTCTGCTTTATATATTTTTTTGCATGTAAAACTACCAGATAAGTACGTCAATACGCCTACCGAAACAATAGAATTACGTACTAGTGTTTCAAAAATGTAGCAAAAACACTGGGTTAATAGAGCATTTTGCTACAAAAATATTTGCATAGGCACACAGTTTCAGATTCGGGAAATAACTTTACATCCCTAATATGCTTAAAAAACTCTTTCAGATCTGTAATAATTGATAATTGAAAATTCGAAATGACGAACGACAGCTTGTATATTATTTGTCACTTTTATGTAGATAGAACTACTAGCGTGCGTTGTACACACAAATTGTTAATGCACTTACATTTTTCGTTATTTAGAATGCAATTTACGCACCTTGTAATTTTTGTAAATACCGAAAAAGAATTAAAATCTTCAAATAAAAGTTTGACAATTAAATAGGTTAACTCAGACTGGATCACAAATGTATGCATTATGTGCATTTGCGTTGTAGCCACAGCTCACTAATTAAATTTTGTGGTTTGAATGTTATAATATCAGAAATTTGAAAGTGCAAATTTAGCAAAATATCGTGCAAAAATAGGATACGCAACTTGTCCTTAAACAATATTAGGGAATTCGTGCCAATGCCAACCGGCACTCATTCCCAAAGCATCTGTTTACGCACGCACATGTTACGTAAATAACTATTTTAACTGTTCTTGTATCTTCTAATTTATATAAGTGTCCAATCCATCTTATTCTGTTTTGTTTTATTATTTTTACTATTGTTGTGTCTTTGTAAAAGTCCTTTACTTCTATATTTAATCTTCTTCATTTGTTTCCCCATTCACTCTGGTATGTAACTATAGGTCTAATTATTGTTTTATAGAGTTTAATTTTTGTTGTTCTTAAAAGCACTTTTGAACTCAATAACTTTTATACACTCCCACGCTCTTAGATCCTAATATTATCCTTCGTTTTATTTCTTCGCTTATTATTAAATGTTATTTCTGAACTCAGGTATATTGTACTATCTTCTTGGTAAAGGTTGTATACTTTGCTTTTGTCTTTTGTTTGTAGTGGTTCCTTTTCTTTTGTTTTGCCCATCACCAGGTATTGCGATTTTGTCCATTTATTATAAGGCCTACTTCTTTGCATTTTTATTATAAATTGGTATTATCACTGGTTCTAATCATCTGGTATATTTTCTTCATTCCCGATCATCTATATTAACTTGTAAATTTTTCTTGGTAGTGCTGTTCCTCCATTTTTTAAAAACTTCATAATCCATCCAAACTTGCATAATCCATCGTTCCCTGCTAGCTTGTTGTTTTTAGTTTTAGCCATTATTTTTTCCATTTTGATTTCCTTGATTTTCTTCTATTTCTTTTTTCAATTTCACATCGTCTTTGAACATTTGCTCGTAATATTCTATCAATAGTTCTTTAATTTTATGTTTATTTCCTATTATAGGTCATTCTTTTGCATTGTTGGTGTTTCTTTCTTTTCCATTTCTCTCGTTTTTGTATACAGGGTGTTAAAAAGAGTGTAAAATATTTCAGGAGGTAATAGTATGAACCAAAATAAGCAGAAAAGTCTTAATAAACATGGGTCCGCAAAGTAACAGTTGCGGAGATATGGACCACTATTTGTTTTTCAAACATTTTATTTTATTAGGAATAAACCAACAAGGAAGCTCTCAAGAAACAAAAACAAAGTTACTGAAGATGTTCAAAATGTCCTCCGTCTATTTCTAAACAGGCACGACATCTTCGTCTCAACGATTTGGATTTCTTGACATTTTGATTAATTCGTAGCTGCAGCTCTTCAGGCTATTTACAGGAGTACCATACATTAATGTCTTCAAATATCCCCAAACAAAGAAATCTAGAGGGTTCAGATCAGGCGATCTTGGAGACCATAGAACAAGTCCCGCCCTTCCTATCCATCTATGTCAAAAAGTTTGGTGTAAATGATTTCTAACGGCCATGGAAAAATGAGCTGGAGCACTATCATGCTGGAATCACATTTGTTGCCACTGATTCAAAGGAATGTCTTTCAAAAACTTATACAGAGTGTTCTGCAGAAAGTTGAGGTAAGCAGCGCCTGTTAATCGGTTTGGTAAAACAATAGGACTTAAAACCTGTCACCTACAATACCCATCCAAATGTTAAATGAAAAACGTGTCTGATGTTCAGATTCTATTAGAACATGAGGTTTTCGTAGGCCCAAATATGCGTAATGTAAAAATTAAACACTCCATTTCTTGTGAACCCGCCCTCATCAGTAAAAGAATGTTTGCAAGAAAACGAGGGTTTTCAGTATCATGACGTAGAAACCAGCGGCAAAAACCAAACGTGCTTGATGATCATTTATTGGAATTAAGGCCTGTACTCGTTGCACATGGTACGGATAAAGCAGTTGTTCGTGAAGGATTGTCAATTTCCGCACACTCGTACCTGGATTCTGCTCTACCAGTGTTAAAATTTCTTCTTCTGCTCTAGGAGTAGATACCGACCTTGGTCTTTCGGATAAATAGCACTGTTTGCTCAAGGAACCGATATCACGCAATCTTTGGTGAATTCTTCCAAACATGCGTTGTGAAGGAATCTGGTAATTTGGATAAGCGTCAACATAAAGTTGTCGCGCTTCGGTGGCGTTCCCATTAGCACGACCATAAATTAAATGCATATCTGTTAATTCTGCGTTAGAGTAACCAGTCATAGCGAAAGAAAACTTATGCACTGAGAACAACTGTCAAATGCGTACTGTTTATTTCAATAAACAGCAAGCTACAACGTGTTTGCAAAATAACAAAAGGTGCTAAAAATCATAAAACATTCCATATCTCCGCAACCGTTACTTTGCGGACCTATGTTTATTAAGACTTTTCTGCTTATTTTGGTTTATACTATTACCTTCTGAAATATTTTAAACTCTTTTTTAACACCCTCTATAACCATTTTTTTTTAAATTCTTTTCAATTTGTAACTTTTATACTACTTTTTTTATTTCTAATTACACTTTTTGTTAATTTTTCTAGCTTCTTTTATCTTTATTTTCTTTACTGTTGTCTTTTAAGTACCCTAATTTAATTTTTTTTTCTATTATTGCTCTTGTGCATTCTTCGTTAAACCAACCTTTTTTCATTTCATTTACTTTTCTTAATGTTTTTTTTTGCTTTTCTTTTATTAGGTTGCTTACCTATCATTTCCAATCCCTTTCCAATTCTTCTACATATTTGATTTTACATTTTCTTCTTTTTAGAGATTCTGTATTTATTCTTTTTCTTGTTCTGATATTCTTTACTTCGGTTATTTCTTTTTACTGTTACTCTTAGCAATATGTGATTGCTGCTGATACCCGCTCCTCATTTACTTTGCCTCAATCAATATGTGGTCGATTTGGTTTATGGTGTGTCCATATGGACTAATCAGAATCTCTTTATATATTTCCTTGTTTTGTAAGTATGTGGCTTTGACTATCTCTCTTTGTGCAGCAAAGTTTATAAGTCTTCTTCTATTGTCGTTTGTCTTCTCGTGTTTACTATATGTTTCCCTATTATTCCTCTGTAGGGTTTTTCATTTCCTAACTTGGCTCCCATTATCACCATTATGACCTTTTTGATTATCACTACTCTCCTTTGTAGGTGCGTGTAGATTTATTATACTTATCTCCATATGCTTCCCTTTTAATTTTATATAGCTTACTCTGTTGTTTATTCTTTTTATAGTTATAATTGTATTCTTTATTTGTTTGTGGGATTAAGAATCCATACTGTTCCTAATTTATTTTTGTCTCCTCCGTAGTTAAAAAATATATAGTTCTTATTCTCCACTTGTATTTCTCTTTTTCACTACTCCTTTTATATGTTGTAGGCTTATAAGTTTTTTCTTCGTATTCTCAATTTTTTTACTTTTCTGTTAATTTACTCAATTTCTTGTAGAATTCCTTTTTGTTCTTTGTCTATTTTATTTTCCCTTTTTATAATTAGTTATCTTACTTTTTTTAATTTGGTTATACTAACATTCTTGTAGATTTTCATTTATTTGATTTGTTATCATATCAGTTTTTATTTCTCGCATTATTTTTATCGTCTTTTTTTTCTCCATTTTTCAATTGTTAAACTTAATTTTATTTATTACGTCTTTTCTCCGTGTATACCATGCTTGTGTATATTCTGCTTTAGCTATTTCCTTGTTCTTCACCTCGTTGGGCGTGTTATGGTGTTTTTTAATACCAATTTTAATGACTTTCTTTGTTTCTAATTGATTTATCTTTCACTTCTACCTTATTCTTTCTTATTCATTTTACACTATTTTCACTTCTTAACTTTTGTTGTTTTGTAAACCAATTCTTTAGTGTAGTTTTCTTACTGGAGTCTGGACCGCGTACATCAGTTAACCTACGTCACACCACACGTTTTTTTCCAACTAAAATAATATCTTTATTAATTTCATAAACAAGAATGAATTTAATCCTTGCGCGTAGGGCATAAAAAATTTACAAAAAAGGATAACTTGGTGTAAAAGAAAAAATTGATAAAACTTATCGTCTATTGTCCTATTCCGCGCCGTTTCCAAATGTACCACGCTCAAAGTTCTTATCAGAGGATAGGCTAATTGTAATTATTGTTCTGTTTTTTCTTATCAACCCACGGATAGGAAAATCCTTTATGTCTTGTCCTAGACCCAATTTATTTCTTAAGATGCAAGAATGGTGCCACCAAGAGAATAAAGAAAATGACGAGTTTTCTTCCGATCAGTTAACCAAAAATGCAACATCTAAATAATGGTAACCCAAAGACAAACATCTACGACTTATTGGTTATTCCAGATTATTTGGAATTTAAATTAAACAATTTTCGCTTGAATTGGCAAAAGGACGTACGCGATTTTAAAAATAATGAAGAGAAAAACGTATTGATAAAAAAAATTAACAGAAAATTTCTTTACGTTACGCCACTGGACATAACAATATACTTAGAAGCGCGAAAGCTATTGATTACAGTACGGACTCGAGACGAAAACAAACAAAACTATTGCATTATCTTAAAATATGGTGTTAATAATTAAAATTCATCATAAAGGTAAATAATTTATTACAACAAAGTAAATGAAAACATTACAATGTAACTGGTAAGCCATTAATACGAACGCTTTCTGCTTCCTACTACCGTTTCTATGTCGGGACAAAACGAGATACCGCGTGCGCACACTTTCCTTTTAAGACGAAAAAAATTGCGTTTTAAAAGAAAATAGTTTGAACAAAAGTTATGGACATACAATTTTCCAATAACTTCCTATTTATATCTTTTTTTTTGATCGATTAATATTGGTGTATATATTATTAAAACAATAAAATTAATTTAGTGTTAGTCATAGCTTAGTAATTACATGTAGAATCAAAATAGTTTAAACAAAAGTTGTGTACAATCAAATTATAAACAACTTTTAATTTAACAAAATGTGTAAAACAAATATTTTAAAAATATTCTAAAATTTTGAACATTTTGTCCAAAACCAAATCAGATTTGTACTATTATAAATAAGACTAATATGCAAAGTTTTATAAATATGTATTTGTCTGGCGGTTTTTCTGATGTCTTGTTCACATACAGACGGACGGCCGGAAGCCCACGTGAATATGGTAACTTCGCTGCCAATAAGAGCGGAATACACTATAAAAGAAGTTTGGGAGAACAGAAAATTAATTACTTTAACTTATTTTTATATAAATCAATGTTATGCTGGTGGCGTCACATCAAGATGCGATTTGGTTCTGGTATCTGAAATTTACTTCTTAGGGAAGCGATGGAATAAAAACAAAGGAAGCAAGCAGAGAATAAAGTAATTAGAAAAGATAGACTATTAATGCAGAAGATCAAAGAGTAAGCACTAACTGGCAAGACTAACTTGACGTGTACAACAAAAATTAAACAAACATAAATTAGGCCTTATGTAGGGGCGCCAAAAATATTACGCTAAAAATATGTTTTACGTAACAAAATAGTGGTACTTAGTCGCCAAATAAACAGAAAATATTTTTCATTATACCGACTACAAACAATTATTTAGTTCACTAACCACAAGATAATAATCAGAAAATAACATTTACCAACTAATCACCAATCATCTAATGTGCGATAATTCATACGCAAATAGAAATACGTAATTCGTTTGAGATGGACAATGACAATATCTCATATTTCTAGTGAGCGTGTCGGTTCAAACAATGTAATAGATTAAAAAAATAACGCCACCCCAACTATATCGTGAAATTAAGTACCCGTACTTAGAGATGCCGTGAAGATTTGTCAAACGAAGAAAGAAGGGGTCGTCTCGACAGCGAAATCACAAGTACTCATGCTAATAAAAAATTGGGTTACCTATTCTGGAAACTAAAAACCCCTAAGGGGTTGACTAGGTAACCAACCAAAGTTTCTCTTTATTAATTGTTAATAAATAATAAAATAATTAGGGTTTTTTAACATGAGCATTTTGTAAGTAAGAACGTGTAATGTACTTCCGAGCTACTAAAAAAAACTAAAATAAAATATGGGAGCGTCAGCACAACGTGCGTTAAAGTAGCAGTCCATACTTGCATTAAGTCGTCCATTGACAAAGTTTTAGACTAAATACATGAGTTAATCGCTAGTATGCATTGATTGATTAGCTTTCCTACAACTATTGGAAATCAACTAGACACTAGTACGGTTGAAATAGAAAACACCGAAGAGCAATTTATCAGATAAAAGTTTGTTTTTCTTTAACTGGTGCATAAAGTAGTCTTTGAAATATCAACGGTGAGCTGTGCTTTTAGTGAGCGCACGTAAAACAATACACACTCATAAAATCTAAATTTTACGTAACGTAACCGTTTACTTAAGATGCAAACGTGTCATCTCAAACACGACGCACCGCTTGACAATTAGCTTCGAAATGAATATAAAATCGAATGTTTGAGATCGCTCGTTAGACATAATCAATATCAAAATCGTTTTTGCAATAACCCAGAGAATGCAACACGGTATGCTTATGTATAAAAAGTAAAATGGATTCATTTTTACATTGGGTATTATTAGTATGAATTACTTATATTTCATTTGTGGGCCATTAGTACCACGTTTTGGTGGGAGTAGTAAAAACAACTCAACAAGTTGACTTTGCAAACGTTTGGCAATCAATGTGAAGGCTTTATCAAGGCTGGATCACTTTGCCAAAATTTGCGGAATCGCAAACTCTTTTTTTTGACGGTGCTGGATGTTTATTATTCAAATGACCACGAATAAAAGCTGCTAGCTAAGATATTCAGTATCTAAACGGTATCAGAATCTATGGTAGTGGCAGTGATCAGCAATTAATTTATGTAATGTTTATTTTTAGTGGCTTTAAACACTTATTTCTTTTAATAAAAAAAAAAGTCGACTGTGTCGTAATTTCAAAACCGTTTCTTCTATTAATTAAGCGAGGTAAGCGAGTTTCTTTCTTCGCAGGTAACGACAACCATCAATTGTACCTACACCTGTTTTTTGATTCTCATAAAAATTACATTTTTTAAATAATTTTTGATGAAAGACGGTAAATTTTGTTGAGTAAGTAACTACATTTAAAACCGTTTCTTGAATTTGAGAAATTCAGCTTAGAAAGTGAGTTTCTTTCAACAACGTCAAATTATTTGTAACGATTTTTGATGCGTAGAATACTTTTTCTAAATCTTTTAACGACTAGTTTCGGTTAATATAATACTGTTTTAAGAACGGTATCTCTTTTAAAAGTGTGATTATACTTTAAAAATAAAAAAGTTAAACTATGTTGTCTTGTTTTCATACAAAAACTGATGGAATAATGTTGATATAAGTTCCGAAGACGACCATAACCTATAGACTTGACACTTGTCGCAAAAATGTCAATTATTTTTACTTACTTTTTGTTTCAATTAATAAAAATACTGTTTTAAAAACCATATCTTGTTTATGTCCATAAAAATATTGTTTGGAATACTGGGTATTTCGATGGACTAAAACTATTATTGTGTATATTTCAAAATATATTTGGAAAATACAAACAATCGTAATCGCAAGCGTATTATGCAAACACTTACAATAAAAATTATTTACAACATCTAAGGTGCAATGAAGATTAGTAATTTTATTTGTAAACTAAGCGGATTTCAGTTCTCTTCATCTGTATCGTTATCATCATCAGATAATACAATAAAAGTATAGATATATCATTAAAAATGCTAAGGTCCGTGTAACCAAATAAAACAGTAACCAGTGATAATTACAGAATTGCGAGCGGCAATTCTATATACTACAGATTTTTACAAATTATTACATTTAATGAATCTTGAACATGACTACTGTCCATGAGGTGACGACACTAACTACCACTTGCTTATAAAGCAGCGGCACATTGTGTTAAAAGACAGTAGTTATTTCCAGCGACTTGCGTTTAACCTACTGTATACACTGATGAGTCTCAAAAAAAGCAAAAGCATGTATGTAAGTGCTGTTTGAGTTTGAGAGTCTACCACCTGCATCTTATTTCTCCAAATTATTACCTTTGATGAATCTAGTACATGACAATCTTACCATGAGGTGGCATCACCAACTATCACTTAATTCTCAACAATATTCAAAATTTTATCACTCATCGATCTTTCGCGAGTTAACCAAGTTTATAACCTTTTGATCTTTAAACTTTAGAGTTAAATCCGCTTCCGGCATTCACACTTGTTTGTCGTTTAGAATAAAGGATATGTATTCAAGAAAATTTTTTGAAAATGGTAATAAACTTTCACGTGTATATTAAAATAAAACGTGTTTGGAAAGCCGTCGCTGGACTTAACGACACAGTGGCTGATAATGAATATTCCCGTACAAGTACATTTACGTTGTAGGGATTACATCGGGTGATAATTAGTGTGTTAACAGAGATTTATTAACGGATTTTACTATATCTTATCCTCAACTAAACTAACCATGAATTTTGTAGTTGTATTTGTTTTCTTAAAAAATAAATAATATTTTTATTTTCAGAATCTCGTTTCATAAAAAAATTAATTTTGACAAAATGTTTTAATAATTAAAAAGACTTCAACGATAAAACTTCAAGTATGCCATAGAATAGAGAATATTATATTGTGCTTTGGTTTATTTTTCTTAATAAGTTTACGCTTTTAATCAGTTTAAATTATATGTTAAAAAGACAAGTGTTTCGAAAATAAATACTATGTTACAAGAAAACCATTTATTCATAAAAATGAAATATTGTTTAATAATTTTCAAAATAACCGAAAACTTTAACTTTGGAAACGACCTAAATATATATTGATTAAATATTGTAAAAGGCGGATAAGAATAATTATTCTTTTTTCAGTACTGTTCGGTTTTATCGTCGTACTGATCTTTCTTAAGTTTACTGTTTACGTAGCCAATTAAGTTCTCTTGAGTTTTTGAAATTTGAAAATATATTTTAGCAAAGAATTTAATAATATTTTAATGGGAAAGAAGTGGTTTATAATTTTTATTTACACATTGTTTATAAATGTAGTAAAACGGATTACACATGTTTAACCCTTTTGGTTTAAACACGATAGTTATCAACGTTAAAACTTGTTAAAAAATTAAATCAAGCTCAAGTTATGCAGAGGTGATCAATTACATGCGTTTTATACAGGACGATCAAATCGGTGCAAAATATGCAAATATATGCAATTTGCATAACATCCGAGGTCTATTAATTACTTAGGTTTTGCACTACACACCTTATCAGAAAAACAACATTTACGGCTTATGTAAAGACTATGCATACAATTTAATGAAAGAAAACAGCACAACTAGTTGTTAGTCAACTATAATCAACACAGTTCAGTGTTTGCGTAAGAACGTAACGCCGCTACTAATTGAAGTAGAATGGAATAGTTTTTTCTTAATTATGCAATGAGAGCTTTAAGAATCATACTTATAAAGTCTTAAGTTTCTTGTTACTTTTCGCAGAAGGAGAATTAGAGAAGTTATCTTATTTTGAGTCAACCCGTCCTAGAAACCTAGAACATTACTTTATGTATTAAAAACCTCCCACAAAATTATAATTTATAAATTCATTTTAGTTTTTATCAAAATTATAATGTTGTAACTTGAGAAATATTTTTGTGCATTTGCACACTTGTATTGTGTAACTTACTTAAATTTTGGTAAATTCTACTGAATATACGAAAATAAGTAATGAGAATGCATGAACCATTTCCAAATATTATTTCGAGAATTTGACCATCATTAAGATTGATAAATGTTAATTGAGGGAACACAATTTAGATATAAGTTTTGATATATAAAAAAATTCTGAATAATTAGAATTCTTGAAGATATTGTTACGTGATCACCGTACCTTGGACATCATCATCATAAAAATATAATGTAAACAATTTTAGTTAGCTATTACTATTAGAATGGAAGTGAAGAAGCAGGTAGAGGATATGTTGAAAAATAAGATGGAGTAGAAGAGAAAGTAGAAGAAGCAATAGAAGTATCTTAAAAAATAAAAGAAAGTTGAGAGGAAGGAGAATATATGTAGATGATGACTTGACAAGAAGAGAAACAGATTTACAAAGAAACATAAGGGAGGAAGCAAAACAATTGGAAAGAGAAAAAAAAAGAGTAAAGATAGGGTCACATGAAATTGTGGGTCGAAGAGAGAGGAGAGAAGGTGGTTAGAAGGAGAAGGAAAACTAAAAAAGTGGTCTTCAAAACTAGTGTGAACATAGAGCAATAAAGCAACAGAGTAAAATAGTTTATTTTGGAATGTGGCTAGAATAAAAAAACAGAACAAGATTTTGGAATTATTTAGGAGGTTTTAAAATGGTGGGGTTAAAAGAAAAGGACTGGAAAAGCTGGAAAGAGAGGCTACCGGAAGAATATGTGGGAGGGTTTAGTTTGGCGCAAAAGAAATCAGAAAAAGGAAGAGAGTAAACGGGGGATAATTACTGGAGTAAAAAGGATTGGCAGAGTAAAGAAGAGAAGGAAGAGAACAAGTGCAAGGAACTGTTAAAAGGCTTATGACAACAAACGAAGGAGAAAATTACGTAGTGTTAACAGTATATGGAAAAGAAATGAAAGAAACCAGTAATATCGAAGAAGTATAGAAAGAAGAGAAGAAGTGAGAAAATAATATTAGGGGAGATTTTAACGCAAGAATAGGAGAAGAGGGAGGGATGATGGTAAATGGAGAAAAAAAAGAAGAGTGTCAATGGATAAAAAAATAAATGGACAAGGAGAATACTATTGGAAATGTGTGAGGAGAAGGGATGGGACAATTCTAAATGGAAATATGGAAGAAGGAAGAAATGGGAGTATACATACATAAGTGAAATAGGAGAATCGGTAATAGATTATATGATAGGAACAAAGAAAGTTTGTGGAAAATAAACAAAATTAAAATAGGAGAAGAAGAAGAATCAGATCATCAACCAATAGAAGTTTTTTAACGAAAGAGAAGTAGAAGAAGAAGAAAAACTAAGGAAAAGTAGATAGTAAAAAGGCATGGACAAGAGGAAAGCAGAAAAATATAAACAAATAATAGAATACGACCAAGAAACAAAAGAAAGGATAGAAGAGGAATCGAGGACAGTGTAAGAAGAATAGAAGAAGGAGTAGAAATAAAAAACATACCGAAAATATAATACCAAAATGGAAAGGAAATGTTATTGGTGGAACGGAAAGTGCAAAGAAGAAAGAAGAAGACAAGGAAGAAGAAAATGAAAAAAAAGACACACAAGTTTAGAGGACTATAAGAACTAAAAAAAATGTAAAATATCTGTAACAAAAAAAGGAGGAATAGGTATAATAGGAGGTGGAAGATGAAAAAAAGAAATTAAAAATGAAGGTGACATATGAAAGTTTATAAATAGAGAAAGAAAAAAAGACAAAAAACCAAGAATCACATACAAACGAAAATAAATGGAGAAAACACTGTATAGAGTTGTTAGAAAGGGGATAGAAACAAGCCAAAAGAAACCAACGGAGTGAAAAATTCAAAGAAAAGAAAAGGAGAAATAAGAAAAGTAAAACTAGAAGAAACACTGAGAAAATAAATAGTAAGAAAGAAAAAGGAACGGACGGAACAGACATGCAGAACAGTGGAAATATACAGGAATCTATGATCTATGCCGAGATATTAAAGGAGGCTAGAGGCGGAGATAGAAGAACGAAATTTAATAGGCGATTGGCAAGCAGGATTTAGGAAAAGGCAAAGAGCGATCGACAATATATACATATTGAGGCAGTTGGTGAACAAGGAACTAGAAAATAAGGAGGGGAAGATGTTTGCTTTGTTTCTAGACCCAAAAGTTGTGTTCGATAATGTGAATAAGAAAGAATTATGAAAAGGGCTAATAGAAAATGGGATAACAGAAGATCTGATAGAAGCACTGAAGAGTTATATAAGAAAACATAGTGTCAAAACAAGAACAGAAGGAAAAGTTAGATAATGTTTTTGGACCAATAAGGGATTTAAACAGGAATATCTAGTAAGTCCAAGCTTATTCGCGCTATACATGGCCGATATGGAGGAGGTAATTAAAGAAAACAAAGGGGTCGAGTGGTAATAGGAAGGAAGAAATTATGGGTTCGGGCATATGTGACGATTTTGGTGGTGGTGGCAAGTAAGAAAGATGAAATGAGAGGAGCAATGGAAGTAGTGAAGAAGTATAAAGAAGGAAAGGGGAATGAAGGCGAATGTTGGAAAAACAAAGTAACAGTGTTTTTTAAAAAAACAAGAAAGAAGAAAAAGATAAGAGAAAAAGTGGAAATGGAGAGAAGAAGATGGAAAGGGAGAACGACTGGAGATATCTAAGATATACTATAAAATATAATAATAAAGATAGGGGCATATAAGGGAATTAGTAAAAAAGGTAAACAAAGTTGTGGGGCAGGTGCGGAGAATAGGAGAGAAAGTGTTTGGGGCTAACATGGAAAAAAAAAAATAGTTTTTTCAGAAATTAGTGAAGAGTGATATGATGTACGGTGCGGAAGTATGGAGATAGAAGGAGTGGGAAAATTGGAAAAAGTACAAGAAAGTATTGAGGTGAACGTTAGGGCTAGAAAAGGAAACACCGTCATATATAGTTGTGGAAGGAATAAAAATGGATAAGATACGAGTACAAGCTGGTAAGATAGCAATGAGGTATGAAGGAGAGTTAGAGAAAAGGGAGGAAAATACAATTCTAAAGGAATGTTGAAAAAAGTAAAGAAGCAGAAAAATAAAATTTTTTTATATACTATAGGGCGGATTCCATTTTCGAGTAACAGTTCAATACCAATATTTCACAAAAACTTGGCATTCAATTTTTAGTAATAAAAAAATATAAACGCATAATTTAATAAATAAATTTATTAAATTTAATAATCCAATACAAATCAATTTCAAATAATACAATTTATATGATACATAATAATACAAATATAATGCAATAAATACGAAAAAATTTCAGATAAAAATAAAACTACAAATTCTTATCTAAATGGAAATTAAGATCAAATCTGCCTTTCACAAACCTTAAAAACTAACATATATACAATAAGTTACGTTAATAATTTAGGTTTAACAATTAAATCCAAATTTTATTTGTGATCCCTATTTTTAATTGTTTGCTTCACATTGAAGCAAATTTATTTCAACAAAACTAATTACGAATTGAGCGTGTAACTAAAATTTATTTCATTCTACAAAATGTAAATGCACAACCAACCGCGATTTAAGAGTGTTGAACGCCGATGCAAAACTACAATAATCAATTTCTTGTTTTTTTAAGACAATTAACGACCAAGTAATCGTAGAAAATACAATATTTTCTGAACAAAATAAGAAGCTCATACTTCGCTGTATGCGAGTTTGGATTTGATAAGATTTTCATTTCAATACCAATAGGATAACATCTCTTGTCTCCAAACGATTTCAATTCTTCCAATACAACAATAAGCTATTGTAGCGCTAAGAATAACTTCCATTTTTGCTACTAAAATCTGAGGTGGGTTGCATCCAATGCAAACAAAATTTTTCTAATACTATAATTTATCAATACGTCGAATTCCTGACGCCATTTTCTTGTTGTTTATGAAATCGATGTACGACCAACGAAATGTATGTTATCGATTTATTACAATTTTTAATAACCAAACCTAAAGCTATTAATGATTGAACGAAATTAGAATAAATTCTTCAAAATTTACAAATGCTTACCTTTTCATTTAATTAAATGTTTTAAGAGTCTTGACAAACATATTGTGTTAATTAAATAAATATGGTCTTGTAGGCCCCTTTCTTTGTGGAGGTAGGACGGACAAACAACTCAATGTGCTGTGATTGCCGAGGTTTTGCTTCTCATTGTTAGGGCTTTTTCATGGCTTCCACAGATATGAGTTAAACGTCAATATAAAGATAGGGTCCTACAAGTCCATATTTACTTAATAAATTAATTTTTTTGAGAAATACTTACCTCAATTCTCGACACCTTGGTCTTATCATATCGTGTTAACTTACATTATGAAGGAACAATGAATCATTATCAAAATTGCGTCAAAGCTTTTGGTAATGCGGTTAAATACCGAATTTCCATAGGCGTATAAATAAATTTTTAACAAATGGGTTTGACCAAAAATTACGAATTATCATAGGCGTTTTGGATAATTTCAGAAATTGTAATCTTTAAAGATACTTTTGATATGATGTTGTTAGGCACGTTAACAAAGTCATACAGTACCTTCCTAATACAAAGGTTGTTAGAAAATTTAAATCTATTTTGTGAAATTATTTGAAATTACATACATATGTACAATCCATTGGTTTTAATCCTTAACCCTATCATAGAGTTATGTTTAAATAGACTAAAAATGAGCAAAATAGTTATAAAGTTTAGTAAAAACCACGTTTTCAGGTGAGAACCACGACCAATCGTCATCCAAATAAATCACAAAAATACATTAGTTCACGAATCTCCATCAGATTAAAAATATTTTCTCAATACTTACTTGATCGAGTTTCTAACGTAATTGGACTGGGCCCTTAACATCCTGAAAATCTTGCTAGACCAGCAACTGTACAGTTAGCAAAAAATACTATTTCAAATAATTTAAACACGGTAGCGTTAATGTTAGGAAGAGATTTTTATATTCCTTACATAATCTTGTATATAGCAATACTTTTAAACATAAAAAACAGGAAGCATTGCTGAGTGAACAGTGTTTAGGTGGATTTCAGAAAACCGAAAAACTTATTTCATCATTATTATACTAATTTTTTTTTATGCTGAACACCTTTACTTCAAACATGGTTACGTGTTTTTAAAAGTTTTACAAAACTTCATTATTCAAACATATTCATTATAATCATTAAACAAATATTTTTTTTCTTTTCGACTATACAATATCAAATGTATTTTATTTAATTTCGAAGATTTTACAGAAACACATCTAATAACTTTTAACACTGCCTGACAAAATCAGTGCCAATGCCACCAGTGTTGATGTTTTTATAGTGCTTTGTTTGTTTAAAGTTCTTAGATACGACGAAAAATTAAGTTCTTCTATAGAACTATACTTCATAAATACTCTTGATTCAAACACCTACCACCAGAAAGCATGTGACAATTCGCAAGATTGGTCCGTAAATAATTAATTGTATTCATAAAGTCACACTTATGCAGTTTATCAACCCAGTTTGTATGGCCCAAATCATTAATGAAAAGACTTCACATCTTGCCTTACCTCTTTTTTCTTCTTACATAGGGACTCAGTTCAACAATGAACTTTTCAGAACATCACATAGATTTTTTTTATTTGAAAGTAAAATATGAACCTAAATGCGAAAATATGACTCTACAAGACTTAGGAGCTTTATAGTTAAAACATTGTATAGAATGAACCTTTCCCTATTGACTGATGTAGTATTAAAAATATTGGAGTAAAGTAAGAGCTAGCATTTTGACAGCCACACATGCGATCTTTGACTTTGATAATTTTCGACTAGAAACTACAAAACTTAAGAGCTTTATATTTAAACATTGTATACATAGAACTTTTCCCTATTGATTTATGTAATTTCAAATTTTATCTCTTTGATTCCGAAGATATCTAATGTGAAACAAGAGCATTTTAACACCCTCACATGCGATCTTTGAATTTGTTAATTTTTTAACTGAAAACTACAAGACTTAATAGTTTTATATTAAAACAATGTATAGAATGAACCTTTTTCTATTGACTGATGTAGTTTTGAATTTTATCTATTTTGATTCCGTAGATATCGGATGTAAATCAATAGCTTAACCATTTTGACAGCCACACATGCGATTTTTGGATTTGATAATTTTTAAACTGGAAACTACAAGACTTAGGAATTCTGTATTTAAACATTGTATATAATGAATTTTTCTCTATTGACCTATGTAGTTTTGAATTTTTATCTATTTTGATTCCGAATATATCTAATATGAAGCAAGAGCTTAAACATTTTGATAGCCACACATGTGGAAACTACAAAACTTATGAGCTTTTTATTAAAACATTGTATAGAATAAATTTTTTTCTATTGACTGATGTAGTTTGAAATGTTTTAATTATTTTGATTCCGTAGATATTGGATGTAAAGCAAGAGCTTAAAAATTTTCACAGCCACACATATGATCTTCGACTGTAATAATTGTTGAAGCGGAAACTACAAAACCTAAGAGTTTTTATATTAAAACATGGTATAGAATAAACCTTTTCTATTGACCTATGTAATTTGAATATTTATCCATTTCGATTCCGAAAAGTATCTAATGTGAAGCAACAGCATAAGCATTTTAACAGCTCACATGCAATCTTCGATTTTGATAATTTTGTACTGGAAACAACAAGACTTAGGAATTTTGTATTTAAACATTGTATAGAATAAACTTTTCTCTATTGACCTATGTAATTTTAAATTTTTATCTATTTCGATTCCGAAGATATCTAATGTGAAGCAAGAGCTTAAACATTTTGATAGCCACAAATGCAATTTTCCATTTTGATAATTTTTCAAGTGAAAACTACAAGACTTATGAGCTTTTTATTGAAACATTGTATAGAATGAATTTTTCTCTATTGACTGATGTAGTTTGAAATTTATTTTGATTCCGTGGATATTGAATGTAAAGCAAGAGCTTAAACATTTTGACAACCACACATATGATCTTCGACTGTGATAATTTTTGAACTGGAAACTACAAAACCTAAGAGCTTTATATTGAAACATTGTATAGAATGAACCTTTCTATTGACTGATGTAATTTAGAATTTTTTATCTATTTCTGTTTCCGTAGATATCGGATGTAAAGCAAGAGCTTAAGCATTTTGACAGTCACACATGTAATTTTGAACTGGAAATTACAAGAATTAGAAACTTAACATTAAAAGATTAAATAGATTCAACTTTTCTCTATTGACTCATGTAGTTTTAAATTTGTATCTATTTTGTCTCTGTAGATATCAGAAATAAGACAAGAACCTTTTCTGTATAATGAATCTCTAGAACAACGAAAATAATTTAAATTAGATACGGCTGGTAGTTTTTCAGTCTTTGTATACCCTTAAAAGTTAGTAATATCAAAAAATATTTAAGTAAAACAAAATCACTTCAGGTATCTTGTGTTTCAAGAAAACAAACAAAGTTAACGAGTTGAATCACTTCTAGGTTCTAGGGGACAGTTTTTCAATTTTTGGTTAAGGTTAGTTCGGTTAATTTTCAATGAGATAATTGTATAACCAATGACTGAAAAATGGAACGTAAGTCGTGTTGTGTTTAATTAGCGGTCTTGAAATTTTGTTCAAAATAAAAATTGTCACCGGTTATTTTTACATTTCGATCCAAAAGTAACAACATTTTACAGCACATTTTCTATCCTGCATTCCTTCAGTACCAACTTTGCGCACTTTATAGAATAGAATTAGAGACATGGTTGTCCTAAAAACGGATTGTCTTCTCAGAAAACCAATTAGATGAGATTTAAAGTGGATTTAGGAAAGGTAGAACTACACAAGACCACATTTTTAATTTGAAATCAATAATAGACGAAATGAAAGGAAATGACTCAAAATTCTATGTAGCGTTCCTAGACATAGAGAAGGCATTTGACAGAGTATCACTAAAAACCATACGTTGAGGACTCAGACGAAAGAACATAAATGAAAGAAGAATAAAAATTTAATTCAAACAGCATGAGCTATGTGAAGAAGAACAACCTACAATCAGATACCTTCCACATTAATGACGGGCCACGACAAGGAGGCCTAACTGAGTCCGACGATTTTATTTGGTGTTAGACGATGTAATTAAAGCAGTTGAAGAGAAGATCTGCAAAACTAATGTTGGTCATAATAGATTAACTACTAATATACTTTAACTACGATCTTCTAATTAGTGCACACACAAAGAAAAATCTTTCAAGAAAAATATAATTGTTTGGGAAGAAAACACGAAAAAACAAAAGTAATAGTAATATGGAAAGAAGATAAAATTGAAGAAGAAGAAATTCAACAAATAAGCGACTTTAATACTGAACAGAGAGGGAACTTTATGAACATGAAATAACAGAAAGAATAAAACAACTCGGCAAAGTTACAACACAATATAAGCAAAATAATAAAAAAAGAGAAATAAGTACAACACAAAATAACAATATACCAACCGATCTGAATCTATGGAAGTGAAAGCTAGGTTTTAAATGAGACGTAGAAGAGTAGAGTACAGTTTATCGACATGAAATATTTAAGTGCCAAAAAGCATAACACGCAGAGGCAGAATATGAAACAAAGTGGTAAGAGAAAATTTAGGAGTTGAATCTGTAATAAAAGCCGTAGAGAAGAAACCTATTAAAGTAGCTTGGTCTCATCACATACCTGAAAGAAGACAGATAAGTGAAACAGCTCAGAAGAAACCGAATAGAGAAAGACCGAAGAAATCATGGAACGATTTGTAGCGTAAAGTGTTGTTATTTTTACAATCAGAAATAATTTCTTTAATTTAAAAAATCTTTAAAAGGTCAGTACCTAATAATAAGTCTTGTCTTTAACCTCCAAAATGAATAGTAGGTCTTGGCCCTTTATTAATACACTATTTGGTGATATCTATTTTGCTTTGAGTTTCCCAAATACAGGCCTGTTACTACCGTAATGACTTTTAAAATTAAAACAATCTTTTGTTACTATAAATTTTTAATGCTATTGTCATCTAATTTTATATACATAAATAAAGTCTTTTTGCTTGCATCACAATATTCCTCTAAACCCTCTCAGCTTTAATGACATCGGTAAAGGACATTCATGAATGACCGTTATTTCCTGTTGTTTAGATGACAATAAACATTTAATATGATTCAAAATTTTGCGCATTTTACGTTTATGTATCTTGCGTTTATTATTAAGAAAAAGCGTTTGGAGTAAATTAACCAAAAACTTTTGTTAATCAATTTTGTTGAGAAAAAATAAAAATGAGAATGTGCAGCAAAAGACGAGACCAATCAGGCGTGGTCGTAAAAATTTTATCCAAACCTACCCCAGGAGTACTGCAATCGTGTACTTTCTCTTCTGTTAAACTTTCGCATCAAAAAGTGTTTTATTTATTTGTGGGCGATGATGCGAGGTGGCGTGAGGGTAACGATCCGTAGGCTTTCTTTGGGCATACTTCCTGTCCTCGTTTTCTCCCTGTTTCTGGCCAAATAACTTATGGATGCTTAAATATTCTCTTTACTCCAACGACGCTAAATATATTTCTAAAATATTTCCGGCGAAATAATTTGAAACGCTTTTCAGGTGCAGAAATCGTTACTGTGTCCAACCCGTAGCGTCCCGAAAATTAATGTAATGAATTAAGAAGACAATGGCGTTTGTAGATATGAGGGTCGCTTATCTGATTTTCTGTTGCTCATATATGTGGGCACTGCGTGATGCTTAACAATAATAAATAAATTAAAAGTAAATAAATTATTACCTGAGCTAAATAAAAATCGGTGTTCCGTGTAATAATCCTACAGCACCAAAAAAATAGAAGATAATAAATAGCTACTGAAAACGTATCTCGCACAAATAAGGCCGTTTTATCAGAATTTAATTCCTACAGTAGCAGACATATTAACATGCCCTCTACTAAATCGCACCCTACTAAGGATTTTTCGCAATTTGTTTACAAACCAAGGCCGGCTTAAAAATTAACGGGAAGCTGTGACATGTTTGTTTAAAAGATCCTCGATTGTATTATGTATGTGTATCCCACCACCTGTTACCTGTAACCCAAAAGATGTTTGAACGCAAGCCACAAATATTATTTCTCTTATGAATTATTTATTTACAACCACCTTGAGAAATCCGCGAACGCTTTTTAAGTGTCTTTCAAAATGAATGTATTTTTCAGAGTTTCCAGTAAATCCATAAGCGTCTCGGTAAAAATGCAAACACAAGAACATAATTCGTTAATATTTAAAAATTAAATTATGTAAGGGAAATTAGTTGCGCAAAACTTGCCCAGTCATTTGTTAATGTTATTACTTAATAACTTACTCTGCCTTAAATATTAATTTTAAGTTGGTATATTTATATTAAAGTTATGAATTCAAAATTTATTGTTAGTAAACATCTAGAAGAACATATAACTTAAGACAATAACACAAACATAAAGTTTGTTGTCTAAATTTCAGTTTTGAAAATATACAAACGAGATTTGGCAAATCTCATATACCAAACTATCTATCACCCACAAGGTTTGAGTTTTACAAACTTAATATTTCTTTCAAAATTTCATATTATTTCCAAACATTGCAAGTTTCTAAAGAAACTTTACAATATTTCTATTTTTCTGACAAACTTGACTATATTTAATTTTATTTGAAAACACTACAATATTTCTTTTTTTGTGTTTATACACTTAGAATGACATTACTGTCACTGACTTATACTGTGGTTTAAACCATTTTACGACACCTAAAAAATAACAATACACTTGTAAGAGAAATGAATAGCTAATAAATAATTTATGAGCATATTAATTATGACAGAGACCTGATTAAGTAATTTTGTAGGCTTTCACAACATAAATAATAATAATAATAATAATATTATGTATACGAAATTACTACATATAAAATGACGTAATTAATAAGTAAACAATATAATAAAAGGTAATTTTTTTTCAGGTAATACTGCCATTAAAAACTTCTGTAACATTACTGAGCTTTCCAATTAACTCAGAAGGACGGGGTGAGTTTATTCAAATTTTATAATAAAGGTTTTTTTAAATTAAAATTGAACAATTTAAACGTGTTAGTGACGATTTGTGTAGACCACTGTCAATTTAGGAAAATCTAATGAATATAAAATTTTTGATTCCTATAGCAAAAGCTAGAAATTTTATAATTGTTTATGTATTTTGTTGAATTTATACTACGGTTTAAATATGAAATTTTGTGTCGCAAATGCATCTGTTACGTTATACTCGTATGTTGCAATTTACTGATCACATCTGTGGTTTTTTTTTAAATTCTATACACTACAATATTAATCATTTATGTAAATGTACACCCCCTTAACTTAACTAATTTTTACCCTAAAACGAAAAACTTAATTTGAAAATAACCCGAAGATGACCAACGATTTCATTGAATTTATTAAAAAAATCAATCGAATATCGCATTTTAAAGATATTTCTTTAATGGAAATCTACCTGTCTTCCTGATTTTAAATATACAGGGTGGTCCGAATTGATTGTATAAAACTTAAAGGGTAGAAAGTACATCAAAAATAAAGGCCGAAGTCTCATACAAACTATGGTCGAAAAGTGCCCCTAGTGGAGCTAGCGACTTAAAGGTGCTTCCCAAAAACCAGTTTTTTATTTTTAATTCCTAAACAAAAAAGTTATTTAAATAAAATTCGGTAGGCATGTTCAGCATTTTGAAGTAATCATTTGGGAATTTTTTTAATTTTTTATTTTTTTATACTAATAAAACTCATATCATAGCCTATACTTTTCCTTAGAAAAGCTTCTCTTAACATTACTTTTTATTTTGCGTAGTTTTGAGATATCGTCATTTTTATAAACTAATACATGATAAAAAAAATTGCGTTAGAAACCAAATTTTATTTTTTGACTTTAAAATTACAAAGATTAAAATGAAAAAAAAACAAAATTAAATTGATTTTAAATTGAATTATCACAACGCTTGTTCAAAGTGCATGCCATTGACATAAATGCATTTTTACATCTCCCCGCTAGGGGACCACTTTTAGTCCATAGTTTATATGACACTTTGGCCTTTATTTTTGATGTACTTTCCATTCTTTAAGTTTCCTACAATCAATTTAGACCGCTCTGTATACAGCCCGTCCATGTAGTACGATTTTTTTAGGTTTCTTAGTGGCTACAATTTAAAAATATTTTTTATTATACAGGGTGTTCCACTTTCAATAACCACCTGTCAACACTGATATTTTAAAATTAAATAAACATTTAATTGAGTCAATATTGGCCTTCAGATATTTCACGTTTCTTAGGTTATTATTTAAAATATCAAGTTCAAATTTTAATCACACTTTGGGGGGTAACGACCCTAAATTAAATCAATTTTACAAGGTATGAAAAAAAAATCTCAAACTTTGTAATCGAAAATGAAAAATAATTTGATAACATCAAATCAAACACCTTATATGTAGTATATTTTTTACCTGATCGATATAGAATTAAATTCTCTGCATCTTTGCTATTATTTTCTGTCTACCGAAACTAAACCGTTAGCCGTGAAATGCGCTTCTAATCAAAAATACACGGTTCATTAAAACATTTTATTGACAACTTGAAATTATAAAATCAATCGTCAAAATTTACAAGAAAATCGCTAAAAAATTCTTTTTAAATAGCCAAAAAGAATATTTTAATAAATCGAAATATCAAAAACGAGAGGAATCTCTAGTAAACGTGTCAGCATTCAAAATCTGTTTTTGTTAGATATTGATATGGTGTTGTAGGCGAGAAGGATAGAATTTGTTTTTTTTGCAACAATTTATTTATAGGGGGTTCTTGAAGCTCCAACGTTATATCTGCTATTTGTCGTTCTCCAAAGGTCGGATTTTCAACGACAACAATGTCAAATTGCATATCTTCTTCAGTACATACATGTTTCTTAGTACTTTTCTTATAGTTGGCAATTGTAGTTTATCAGGGGATTTCGTTGTAGTTTTGGATTATCTGCTTTATAGATATGATCTGCCAAAAAATTAGCTTCCATTCAATTTTCCGGTAAAATAAACCATTCTAACTACTTCTTGTTATCACAAACAATAGAAAGATAGAATAAAATTATGATAGATTTGACGATTACTAACACAACCGTGATAACAATAAACTGACGTTTGCAATTCATCGCCTACTTAATTTTTTGACGACAAATTTTGATAGAATCAATGATATAGAAATTAATTTTTAATTGATTTGGCAAAAATATACAGGGTGTTCTATTTGATTTTATTAAGTTATTCATTATTTTTATTACAAAGTTTGACACTTTTTTTCTCATACCCTATAATGGATATCAACTTTTAAATCATGGACAGTTAGGGTTGTTACCGCCCTAAATGTGAATAAAATTAAATTTAATATTTTAAATAATAATCTAATAAACGTGAAATATCTGAAAGTCGATAATTGTTCAAAAATAGCTATTTCAAAAAGTATTATTTTTACTAAAGCTAATATTCAGGGTGTCCCAGAGATCACTCCCCAAGCTTGTATTTCCGTTATTTTTTGTTATTATTATTATTTTTTTAATTTTTTGTAAATGAAACTAAGTTTTCTATAAGATAAGTAAATACAATTTTCTATTATAACATAATTACAAAAATAATAATAATCACAATAATAATCATGTCGTACTTTTTGGAATTGGTATAACTCATATTAATTATGCTAAACAGAACACAAATTAGCGAATTAGTTGAACAACTAACTTTACGTATTGTTTTTATAGCTTCTAGATAAAAATGTCAAAAATAAGTTGTTTCATGGCAAACTTAGTCTCAACTATTACTCGTATTTTTCTACAAAAAATTCTTATGTAAGACCCGTATTTTTTATATGGTTGCAAAGAGAATAAAAAGTACTATCCAAAAAATTAAAAAAAATATATTATGCTATTTGAAAAAAAAATGAATATTGCTACCAATATACAAGTGAAGAATTTGAAAATTTTATTTACTTATCTTATAGAGAACTTAGTCTTATTTACAAAAATTTAAAAAAAATAATAAAAACATAAAAAATAACGGAAATTCAAGCCTGGGTAGTGATTTAGGACACCCTGTATATAAAATCACTATAGTATTTTAAGTAGATTCAGAATAAGAATTATATGTTTCATTTAAAATATAAAAAGTTGACAGGTGGTCCATGAAAGTGGGGACACGTTATTTAAAAATATTTTTTAATTGTAGTCAGTGGGAACCTAAAGAAATGATTAAAAGCAATATTGAAAAAAAAATAGTTTTTAAGAAAAATATCAAAGGTCCGCGTACTTCACGAACAGGCTGAATATTTGAAAATTCATAAATACACATAGTGTTTTCTTTTAAAAACCAATATTTGGTTTATATGTTAATGTTAATAAGTTCAATAAAATCGTGCGAATTTTTTTTTGATATAAAGTTAGATGGGTGCGTGCATTCTCGCGTGATGACCCCATACATGTTACATAAATATTTTTCTGGTACGACCCACCGACATACGTAGACATAACATGTATGAAAAACTATCGTCTGGAGCAAATTGGTTTATGTTCGTAAATAATGATTTTGTTAATATTCCCAAGCAGCACAAAATATTAACTAAATCTTAGTAAATAGTGTTAATCAACATTAAATGTAACACTTTTATATACTCAAAACTTATCTACTAAATATTTTAGATTAACATATACAAAATATTTGAAATAAATATTACGTAAGTATTTCAAGCAAATATTTATCAAATATTTTAAATTGCTTTATAAAAATATTTGAAAAAACGTTAATATTATATTTTAAATAAATATATTTAAAATATTTGAATCGAGTTTCCTAATAATATTTTCTGAACATTTAAAATGATATTTTGAATCATTTGATAATGAGATGTTAAAAATATTTTCTAAAACCACTAGAAACATATGTTTTTATTATACTTTTAAAATATTTCATCTAATATTGATTGCTGAAAGCGTAAATACTTTTATATATATAAATAACCAATATTTTTAATTATGGATCCTATATTCATACATAAAATGGAAACTGCCAGCATAAGCAAAAGGATCATTTTGTACAAACAAATATCTTATGACAGAAAACGTTACGCACTTAACATATGGTTTCTGAAACAGTGCTTAAAATTAAACAAAGTTCCAAAATTTGCAAGAATTAAATTACCTTTTGAATCGAAATCTACAAAAATGGCCGAATATAATTACATAATAACTTTATTAAAATCAGAATCTAAAAAATGGTACTCTAAAATTAACCAAACAGAATGGAAATTATGGTTATTACATCAATCGATTGCGCCAATCACCAATCAAGCAATTTGGGATTCTTTAGATAATAATTTAAGAGGTAAGGTGTTTGATTTCGGAGTTAATTTATACAACAAACTAAATAATAAACTAAAACATTTACCACATTTTTATAAACCTCAATTTAAATCATATTTACATTCTAATTGTCATTATAATTATGTTCCTACACTTAATAATTCTAGAACAACATTTGAATTTTATAAAAATATATTTAATAAAACTAATGTTAACTTCAGCAATTCTGAGTTAGAATTATTAAACAAAGGACTAAAATTTGCTCCACAATTCAAATGTAACAATTTGATGTTGAATGAATGTAAAGCATCAATTGAAAATTTTAGTGATTAAAACTCTTTAATTAAAACTCAAATTAAGAATATCTGTTCAATTATTCCAAAAGATAATAATAATTTTAACCAAAAATAGTCAAATCTGTCAAAATTAAAACAATTAATTCAATTAAAAAAAAACTTAATCAAAATAATTTAATAATTTCTAAAGCAGATAAAGGTAACTGCATGGTAATTCTCAACAAAAATGAATAATATTAATAAAACCAATTCATTTCTTAACTCATCTGACTTCACAAAATTACAATAAATTTAATTTACTTAACTTCCAAAATAATTTCTGAAACTCAAGAAACATTTAGTTTCTTTAATATATATTCTACAAACATCAAAATCTCAAACCCAAAAATTCCAAATTTATACTCTTTACCTAAAATACATAAAACCAACCATTCTATTAAGCCAATAGTTAATTACAAATCTTCACTAACATACGTTATTTCTAAATTTCTATCACATTATATCAAAAAAAAATTAAATTAAAACCTTTATCCTTCAATACCACCAGAAGAAACCATTCCTTTAGTATCCAATTATTTACATGATAGTGGATTGCCTAACTTGATAGTTTCAGATATAGATAAATTACTTAAATTTTGTTTAAATAATCAATTTTCACTTTCAACAATCAATTTTTAAACAAGAAAAAGGACTACCAATGGGTTCTCCTCTTTCACCTATTTTAGCTGAACTGTTTGTAAATAATTTAGAAGTTAATTTTATTTCCAAAAATTCTATTTTTAATAAAAATATTTTATTCTGGAATAGATACGTTGATGACATTCTTTGCATTTTGAAGGTTCTACATCAGAAATTCATGTTTTTCTAAATTACTAAAGTAATTTACATCAACGAATTAATTTCACTTTAGAAATTTCTCAAAACAACAGTTCAAACAATTCCTTTTCTTCAAATCACCATTTTTCACAAAAACTATCAGCGTTCTATTTTCTTTTTCAACCGTTTATTCAACATACCTCTATCAGAAACAAATTTTAAAAAGAATTAGACACAATTTTTATATTGCCCATTTAAACCAATTTCCATTCAAAATTATTTTAAACATTTTTAATAAATTTAATTATGTACATAATTTAAAAAATCTAACAACATTAATTCCAATTAATGAAAAACCAAAAAAATACATTTCAATTCCTTTTATTCCTGAATTTATTAACATAATTAAAGATCTGAATAAATTAACTGATTATAAATTTGTCTTCAAAGCTCCTACCAATTTACCTAACATTTTTCACAAAAATTAAATATAAATAATAGTCTTGAATCAAGCGGTATATACCAACTACTATGCTTTTGTAACAAAATATATATTGGTAAAACTAAAAGAAATTTTACAATTCGTTTAAAAGAACATCTAAGATATCTTAAACAACCAGAAAAATATTCTTATAATTTAGATGCAATTAAATCAACTTTCGCTAAACACATTATCCAAAACAAACATAAACATTTAAATCATTCACTCATACATCCTTTTAAAATAACTAATTATAATAGACAAATTTTAGATAAATTAGAAATAATATACATTAAAACAACAAATCCAAATTTAATAATCAATGATCAAACAAATTTTGACGATCTTACATTAAATTATCAAACAGAATTTTATGTCCTTAATATTAATTTAATTAACTCCAGATTCAAACATTTTACATAGGTACCTAGTTTATATTTTTAAAAACCTTTTATTACAAACCAATTTATGTTTTTCTAAATTTCCATGAAAACCAAATGTCATATTTAACGTTTGTATAAAAAAATATTTTGTATTGTGAAGATGACTCACAATAATTTTGAGTTGAAACTATAGTCTTAAAGTGCTTAAAGCGTAAATAATTTATATATATAAATAACCAATATTTTTAATTATGGATCCTATATTCATACATAAAATATGAACAATGTTTATCACATAACACAAATACACAAATTCAAAAGTATTGTAACATAATATATATACACTACAAACTACAAAATGAAATATTAAATTGTGATCGTAATTCAGATCGTACGAGAACGAGGACTAATGAATAACTGGCAAAACATACAAATTATTGAAAAAAAATACACGGCCAAAATCAAGTATATGTTTGGTATTACATCCACCCTTGAGTGAATATAAAACATACACTTTTTATAATTTTTGGTTCTTTACGGCTTATTTTGAATGTATTCGAGGACCTTTATTTGTAGATGCCCTGACAGAAATTGCTAGCTACAATATATTAGTAACACTATCATAAAATTTATGTTTATAGAAGGTGTATTTTAAAATCACCGACAAACAAAAACTGGAGATTTTTGTGATTCAGAATAAGACTTTTCAATCAACGAAATAAATCAAAATTTTAATAAACGTTTTTCTAAAAACTTTTTAAAAGTATTTTAAGCTTTGTAAATATTTTATTAAATACAATCAATCGTAAAATTTTCAATAAATTGATCCAACCATTGGCGTAGAATATCTTAAGTTAACTATCTAAATAAGAAAAACGCAAACCCCTCCTTTTTATTATTTTTGATAGACTTAACGTTTAATTTTGCATTTTTTTGAAATATTTCCATTAAAGTAAACGGATACATTATTCAGTAAAATATCTGTAGTCGTCTAAAAAGAGCGTGCTGAATTGAAAATGCCAAGTACATTTTCTTGCAGATTATGATGTTGAATCTAACAAGAATATTTTTTTTTCTAGAAAAAAATGAAAGTGTAATTTTTAAATTTTACTTAGTGTATTCTACGCCAATGGATGTACCAACTCAGTTAAAATTTACGTGATTAGTTGTAATTGATGAGAGATTGCCGTATGCAAATTTCCGTTAATATCATTTGTACATTTTAAGGAGTCTTAAAAAAAAAACTAAAAAAATAATTTTTAATCACCCTGTATCTCGACAAGGAAAGCTTTTTAAAATACCTTTATAAAAATTTTCAGTTTTTTTATAATTAACCTGAGATTTGGCACACGTAAATGTCAATTCACGTACAATTAATCGTATAAATGTCACTCCGGTTGGCAAATCTAGTGACGTAAAATATTTTACACCGTCAATTCAAACTAAAAAAATGTATACCACTAATTTTTGGAAAAGGTTATTTTTGTTAGATTCATCATCTAATTTTCCAAAAAGTTATACTTAACATTTTCAATTCGGGACGCCGTTTCTGAATTATTTGCATTAAAGTAAACACATACACTATTTAATAAAAATGTATTTTAAAAGTTTAAATATTGAATCTAACAAAAATATTTTTCCAAAAAAAGTAGAAGTGTACATTTTTTCTTACCTTACTTAAGGTATTCTAAGCCACTGGATGTACCGACTGGGTTAAAATTTACGTGAATAATTGTAATTGATGAGAGATTACCGTGTGCCAAATTTCCGCTTAATATCTTTGTACATTCTGAGGAATCTTAAAAAACCTAAAAAAAAAATACAATTTTTCATTACCTTGTATCTCGATAAAGAATCGTTTTTGGAAAACGTTTTTTTCTTCAGTTTTTGTGCTGATGAATAGTATGTTGTAAAAGGTGGGTCATTTAAAAGTTGTATTTTAAAAAGTAAATAAAAAAAACTAGTTAATAATTTTTTCAAATTTTCGGTTTTATTAGAGAGATAGAACCTTGAAATTTAACAATGAAGTACAACATCATTTAAATGGTTGCCACGGCTGGTCTTACAGTACCCCATTCGCTCGACCCAATTTTTCAGTACATTTTCGATTGTCTGGACTTGTATCTCTTGAATCGCAACTTCGATTTCGTCTTTTAAGGCCTCAATTGTCTCTAGATGGTTTGCGTAACACTTATTCTTAACGGATCCCCATAGATAATAGTCCAATGAGCTCAAATCACAGCTCCGAGGCGGTCAATTGATTGGCTGATTGTTCGGTTTTCGAAAACAGTGCTTAAAAGTTGGATTGTTTCGTTGGCTGTATGGCAAGTGGCCCCGTCCTATTGAAACCAAATATCGTCCTAGGGCCTTGTTCTTGATGGTATTCGATCTTTGCCCATTTTGTTTTAATTTCTCACAGTTTGGGTTGAAGACTCACCATTTTGAAAGTTCTCAATATTTCCCAGTTTTCTTCGTGCGTATAGATTACCATTTCGTAAAATTCAGACTTTTAACTAACATTCTGTCAATTTGTGATAACATTTAACATTCATGTACTTTAAATAAATAGTGGTTCAAAATTCAACCGCTAGATGGCCCACTCTATAGTTTTCAAAACGTTTACTTATCGAGATATAGAGTGATTAATATTTATATTTTTGTAAAGATTTTTAAGATTCCTCAAAATGTAAGAAAACAAGTAAATGTCAGTTTATCACATTTAATCACGTAAATGTCACTCCGGTCGGTAATTCTAGTAGCCTAAAATACTTAAAGTCATCAATGCAAAGTAAGAAAAAAATGTACGCCACTGCTGTTTTTGGAAAAATATATTTTTGTTAGATTTAACATTTAATTCTGCAAATAAATTATAGGTACTTAATATTTTTCGACGAAACAAAAATAATTTTTTCTTACTTTACTTAAGTAATACACGCCTCTGGATGTACCGACTGGATTTATATTTACGAGATTAATTGTATTGATTAAACATTAACGTTTGTTAAATATGTATTGTACATTTTGAGGAATCTTAAAATAACTTAAAAAAATATAATTTTTAATTACTCTGTATCTTGGCAAGGAAACGATTTGGGAAAACGTTTATAAGAATCTCCAGTGTTTGTTTGTCGCGATTTTAAAATACACCCTGTATGTAGTTATAGTTTCAGAATTTAGTACCGTTGTTATGTTCTCCGGACGCTCAAATTAAGAACATTTATTATGTAGAGCGGGTGGGTTTCAGATAACAAGATCCCATAGACGAGTGTTAAGGACAGAAAATACGCGACAATCGGCAAAAAAAATATTAAATGTATTCTCCGATTAATAAACAATTAGTGGCTAGAACGTACATTCGATGTGATTATAATAATCAAACGCCATCGTTTTTAAACTGTTTTCACAAAGCGAGTTTGCTGTTACGATAACTGCAGTGCAATTAACGTCCACTGAATACAAAACTTTTAAGTTAATTGATAGTACTGGTATTTTCCGGTATGCTGCTATCTCGACGCTGCGGTTTTCATCTGACGCGAACTCATTTTAACTCGAGCTCGACAACGCAAACTCTTCATTACACGAGCTCATCTCAACGGAAGCTCATCTTGACCCGAATTCATTTCCTATAATAAAAACAAAGCCGTTTAATACTTGTGTTCATGTTTTAAATAACAAACTAAAAATGCAAAACACTATCCGTAACATACATTAAAGCATTGTCAAAATAAGGCGAACTGGTTTTTGTAGTATCCATAGACAAATATAGAATGTCCTTACAAATTAGCATGAAATTTGACTTATGTGGGCCATTGTCTTTTTGCCAAAGTTTAATGACACATCGGTTTGTAAATAATTGGTTGCTTTCAATAGATTAGCGCATCATAAGTACTATACTTTACCAAAGATTATTAGACAAAAATCCCAAAAAACTATCTGGTTCCAATTTATTGGGAACAGATTTTGCTAGATCTAAACGTAAAAAGAAAAATAAAAACGTTGCCAAGTACTCTCAAATCACAAACCTTCAAAAATCATCTCTTCGGCTACTGAACTTATTTTTCTCAGAGAGTAAATACTAACAATCCGTGTTTGAAGTGTCAGACAAAAAGTGATAGTTTTAGTGCCACTTTTCTTCTGTTTATTATTAAATTTTTCTCAAAAAGTTGCTAATAATTTTTGATGGTAGTCCATGATGATTTTTTCTAATTAGTTTCTTTAATTATAATAACAAAGGGTGTACTAAAATTAATACAAGATTTGAATTTACCGCCATTTAGGCAGTAAAGTGTTGAAAACCCTAAAAAAAACAAATCGGCAGCTGACAGTTTAGGGTTACTAAAAACAAAGCGTTACACGATACAACAACGTGTCTTCATTATTGAACAATAGGGCTGGTCAAGCAGTGACTGTTACTGGTGTTCGATATGGATATGATTAATGGAGGTATATACAGGAGATGTCACAGTTTTTTTTAATTAGTACTTATTTACTTTAGAGTTTATAAAACTTTGAAAATTATTTTTCAGCTATTGAACTTATTTTCTCAAAGAGTAGGCGCTAACAATCCGTGTTGGAAGGTGTCAAACAAGAAAATGGTAATTTTATTGCATTTTTCCTTTAGTTTATTACTAACTTTTTCTTCAAATTGTTCTCAAAAAGTTGCAAACAATTTTTAATGATAGTTCATTAACAGACGTATGGAGATTGTTGCACAATTTTTAGTGCAATCTTTCTGTATTGACCAACGTTGCCCGGATCTATAAAGATTACAAAAACTAGAAAGGAGCGACTTAATTGTATTTGAAATTAGTCCATAAGTCCATTTTGGCAACTAGAAGAGTTCAACAGTGTTTAGAAGTAACTGGAAGAAATTTTGAACACTTGTTTGTAACATTATGACATTTTGAACATTTTTTGACTCGGTAATAGATTTTTTTTACGCAACTTTCTACGACTAACCGTTTTTGAAACAATGACTAATACGGGTAGTCTCATTCACCCTGTATATTCTTCAAATTATTCTCAACAAGTTACTAACAATTTTTTGATGGTAGTCTATTTATAGGCATACAAAGACTGTGCCACCAATATTATCAGTATCTATAAGGACTATAAAATACTGAAAAGAGACAACTTATTTGAGTGGGAAATTGATTCATAAGTCTACTTTTGCATTTTTGGGATCCCTGTTTGAATATAATAGCCATAGTAACACAGAATAATAGTAATAAGGGATGAAAGGCACTATTTTATTTGACATATGAAAATTTTAAGTTAGTAAAAAAATACTTTAGAGTTCAAAGTTTACGCGCCTATGCGCAGAACTTTCAGTATCAATTGATTGTTCTACTAGTTATATGTTCTAAGGTTTAGACAGTAAAAAACATTTTTAGCGTTGAAGTAATATGACGTTTTAATGACGCTTGAAGAAAATTATTTTACTAGAAATTGTATTTTTTATATCTACGGTAAAGATAGTATTTTCTCTTCAAGCGTCATTGCTGGTTTTCATTTTCAAATTTATTTGAGACTTTCTAGTGTTATAGTGACGTTTTATTCTCTGTTGGTACTTTACTGTTACATTCATAATATGATATAAAAGAGGTGCCAAACTCTAAATAGTTTTGAAAATAAAAAGAACTGTTGATTTTAATATTTAAACAGTAAAAAGCCTTTTTGGCGTCTGTTAGTAGTTCAATAATATGCCGTTTTAATTACGCTTGAAGTAATAACAATCCTAAAAAACACCTACTCTATGGATTTGGCGCGGCAAATGTAGTACAGGTGTGTCACGATGATGGTTCGTTAGACGTTTAAGGAAAATTAGACATAGATTTTTTTGAAAATTTGGTTACTTGCACAGCTAGCGCTGATATATCGATTTAAAATATTTTCAACGTTGTCGCTCATATGGAAATGTGGCAACAACTTTAATATTTCAAATGAGACACTCTGTATATTATTATATTTTCAGATTCTACATTAAATTTGTGACGGATTTTATGGAGGTACTACGTACTAAAAATTGATAGTTTTCGAGTTATTTAATTTTTTTGAAAAAAATGACAGATGAGACGGCATTTTAAAACCCATATCTTTGCCATTTGATCGCCTAAGGTAATGAAAATTTGTATAACTCATCACTAAATATTCTTTTTTGCAGAAAGTTTGATCAGATTTCATTCTCCTCGTACAGGAAACTCACTCGATCTTCTTCAAATTCACGTCAGTATAAGTCACTAATTTTAAATAAAACACCCGTATTTTGTTGACTCATCTGAAAGCTGGAGTAATTATTTTTATATAATAATAGGGTTCCCTATACTCAAGTGCATTATTTTCGTGTTATTCACACCTTTATGAGTTTTCAAACATACGAGGTAGATCATTTTGTTTATGTGAGAGTAGCACCCTGTATTTTTCATTTGTTTTATGTAACGCGTTTTTGTGGTTTTCTAAGTTCTATTTTAAAATTCGGCAATGCATAGTGGTGCATGGTTGTCATGAAAACAGATCAAAACAATTGAAATAGAATTAATTTACATATTGTAATATATGTTCAAACACACTGCCATTCACCTCCAAACATTTATGAATTCTTTTCAACATACCATCATGAGTGGTTTTATTATGGTCGATGGTGGTATCGACCTGAGCGCTTGAGTAACTTTATTTTCATATCTTCCTTGCTGTTGATAAGATCTGCATATATTATGTTTTGGACATGACCCCAAAGAAAATAATCCAATGGGGTCAAGTCGGGAGAACAAGCAGGCCATCGGATCGGCACTCTGTTGGCAATCTACCGATCCTCAAAAATAGCATCCAATAAATCGCCTACTGCTTTCAAGTTATGCGGCGGGGCACCATCTTGTTGGAACCAGGCACGGAGTTGATCGTTTTCTGGGAGTCGGTGAAGTGCTGGCAAAGTTTCGTTTTCCATTATTCCCAGGTAAACTAGGCCGTTCAAGTTCTCGTCATAGAAACAAAAGCATAGAATACTGTTTCCTTTTATAGCACAAAAACATTAAACTGCCACGCTCTTTGAAATCCTTGTTCACGGACCACATGTGGATTTTCCTCTGCCCAAAATGACTATTATGTTGGTTAAACATACCATTCTTGCAGAATTTGGCTTTATAACACCAAATAATGTCTCCACAGAAATTTGTGTCTTTACCAAGAACCATTCGCAAAACTCAACACGCAAAGAATGGTCACCAGGATTCAAATGCTGAACCTTGGTGTAGTGAAATTGCTTCCATTTATGTTTCGATAAAATCCTGTAGACACTTTTGAAAGACACTCTCAAATTAACTTCTGCGTCGCGTAAAGATGCAATTGGATAGGCACTAAAGAAAGCTAAAACCAATATTTCAGTTTCTTCATCGTCTACGATTGGTTTTGTTTTACTAGTAGGCCTCAAAAATGTTTATTTAAGTAAATTATTTATGAAACGCCTTACAATGTTTTTGCTAGGCTTCGGCTTTTCCGGAAATCTTTCCGAAAATGCGCGACACGTTCGATCAATCATGCGATAACACTGTCCATAAGTAACAAAGAGATTTAGATAATCTATATTCGTAAATTCAATTTGTTGTGCCATTTTGATAGCTATCAATTAACTACTGACAGCTCCTTCGTAAACAGACATATGAAACGTGCAGTTAGTAGCATTTATTCTTCCATGGCAATCTTGACTATTAATTTCCGGTAATTTTGAATAGAATTAAGACAATCCTCAGAAACCGTGTTAGGGGTACATTTCAGATATGAGCAATGTTTTTCAGAATGAGATCAAATTTTTTGACTAACTCAAGAAAGAAACACAGGGTCCTCCTCTCCACATGAACAAATGATCTATCTCGTATGTTTCAAAATTCATAAAGGTGTGAATAACTCGAAAATACTGCACTTGGGTATTAAAAACCTTATTATTATATGAAAAATAATTACTTCAGCTTTCAGATGAGTCAACAAAATACGGGGTGTTCTATTTAAAATTAGTGACTTATACTGACGTGAATTTGAAGAAGATCGAGTGAGTTTCCTGTAATGAGGAGAATGAAATCTGATCAAACTTTCTGCAAAAAGAATATTTAGTGATGAGTTATACAAATTTTCATTACCTTAGACGATCAAATGGCAAAGATATGGGTTTTTAAAATGCCGTCTCATCTTGACTTGAATTTGAGGAAGATCGAGTGAGTTTCATGAACATCCTGTACATGAGGAGAATAAAATCTGATCAAACTTTCTGCAAAAAGGATGTTTAGTGATAAGTTGTACGAATTTTTATTACCCTAGTCTGACAAATGGCAAAGATATGGTTTTTTAAAATGCCGTTTTGTCTGTCATTTTGTTCAGAAAAATTGAATAACTCGAAACTGTCAATTTTTGGTACATAGTACCTTCATAAAAATCTGTCACAAATTTAATGTAGAATTTAAAAATATAATAATATACAGAGTGTTTTATTTAAAATATAAAAGTTGTTGCCACATTTCCATATGAACGGCAACGTTGCAACGTTGAAAATATTTTAAATCGATAGATCAGGGCTAGCTGTGCAAGTAACCAAATTTTCAAAAAAAATTTATGTTTAATTTTCCGTAAACGTCTAACGAACCATCATCGTGACACACCCTGTACAGTTCCACTGAACAAAATGAGGTTCAATTATGCAAATCATTTTAAAGTAAATTAATTCTATTATATCCAATCAGACTGATAAATTAAATTTAAAATTTCAAAGATCTTTTTAACATTTCCTTTCACTTAAATAAAATAATTAAGTTTTATCATAAAATAATAATTTGTTTAATAACGATGAAAGGTAATCAATTCTTTAAATTTTAATAAAACCACATCTGGTAAAAATATAAAGTCAATTGTAACTAGTTTTGAATTGTTCTGCGTGTATAAGTATTCACAAAAATATATCTATACACAGGGTGTTTCTAAATTGATAAGAAATCTTCTTTTGAAAGGTGATTTTCAATAAACGAAAATTTTTTCATATAATTTTAATTCAAAACCGCTTCCCGCCTAAGTTACAGTACTCAACTAACAAACTAACTAAAAAAATTAAAAATAAGCATTTGCATGAAATACTTTTTTGAACAAAGAAAATAGCACCCAAAATTAATATTATATACCATAACACACATTTATTACTTTTTAACATTATCTTCAAATTTTGCTGATTTATTAAGGCAAGGCGTTTTCTGTAAACACACTTATGATGCTTCTTTTCGGATTTCACTTCAGTTTCTGGCAACAACTTGAGTAGTGCTACGGCAGCTGCTGTCTGCTTTGCAGCTTTTTTCTTCGTCCCTAACAATTGAAACCAATTATATACAATTACTAAAACTACCATCTATAGTTACCTAATCCTTCAAATTTGATGTCCCCAACAGTCACAATTCCTTTATAAGTAGGATACTCTTCATTGTTACTCGCAACACATTCATAGTGAGCATCTGGATACAACTCATTCAGTAACATAACAGCACTCTTTGCTTGGCTTAGCTTTGTACTTAGTACAGCTTGTAGTTGGCTTGTTGAAGCATCTTTCGATGTACTGGGTGACTGAGCAACATTAATTTTAGAGATAAGGTGTGTAAAAGATTGTAAAGCTTTCTCCGCTGCTTTACATTTAGCAAAGCTTTCAGATCTTCCTCGGCCAACACACGGTTGCCCATTTACTTCGACAATAACTTTAAAAGTTCGATAATTAGGATATCCTGCTTTTTCAGTAGTGTGATAAACCAATCCTGGCTTCAGTTCATACAATACCACAACGGAATTTTTGGAGAAGCATTTTAGGAAGCGAATAATTTCTGGATTTTTATCGAACGCATTGCCGCTGTCGTTATTATCTGTAAACACACCACAATTAGAATAAACTTAAAATTAAATTATAAAATATAACTCTACTACTAAACTGATCACATTAGCGATAAAGTACTTACCTTTACGATTCATTTTAGTTCTGATTAATATTTTGTTAAGAATGATGTGTAAAACTCGTTAGAAACACGTTTACTAGTAGATGGAAAAATTTGGTCACCAATAAATTTAATTCGTTTTACTGTCCACACTTTCCGACCTTACTGTTTCAAGAAGAACCATTTAGTCTCTCTTTTTAATTTCTTTGTTTCGCGGTTACGCTCATGCGCTATATACTACGTTCATGCCTTCTTATTCATCGTACCCAATAGTCATATATAAACAAAATCGAATTATGACGAGGCAGCTGTTTATATAAATTCATATCTACAATTACTCATTACCTATTGGTTTGCATAAACTTTCAAGAAGCAAATTATTATGTAACCCTTGCATAAGTTAGTTAGCTAGATACCTAGTTTTGTTTATTTCAACAAAGATAACATTCTTTTATACTTATTCATGAATAATGTATTTCGTTACTGAACAAAATTATTTTTAATACCGAAAGAAAAATTCATATTGTTAGAAAATTATAGAAAGAATAGCCTTGGTGTAAATCTTAATTAAAAGATAAAAATGATAGGCGGGAACAATTTGGGTTCTGAGAAAATTTTTGTTCATCGCAGAGTTTATGGGACAAGCTAAGGAAAAAATGGATTTTGCTTCACTCGTACAAAAACCATGGTTGATGAAAAAGACAAGACTATTGAGGAAACAAAAAAAACATTTTGTTGCGGGTTAAAAAAGATTCACACTCTAGTTTGATGAATGTCATTTTAATTAGATGTTCTTACTGCAATTTATTATCATCGTACTTTTCCTTATTTAATCTGGTTTAATTTTTACTCTATTTTGTTCTAAAATTTTTATAATTATTATCTGACCTGGGCCGCCATATTTTCAATGCAATTATTCCCAAATTCCCAAATTTTTGTTCGAAACTCCAGTTCTCAATTTGTTCATAGGTCGCGTCTACACTTAAATTCGCTTAACTTTTAATTTCCTTCCTGCACTTATTAGACGCATTTTGTAAGTTCATCTGCAATCAGAATATGAAGATAAATTGGATCAAAATGTCTCCAATGACTAATTTTATCAAGATGTGTCCGGATGCTTCCGGTACAGAAACAGCAAATAACCAACTAAGAATAGACGCCGGCCATATTTCAGTAGTCATAAAACTTGTAAAAAAAAGTTTTATTGGTAAATAAAAGAGAAATGACTGGAAATTATTTACAAGTTTTTCTAAGAAATATGAACGTTAAGAGATATTTCAAATGATGCTATTCTGATTATTAGAAGTTATTCGATCAAAACGTTTTATTGTAATTGTAATGTTATTTAGATACTTTTCTCTGAGTTGGTTTTTAATTAAGTGATCCGTGTTGCTTATTTTTGTTCGGTTAGTCATACAAAATGATTTACACAAATAAAGAGTTGGTAGTAGCAGTTTATTTTGAATGCATTGAGATAGACGTCACCCAAGTAAAAAAGTTTTCCTGTGCGTTATTCATTGTTTGCATTCTCAAGGTGCAAATGTAAGCAATAATTATCATTATTGACGTATGGGTATAGGTACTAAAGTACTATGAAGTGAGTTAACATATCTGCCATGTTTCATCAAGGAGACTAATTTCGTCCGCTTATATAAATTTTCATTTCTGCAAATTATAAGTAAAAGCAGGTCCTCCATTATGATTTTTTTTGTATTTACCTACGCGACTTAGATTTTTAATCCCTCTCTGTTGCTGTCTTTTATAACCACTGGCCAATCTTAAGAATTATTGCTTTTTAAATATTATTAAAATCTTTAATGCTTGACTTGTTCAAAGTTATACCCGTATTGCATCAGGCCTTGACTGGGAAGATTCTGACCGAAAAGTCGATTATTGTCACTGGTTTTTGGAAATGATGGCAGAAGATGTAAACATCCTTTCGCATACTTTATAGACATATGAAACTACTTTTGTAGTAATGGAGGCTTGAATTTGCATGATATGCATTACTGGTCGATAACTTACCCATACTGGATGCAACAAGTCTAACAGTCTATAAATGATTGGGTAAGGATAGAAAGAGGGCAAATTATAAGACTTTTCTTCTTTGGTATTCTATGAAATCGAGAGAATTATCTGCATTTTGTAATAGAAGAACTACCAATATTGTTAGAGGACATGTCACTAAGAATTCGACAAGAAACGTTTTTTCAGCTTGATGGTTGTTCAGCGCACTTCCTTCTAATTGTGCGGAAATTTTAGATATAATACCCTGGTCGATGAATAGAACGAAGCAGCATATTTCTATGGCTTTGTAGATTTCCCAATTTTATTTGTGGTAATGTGTAACTGTTCAAAAACAAGGGACAGAATTCTTCAGTTCCTTGAAAATGATTAATGACAATTTGAACATTCAAGACGTAATTAATTTAATTGTGACCATTGATATCATTTTTTTAGTATAACTGTGTTATGGTGTCACGTCTGTAAAGTTTGAGTGTAATGAATTGACAAACAGCGACTTTTACAAATATATGGTGGCATAAATGTTTTAAATAGTGACATTAATGATCGCATTAGTCAATAAGTAGTCAGATTTATTTTAACTATTTTTTCGACCGAAGAAAGAAAATCAGATTTGAAACTGATATTGCTCGACACCAACACACCATTTCCTGCTACGTGATGTTAAAGAATTAAGAAAACACGCCCACAAAAAAATCACAAATAATTTTAATTGGGTATTTAAAAGGGAATGTCAATTTTAAGCTTATGAACGGCTACTGCGCCACCTAGTGCACATTTCAGATACTCGAGATTGCAGATAGTTGCGAAAACACATAAACTTTGTCAGCGATTGTAGAATTGTCGGTATACTAAGAGCCCAAAACCAAAACAAAGCAGGTGTCAGCTTTATTAGTTTAGAATACTGACAAGACCGTTAGGAATTTATTGGGTTTGTAGACAACTTATCAATTGACGAAACAGAAACCATAGATTACTTTCAGATCTCTGTAGAAGAGATTAGATCAGCCCTAACCAAAATAAAGACGATAAAGCACCCGAGATAGGAAGCATGAATATTGTACTGTTGAAATCAGCTCCCAGCATATTGATAAATCTATTGACTACTATTTTTGATAAATACTTACAAAATACTTACAGGAACTACCATGGAATTAACGTCATCTGTACAATAGCGAGGTTGTATCGAGACGGTCTAAAATTGAAAATTGAGGATCAGATAACGGAATCTGAAGAACAAAATGGGTTTAGAGTAGACAGAGCTTGCATTAAAAGAATTTTTCTTTTAAAAACGTAATGGAGACGAGAGAAAGCAGATCAATTTATTTAATATTTATTGATTTGCAAAAAGCTTACGGCACAGTCCCCCCTAAGCAAGTTATGGGAAACCAGGACCAAATATCGTCTTTTTAAAGGATATGTGAGAGCAGTAAGAACTTATACTCAGAATGTACCAGTATAATTAAAATAAGGAAAGATTTCTCAAAAGAATTTCTAATGGATAAAGTGTTGAGACTGCTTATTGGCACCGACTCTCTTCAAGATATACTTGGAGATGATTCTGAAGAACTGAAAAGAAAATGTAGTAACATGGGTTTCCCGGTTGGTGAAGTGTACTCTTCCACTTGCCGACGACCAAGTTGTAGTGGCGAAAGATGCAGATGATTCTAGCTATAAATACTGTAAATTGGACGAAGAATATGAGAAAAGAAAACAAAGAATGTGATGGTATCACATGATTTTTTAAAGATTTTGAGAGAACTACAGGGCTTACAGTTTCCAACAATTTTTTTCATAACTTGGTTCATCCCTTTCAGTCCTTTTTCTAGAGCAGCGTGTCAATTATGTGGGGGCTGCCTACAGTATCACTGCTGATTGATACGATTTTACCTTATATGAACTTGAGAGAACTACGAGACTTGGATTAGTTTAAAACTAATAAATTGCTTACAAACTATATTCTTTAAGTTCTTCTTATAGTATCGATGATTTGGAAGCAATTTCGGTCTAAAGAAGATCTAAAACTAAAATTTTCAATTTTAGAAAAACTTCCTTATATTTAAAGTGCTGTAATGCTGGAATCAATTGAATTACAGACCTCCGGTTGACCTTTATTTGTCATAAATTTAATGCTCTTAAAAAAAGTATAAAATAGCTTTCAAAGAAAAACACACGGATTAGGAGATATAGAACAGAATCTGAAACTATTTCGCGATTTTGGTGTGAAAAGGTTTTTTACAACTTTTGAGAATTGCAAACTTGGGTATAGATAGTCCTAATAGGTCTAAACAACATACTAAAAAGTTAGAGATACATCAAGTTTTGTTAATTTATTGTCGATTTTAACTGGCCTATCTACAATATAGTCAAAACTATAACTTGTTTACTTTTTACCGTTGGTTTTAACTTTTGCGTAGAAACGGATAGTGTAGAGTCGGTCGGAGTCGAACTGGTTTAACGTAGAAAAAGCCGCATAGAAACAGCGGAGATGAACTAGCGGCGAAGAACCGGTTGCGTAGAATCGTCCCACACCAGTGATACCAGTTTAGTACTCACAAAATAAATAAGTAGCTCGGTCGCTTCCTCCACAACAAATTAGTTTTTTGATGTTTGCTCACGAAAGAGAACAACTAGCTTCGGCTAGCACAATTTTGCGCAACGCTAGCACACTTTTAATAACGGAGCTATTAAGGTTTGAATCTAAAGGGCCAAAGCAGTCTAAGCCCTCCTCCCACAAAAAAATATCGAATTGTTTATGCACACGAAGGAGAATAGGTAGCACGGGTTAGCACAACTTTGCTCTACGCTAGCACACTTTTAATAACGGAGTTATTAAAGGTTGAATCTAGGAAGCCACCTCTCCACAAGAAAATTAAGAACTTTTGTCGTTTGGACATTAAAGAGCTGAGCTAGCACATGCTAGTACAAACTTGCTCAACGCTAGCACAACTTCAACAACGGAGTTATTGAGATTTAAATCTAGAAGAGTTAAGGCGACGTCAACTAAAAGTAATGTTAGCACACCTTTCTTAACAAGGTTATTGAGGTCTGAATCTGGAGGGCTAAAACGACTTTAATCCTCCAAAAAATCAAATTTTTATGTTTGCACACGAAAGAGAATAGCTACCACAAGCTACCCCAAATTTCTTCAAAGCTAGCACACATTTAATAACGGAGTTATTGAGGGTTGAATCTAGGAAGAAAAAATTTTAAACTATTGTCGTTTAAACATTAAAGAGCTGAGCTAGCACAGGCTAGTACAACTTTTGTAAACGCTACCACACCTTCAACAACGAAGTTATTGAGGTTTGAATCTTTAAAGCCAGCCTCCTTACCCCACAAGAAAATTTAGAACTTTTGACTTTGAACATTAAAGATCTAAGCTAGCACAGGCTAGTACAACTTTTGGTCAACGGTAGCACATCTTTAACAACGGAGTTATTGAGGTTTGAATCTAGAAGGATTAAGGTGACGTCAACTAAAAATAATGTTAGCACACCTTTCATAACAGGGTTAACAAAAAAACATGTTGTTCCTGAGAATCACCACTTTGGTTTCTGGACCTGGTCATCAAGACCCTCCCGGATGATTAAGAAAAATGTACAACACAATTTCACAAAACACAATCACATTACACACTTAATTAATATTATTACATGTAAATACTAGGGTGGGTAAGGGTTGGCATGTTTAGGTTTTAGTGGTTTTCTAAACCTTGAAGTAAGTGCTTTGCCAAGACGAACCAATCCACAACTGCACACGGTTTCGTCACCACACTGTACAGGTTTATACTGATCTTCTGGGGCATCATACATAAAACTTACATCACAATACACTATTTAAAATGTACCATACGATTAAATAAATAAATAACAAGGTTATTGAGGTCTGAATCTGGAGAGGCTAAGACGCCTTCAGTCCTCCAAAAAAAACAATAGTTACCACAGGCTACCCCATCTTTCCTCAAAGCTAGCACACATTTAATAACGGAGGTATTGAGGATTGAATCTAGGAAAAAAAATTTAGAACTTTTGTCGTTTAAATATTAAAGAGCTGAGCTAGCACAGGCTAGTACAACTTTGCCAACGCTAGCACACCTTCAACAACGGAAGTTATTGAGGTTTAAATCAGGAAGGGTTAAGGTGACGTCAACTAAAAATAATGTTAGCACACCTTTTATAACAGGGTTATTGAAGGCTGAATCTGGAGGATAAAACGACCTCAGTCCCCCAAAATACAATTTTTTATGTTTGCACGCGAAAAGAATAGCTATCACAAGCTACCCCAACTTTGCTCAAGGCTAGCACACAATTAATAACGAAGTTATTGGGGGTTGAATTTATGAAGAAGAAAATTTAGAACTTTTGTCGTTTAAACATCAAAGAGCTGAGCTAGCACAGGTTAGTATAACTTTGCTCAACGCTAGTACACCTTCAACAACGCAGTTGTTAAGGTTTGAATCTGGAAGGGTTAAGACGACGTTAACTAAAGATAATGTTAGCACACCTTTAAAAATAGGGTTATTGAGGTCTAAATCTTTAGGGGCTAAAGCGACCTCAGTCTTCCAAAAACAATCTTTTTATGTTTGCACACGAAAGAGAATAGCAGGCACAGGCTAGCACAACTTTGCTCAACGCTAGCACACATTTAATAACGGAGTTATTAAGGGTTGAATCCACAAAAAATTAGAACTTTTGATGTTTGAACATTAAAGAACTAAGCTAGCACAGGCTAGTACAACTTTGCTCAACGCTAGCACAACTTAAATAACTGAGCTATCAAGATTTTTGATCTGAAAGGATTAATGCTTATTATTAAGACACGAGCAACTCTATTAGGAAATGAGTCGAATGTGTGCATACACTATTTTTTCTACGACCCCATAATGTTAAATAGAAACACTAATTTTATTAATTGAGCACTACTACCTAGTTACAAATTGTCAAATTTGCTAATTTTATGTTTGACTTTTATCCATAGCACCAGTCGATAAGTGCAATAGACAACGGTGTATTCTTATTGGTTCTGAATTTGTATCCTACTATGGAACATTTGATAATTACGTAATATAGCAATTCTGTTGGTTCAAAATCTGAATCGTAATAAAAATTTGTATCGTAAGTAGTACATATTGTAAAACTCTAATATATGAATGACAATACGTGAGTAGAAAAAAAATATAAATTTTTTATGTTTGCGTACAAAAGAAAAAAGATACCGCAGGCCAGCACAACTTTGCTCAACGCTAGCACAAATCAAATTAAGGCTGGCTCATAATAACAAAGTCTGCTTTCAAGGTTCAACCCTCAATAATTCGTTATCAACAGTGCGCTAACGTTGTGCTAGCCTATGTTAGCTATTCTCCTTCGTGTGCAAACATAAGAAATTTAATATTTTTTTGTTAAGAGACTGACGTCGCCTTAGCCCCTCCAGGTTTAAACGTCAATAACTTCATTATTAAAGGTGTGCTTGCGTTAAGTAAAGTTGTGGTAGCATGTGGTAGCTTATTCTCTTTTGTGTAAAAACATCAAAAATTAGATATTTTAGTGGGAAGATTAAGGTCGCCAAAGCCCTCTAGATTCAAACCTCAATAACTCCGTTATTAAGGAATGCTAACTTTCTTTTTAATTGTGATAGCCTGTCCTAGCTCAGTTCTTTAATGTTCAAACGTCAAAATTTCGAAATTTCCTTGTGTGGGAGGGCCAGCTTTGTAGATTCAACCTTCAATAACACTATTATTAAACGTGTGCTAGCGTTGATCAAAGTAGCCTGTGCTAGCTATTCTCTTTCGTGAGCAAACATCAAAAATTTGATATTTTTTGTTGGAGAGCCGAGGTCGCCTTAGCCCCTCTAGATTCAAACCTCAATAACCCTGTTATGAAAGATACGTTAATATTATTTTAGTTCTGCTAGATAGTAATAAATACTTATCACTCTCTTTGATTGTTAATAATAAATAAACATTAAATGGCAGTTTTTAAAGTATTTTTTGCAAACTTAATTGTTATCACAAAAAATCAACCTTTTTGATAATTCTCAAGACGTCTACACTTCTGAAATTTAAAATTCACTTAAAAAGACCGATCGAACCTGCAATTTTTATCTCTTGACTTTTTTCCACAAATTTGGTAGTTTGTTTACTAATAATTAAATCATACTTAGATCCTTTGTTGCGTTAAAAATTTAAGATTTAATGGCTCGTCAGGTTACGAGTTGGTGACATTAGATGTCGCGTCAAACTTATTTGCCTTAATTTTTTTTGTTTAGTTAAATTTTGTATAGAAACTTCGCATTTTGATCTTTTGAAAGTCAGGTTTTTTATTTTTAAAAAATAATTAAAAATGTTACTCGACTTATTAGAGTTAAGGGTATTAATATTTTAATTAACTTAAAATAAAAGAATTTTGATTTATTGTCGATCTTTTTAGCAAGTATGATTACACTTTCTAAAAGGTAGAGGAATTAACGTTGACCACCTGTTTTTTATTAACTTCTCATATACTACATTGTAATTGCCAAGCTTTTATTTATCTCGCTACATATGATTAAAGTACATTAAAAACTCAAAAACAAATTTAATAAAAAAACAAATTAAAAAATAAATGCTAGAACGCTCGTAATTGCGTACAAATACTAAAATCAAAGTAAATACAACTACAAAGTATTTCCAGCATTGCACAGAGGAATAAATACCAATTAAATCACAAAACTTAGTTAAAGGTTTTCTAAACATAAATAAGAGATGCACGAAAGTACGTACTCAAAATTGCACAACACAATTTATGAAGCTTTAAACAAGCTGAAAGGTACCTTTCACGATTTAATTATTAAACTTTACCTTACTGTAGAATTTTTTAGTCAGTTGATTTAAATATATTATTGAATGGTAGCATTAAACTCACATTGATGGTGTAAAATTAAGCAAGACTTGTTTCTTGATAATTGCATTTCTAAGAGCTTTTAATTACAAATGCCTTTTATCGTTATACCAAATAGAGAAAAATGCACCCACGTATGCAGAAAGAATTAATTTGGTTTGAATGTAATAATAATAATAGCCGTTTTATTAAGCAAAGTTCAGCAAAAATGCTGTTCTTACACTTGGCCTTAAAAATCAATAAATAATAAAAATAAACGAAAGAAATACATAAAAAACCCTAATATCCAAGCAACATAAAAAAGCATCAAAAGAAAATTTTAGTTAATTAAGTGATTAAGTATAAAAAAATAAAAAAAATAATATTGATTGATATCTATTTAACTACTTTGTGTTTAGAATAATGCTATTCTGTCAACTGCCTAGCCAATCATAATCATAATCATCATATATTCATCCAAAAAATCGTACTACAATGATATAGGACAAGTCAATTTAAATAAACATTGAGAAAATTAAAACTGTTTACGCATACATTAAAATTTGATATCAATTCGTTAATTGATAAAAAAGGAATTTTGTAAGAAAATATTGTTTCATAATTTAACAAACGTTGTGTAATTTAAAATTTTTATATTATTTGGTAATTTATTATATAAAGTTACTCCTGCGTAATGTGGGTTAAGTTCAAAAAGTTTTAATTTGTGAACATCAAACTGTAGGTTGGAACCAAATCTAGTACAGTAAAACCTAAGATTTCCCTGCTTCTTCGTTGTCCTAAAATTAAAATAAAAAGCACGTATACAGTATTTTTTATTCGCGTAATAGTATTACCTCATTATTTATTACATCCCCATCAAATGGGTTTTGGAGACCATACACCGTTTTTCGGTTAATCAGGTCTAATGTCAAATTATATGTAGGGTCATCTTCCATCACATACTTCCTACCGCCAGTTAAATTTAGTTTAATCCTTTCGTTATCATGAGTCTACGACGTCATGTTTGTTATCGTCGGGGTCTTAGCAAAACTGAAAACCGAGCAGATTTTGCAATTGGAAAAACAAGGCAATAATAATACATTTTCGTAACCATGCTATGGTGATAGTAAAGACATTGAAATCATTTACAAATGCGTTAGTGTAGAAGTCATCATCGTTATGGTTTATAGTCCCAAAGTGGGTTTTTATCGCCAAAGTGTTATTAGATGGCAGTGATTGTTAACAAGTTCATTTTCTCATTTTTTCTTGGAATATTTAGGTCGTCTTTTGATAACGGTTATTTTCTCGCCAAAAATAAGTTCTCTACCCTAAATGTTACAATTCTCAATTTAGTAATTAATTCAGTAGGAATCTTAGTTATGTGTTAATAATTCTACATCAACAAAGTTTAATATTTGATGGTCGTTTACATGGCTAAGCTCTTATTGTTTTTTGATGTGTCGATTTGGAAAAAAACCAAACCTAGTAAATTGGCCAGCTCAGATAGTTATTTTCTTTTGTTGGATGTGAATTTGGTTCTTTTTCTGTCTGATTTGAATGTTTTTGTAGTATTTCGTTGTTGGAGCCCTATTAGAAAACCGATGTTTTGTCTGATCTCTGGTAAAGTTACCATTCCTATGTATTACGGATAATACAATCGAAACACGACTACTGTTTAAGTCAAAATTTGTAGTAACGCTTTTTTAAACTATATATTATACACAGATAAAAACGCATTCAGCAGACTTTAACCTTTGTTCCGTTTATTTTTGTAGCGACTTAGATTTGTGATACAATTGTGCTAAACGCTTTTTCGATTTTTGTTTAATACAGTGATTTATAAATCAATCGCATTGTATCGAATTCAAAATTCGTACTAGTCCCTTATTTTGCGATTCCTGCCTTTAACCACCGACCAGTACTTTCTAGCATAAGTAAAGTCAGTATCGGTTACCTTTATTATTTTGTTTTAATGTTAACTTCTCTCACTGCCTTAGAATCTAGTTGACTACCAGGAAACCAAGCACGTTCAGTAATAATTTTCTTTATCTGAACTGTACGTAATCTGCATGTTGAATCTAAAAAATTTTAATTTAATTTTTGGAGAACGTTTCAAAATTGGATTTTTAAATTTGTTGCTAACTGCGTGCTCGCAAAACCTTGTTAACTTTCCGTGAGGTCATCTTCCATCACATACTTCCCACCGCTAGTTAAATTGAGTTTGACCCTTTCTGTGGCAGATTTTTGTAAACTTGCTTCTTTTAGTTATCATAAAAGAGGCAGTATTGCTACGAATGCTATTTGTTGCGTTAAACTCATGCATTATCGCTGCCCATGCTTTGGTTTTGTAGTGCCAAGTCACAGCATCAATCTTCTTATTTTCGACAATGTAAGTTGAATTGCGTTGCATTTTATGTGAATTTGCCTTCTATTTATTAAATTAAATAAAAATTTACAAAATACTTCAAATATGTCAAATTGTACAGAATTAAGTCTGAATTAAGCTCAATTGGTCTGAATTTTATAGAATTATTTAAATTTATTGCCTTAAAGTGAATTGGTAAAACTGAACTTCAATTTGAATTGTACAACGGTTTTGTCAGTGATTATCCCTTGGCGGTTGCTCATATACCTACATTTTATTTGTATGAAAGGACCACATTATTTTTTGACAAAAAATCATCACTACACTTTTGCACTTATTTATTTACACTCTCTATATTAATGATTTAGTGATATATCTATAAAATGTAAGGTGTGTAACTATGTAATGTAATTTCGTGTTGATCAATAATTTATGTATGAGCAACAAAATAGAATATCCATTATTTTCACAGTTCAAACTTTATCACTACATGTTGGTCTGCAAACATTATAAATTTTCATAAAAAAAATTATCATCATTGCATAATTTACGTTAGTATTATAGATGGCATTTGTGGGTATTAAGTTGCACTTGTACGCATTGATCCTGATTGATGCTGAACAAGGAACCTGTCCAAAACTATGGGGAGCGAGTGCTTGTAGATAGATATAAATCCCATTTAATACAATTAACTTTTTTAGTTAAAATGAACTAATTCAGCAATTATTTTCAATCGACATCTACAATATGGAACTGCAAATTATAGAAGTATTAGTCATTTTACAGCTGTTTTTTTTTCTTAAAAATTTTAATATTGGTAATAAAAATTCAGATTATTTAAAGAATATGTGCAATCTGGTATGAAAAACGATAAATAGTAATTAATTTAATTTCAACAGAACTATTATTCAATAAAAAATAATTTTCTTACGCATACGAAATCAGACACGCGAACATATCGTTTTATCGTTAATTAAAGCTCCCGGCAACTTTTCATAATTATTATTAATTGTAAACCGTTTAAAACCAAGGCGTGCTAAATAAAAATGAACCTTAACAAAACTTATTAAGTAGAACTGTATGTGTAATCAAAGTGAGTAAGTATACCTTAGGTTTTCTTAATAACTCTGTAAAGTACAAAAGGTATTTCTGGAACAACAATCACAAAGCTGGATTTTCAAATAAAACTAAACTTTACTAAAATCCGACTCTTACTTCAAAGAACACATGAAATATTCAGGATATGTTCGTAGGGTATTTATTACAAGGTTCTTCAATAATCTATTTAAATGAATAAAAAGTTTCTATACCGACTTAAGTTTCGGTAAAATAAATTAAAATAATCAAAAATTAAGGTTAGCGTATTTTAATAATTAGTAATCAAAAATTAGGCTTGATTAATTTTATTTTAGTAAAAAAAAAACTTTTATATAGTAGAATAATGCTAAAATAAAATGCATAGAATACCTTTCAGAAAACCCTAATGGACTTAAACCACTAAAGCTTTCAAAGTGGATTTTTAGCCGATAAAACTAAAGATCTCCATCTCATACAGAGAAAATTACTTGATCATTTACTTTTGCTTCAGTAATTGTTAGTATGTGTTTCTTTCATGAGAAAAATGGCGAAAGCGCAATAGCCGCGGAGCTTTCAATCAAAATGTCTTTTGAAGTTGTTCAATTATTATAATTAATACATAATTAAATTGCTATTCGCATCATAGACGTCATTTACATTGACACTTAATTACATTCTACACGTTCAATTTAAATGAGCTTTCGGAGACGTTAAAAGCTCGGGATACTTAAAATTTTCTTAATAAATAAGATTTCGCTTCTTAAAATTTACTTATCTAAGGAGACGTCTTATTTAGCACCTAATTTTTGTAAACTGAAAATGTTTGAACTGGGGTGTAATATTAACATAATAAACTAAAACTCGCGTCAAAAAATATTAGTAATAAATTTAAATAAGTTATTGTTATTATATCTTTTAAAGACTGTATAAAACACCAAACGATTGTTCTTTTTTAATTTTAAAACTCAACACTTACAGTAGATAGTGTTTTAATTTATACTCCAGCTACTAATTACTCTACATTTAAAAGATAGTGTAATGTGACCATTGCAAAACAAGAATTTTGAAACCTAAATTTTTACTTTCCTGTCGAGTGAGTGAACCAATCAAAGGAATTTTTGCTTTTTATACTATTTTCAAAATCATTTTATAAATTTCTTTAAAATATTTTCCAGTACATTCAGACTGAATTTGTTTTAAAGAAACATTAATCGCGTGAAAGAATTAAAGACGCCTTTCCTCATATTGCAACACCATTCTAATTTTTATTTGGTGACTTTGTTGCTTGCAAGAAAAAGAAGACAATTTCTTAGATTAGTTTTGGTTAAGTATGCCTCGGTTGGATTCAAACCCTAGGGAAATTCAACATAAGTTAAAATAGTATATTCTTGACCGTTATGTGACATTTAATCAATCGACAGTTAAACATAGACATATATAGTCTACGACATGTAATAAAATCTTATCACACTAATAATGATTAAACTTGTTCAAGTTTAAACTCGACGTGCACTTCACATAAATGGTAATCTAGCAACCAACTCTACTTCGCAACAAACACTAAAGTAACTATTGAGTCAATGGTTGATTATTCATCTAACTTTATTTTTTTTAGTGTACACACATAATTTTTGTTGTTTAACATAAAATCGGTTTTTTGCTCTTTTTAGAGAAATCAACATCAACTTTTGTTAAATAGCATTTTGCGATATTGGTGAATCAATTATATGTGTTGGTTATTGTTTATTTTAGGATGTGTGATCGGTGTTACTAAATCGAAGAGAAACTTGTATGGACCAGTTTCAACTAATATGCCAAAGTAGCACTAAATATCAACCAAGTTAAACAAATATCGTTCACAATGTAAAGATATCAATTATTGAAGGCTGTTTATCTCACAAAAATTCTCTAAAAGCGGTTCACTCTAACAACAGACACGAATGCGGGTGATTTGTAAATAAAATCATAATTACTCATCTGATAAACAATGAACAAAGTTTATACTCACCGGTGGACATCACCCCGTAACTTTGTCATAATTTGGTTAACTAGGTCCATTCAATTACTCCAAATAGTATTTGTATAAATTAATTTATTCTTGGACAACTAGCTACTGTTACCTAAAATAAGTGGAGGCTTCCCCGGACGCTCAACCTAGTTAGCATCCCAATAACCGGATCGGGGATCTATTTATTATATACCAAAATATGAATAAAATAAGAACAAGTACAATTTAACAAATAATTAAACTGAATGAGCATATAATGAAGAGATTGACAAAAGAAAAATTATTAAAACTTCGGACAACCAACAAAATTTTGCGTCCCGGCAAAACAAATTTTTATCAGTTAGAATTTTCCAGTAAACAGTACTTAGACGCATTTTTAGTTTTTATGCCTAAGTAAACGGTTTGCTACATCCCACTTCTAAATGTAAAATATATAAATTACTGAGGACTATTTGTCTCAACAAAAATCTGTATTTTCTCAAACTGGTTCACTCCAACAACAGACACGATAGTGAGAGATTTGTAAACAAAACTACAATTATTTGTCCGATAAACAAAGAACAATGTTTATATTGACCGGGGGACACTACCCCTAACTTTGTTATTATTGGTTTAACTAGCTCCATTTAATTAGTCCAAATAGTATTTATATAAATTAATTTACTCTTTAACAACTAACTAGTGTCACCCGAAATAAGCCAAGGCTTTCCCAGACGCTCAACCTAGTTGGCATCCCAATGACCGGATTGGGGGCACCCTTTCCACCAACATGTATTGGTTTACTCAAATCTCAACATTTCGCAAATTATAAGAAAATAGAATCTTACATTTCCCATTATCAAAATAAATCTTATTCCATCTGTCAGTAACTCTGACAAAACGTCAGATAAATATGATAAAATAAGAACAAGAAAAATATAACAAATAATTAAACCGATTAAGGAAATAATAAAGAAATTGACAAAAGAAAGTATTATTAAAAGTTTATCTTTAACCTTCGGCCAACCAACAAAATTTTACGTTTCCGAAAAACTAACTTTATATTAATCTATTTTAATGAAACTAATTTATGAGATATATGTTCAAATTTTTGGATTCCATAAATTAGCCGCATACACGAATTTTGAACTGGTTGCACATCAACTGTGAGGCATGAGTTATATATTTCAGTTCCATTAAAAAGCTGCGATAATACTAAGACTTCGCACAAATGCGTTTTTACAGCAGTGCTGTGTGAATAGGAAAAATTAGTTTTAAATTTAAATATAATGAGTTTATCTGTTTTTCAAATCGAAACGTATTGTCTAACCAAACACCTAGACTTTTTACTTCATTTTTTAATGTAATTTCAGTATTGTTTATTTTAAAGTAAAATTATTTTAATTAGTTTACTTTAGCTGATGGCCCAAACAGAATGAAAACGGTTTTGTTTGGATTCAATTGAAGGCAGTGATTTTCAGATTCTTTATATAAGCATCTAGATCTTTAGACAATTGCTCCATAATTAATTGTGATTGGTGAAGGTTAAATGAACAATAGAGTTGTGTGTCGTACGCATGAGTTTGAGAATTACTGTATTCTATACATTTATGGATGCAATTTGTATGTATGATAAAAAGTAGGGGACCTAAAATGGAGCCGTGTGGTACACCCTTATTTAAAACATTGAAATTTGAGATTAAGTTATTTAATTTAACACATTGTTCTCTGCCAATGAGGTACGATTTCAAAAACAAGATAGCGGATCGACCCAATATACTCAGTATAGATAATAAAAGTTCATGACTAATGCTGTCAAATGCCTTACTATAATCTAATAAAACTAATGCTGTTATAAGTTGATTATCAGTAGCAGTTGTCATCTGTGAGATTCAGCAAAGCATCTGTACAACTATAGCCTGGCCTGAAACCAGATTGAAAAGAAGGGATAATATTGTTATTGTCTAAGTACCTGCATAATTGATAACTTATAATTTTTCAAGTAATTTAGACAAACATGGGAAAATGCTAATAGGTCGCAAGCCTTGCATTTAAGTAGATTATTATTCATTGGGATTAGCAACACAAAATTGCCTTTTTCCATAACAGAGGAAATGAGTTAGTCAAAATACATTCATTAATTATACGTGTTAAGTAAGGCAATATAATTAGTAAACACATTCTTATCATGAAGATGTTTAAATCATCATGACCAGATGATTGAGATTTTATTTTATTTAAACATTTTACAGTAACACGTATTTCCACTGCGCTGAAAGAAAAGTCAATAGTATTTTCCGAAAATTTGTTATTTTTGTAAAATTTGTAAGTATTATTATTTGGTGATATGTAAGGAATGCCATTAATAAAAAATTACTTATGTCGTTTGCATTCGCGAAGTGGTTTATTATGTGCTTTTTTCATTTCTAATAATCATAATGATTCAAATTGTTCCAGAGTTGCTTTGAGTTAGAATTTTTGAAAGCATACTCGTAGTATGCTTTTTTTTCATGTTTAATGGCATACGTTGTTAAGTCCTCATTTTTTTATAGTACTCAAAATTATTGTATAATTTAGTTTTTTTTAAATTGTTTATATGCTTTATCTCGCAAATTCATTAAGAGCTTCACATTGTCAGTAATCCAAGGTTTATTTTTCTTTGTGATTTTAATTGTTTTTAATGGAGCATACTTATTGTATAAAAAGTAATATTAATCATAAGGAAATTTAATTTATCGTTGATATTATTCATATTAAATACTGATTACCACGGTATCAATAATAAAGTTGTCATAATTAATTGATTTGAAGTCTCTTACAATCCAATCTTATACATGCTCGTGGATTTTTACTTGAAAACTTGAAAGGGCATAGAATAATTTGATGGTCATCAAACTCACCGGGAAGTACTGACGAATTACTAACTACATCAACGTTCGAGATCGTACATAAGTCAATTAGTGTTTCTGAGTACTCAGTAACCAGTGTCAGTTCTTCAATTATTTGCTTAAATGCAATTGACTCCATCATATTAGTGAGATATTGAGTGCTATTGTCTGTTTAATTTAGATAATTAATATTAAAATCCCTATAATGCATGTGAAATTGAAATTTCCGTTATTGATAAATAGGTAGCACTCGCAGAAATTTAATTTCTACAAATATGTACCTTTATTTTACATTTTATAAAAAAATTATAAAACCCTTTGAGATTTAAATTTAGTAGTAACATATTTGAATATTGTTGCATAACAAAATATTAATTTACTGATAAGGTGCTAAGCTTTACATACATCAGCAATCTGCTATAATTACAGGGTGGCTGAGACTAAACGCTACTAACTTCACTCTGCTGTTATTTGTGTAGTTTTAATTTTCGCGCCTCAATTTTTTGACAGATTGAAGTTTGGTTAATTGTTTACATGCGGTCAAAAAAGAATTGTTCCAAATTAATATCTTCATAAAAAATCATAATGGAATTCAAACGTAATAGTGTAATTGCACTGTATTTGGCTGGAAATTCACAAACAGCAATAGTTCGTCAGCTCCAGCACTTGAATGTGAATAAAATGTTTGTGTATCAAACCATAACTCGATACAACAAAACTGGTAGCATCGCTAAACGCAACAGAGGCTGTCCTAAAAGACAGCAACGAATCCAACGAAATTCTCGTCCAAGTGCCAATCAATTAGCAGCACGTCTGCATGTTTCACGATACAGCATTCAAACCATATTAGAAAATAAACTACACTTAAAGCCCTACCAGACACAAAAAGTTCAAGATCTTACAGAAGCACAAAAAAAATTAGAGCTGAAAGAACACGAGCGTTGAAGGCCTTGGCCGAACGTGATAAGATTCCAAAATTGTCTTTTCTGATGGGAAAATTTTTACCATTCAACAGTATGTGAATAAACAAAATAATTGTGTTTGTTTAGAGCACAAGTCCAACAATAATTTGAACGCAAGAGTTGTCATGCGCAAGCAATCACCAGCTTCTGTTATGGTTTGGGCTGCAGTGACTGCGAATAGACGCACTCCTCTGGTTTTCATGGAACTGGGAGTCAAGGTAAACCATAAGGTGTACCGCCAAAAGATCCTTAACGATGCTTTGCTACCTTGTAATTTCTTTTAACATATTCCACAAAATTTCAATAAAAAATAATCAAAATTAAAAAAATTACAGCGTTTTCATTTGGTAACACTTGGTCTCAGCCACCCTGTAGGTATATTGAGAGATGTTTTTTATAAATATAAAGCAACATTTATTTTATATTTTTCTTTTGATGAGGTCCAAAATTTAATGCGAACGACGTAAAGTGTTTCGGTTCTGGTATGTTCTACACTACTTTTAGTCCGTTCTTGATTTGAATTCTTCGGTATAGTAAATACAGACAAGTTCAAAATGTTTTAAATTTATTTTGGTAACGTAATAACGAAAAACAATAACACTTCTACAAGATTTATTTTAATTAGTATACAGTGTGTCTACTTAAGTTGGACTCATATGGGAAACTTTTTATTATTAGTTTTAGGAAAAAAAGTTATTCTTTATAAAGTTCTGCATTATCTAAAACCTAATATGCAATCATTAGATATTTCTTATTTTAAGCCGTATACGAAGTTTGTCAAAAATATTAATCTTACTCTAGAGTAAAGTACTTTTTTACAATACAGAAAAATTTTATAAAGTAAAGTTATTTAAAATTAAAAGTTATATTCAATTATGCAATCACAGCTATTTAACATGAAAATTAAGTCAGTATTGAAATTTACGATTATAAATACTTTATAATGTAAAACGTAAATAATCACCAAATCTTAATTTTTATGCTAAATAACTGTAATTGCATATTTGAATATAGCTTTTAATTTTAAACAACTTTACTTCATAAAATTTTTCTGTATTGTAAAAATAAAGGTACTTTACTCTAGAGTAAGGTTAATATTTTTTAGCAAACCTCGTATACGGCTTAAAAATAAGAAATATCTGATAATTGCATTTTAGGTTTTAGATAATGCAGAACTTTTTATGAAGAATAACTTTTTTTCTAAAACTAATAATAAAAAGTTTTCTATATGAGTCCAACTTAAGTAGACACACTGTATAACTAAGATTTTATAATAGTACTAGGATAAACAACTACAACAGAAAAAATAAAAATACTACTATTCATTGATAATATTTTATTCATTAGTTCGTTAATTATTAATAGAACAATTTAATTCATGTATAAAAAATCGCATATGGCGCAGTGTAATATCACTTTGACATCAATAAATTTACCTACAACTTCTCCAACGACAAATACATTAGTAATTTTTTACTTAGAATTTTTTAATCAATTATCGCGGTCTCTATTGATATTTAAAGTTGCCAATCTGACAGTTTATTCAAATTAAAATTTATATATCCAAAATAAATAGCTTGGTATGTTCTAATTTTTGTATTCATTAAATTGTCTTGCCGAATTACACTTGAGATTTGTATTTTAGCGAGTAATTTTGTGTTGTTTAAATTCAAATATGTTTTCTTTAGCAATTTGATTTAAAAAAAGTTCTGCCGAATAATTTTTGACTTCAACAATGTGCCATTCGGTGTCGCGTTTTTTAATAATTAACAATTTTTCTCGTCAAATTGCTAGACAACAGATTTTCATTAAACAATTTCATTATACACGGCAAAATACACACCTCTTGTGAAATGTGAAAAAATACTTAATTTGTACTTTCAAGTAAACAAAGGTAAACTTCACTTACATAGTGAACATGAAGTTTTAGAAAAAAGTCTGGAAGGGTAATAGACAGGGCACTAGAAGTAATCGAGTATGGAAAATTTGAGAACCAAATTTTACTGGATTTGATATAAGAAAAGGTCAAAAATTAATAATGCAAATCTTGCCATTCAATTTTCTGATTAATTTTTTTCTTCATTATTTTAATGATTATATTTCACTAATTACTTATAGTTTTTTTCCAGTGGTAAAAGTGACGATGAATTGTCAAATGAAACAAAATTAATAAAAAAAAGATATGCATGGTGCCATAAAATATTTGTTCCAGGCTTAAAGAGGTTATAGATGACATTAAAAATCAACTTTTTTTAGTAAACTTTATGTTAGGTATACAAATAGTTGCGCTAAAAGGGCATCTCAAAGTCAAAAATTCAAACTTGTTGAAATGTTAGCAAAATTATCTTGTGTTATGCTCGATTTAAATTTGACAACATTTTTAATTTATCAAAATTCAAAATGGCCAATCCAAAATTTAAAGAAGTATACTTTAAAGTATCTTAAACATAACTGTTGAACAGATTTTTAATAAGTTTAAAATAAAAATTTTTTACACGATCAAGCGTAAAATTGACTTTTTAACCCCATTTGTGGGCGTAAAGTAAAACATTCTGCCCGCTGGCTTAAAAGTGTTACTTTTGCGCCTGTGGGCTTTTGGTTTTTAAATCGTTAAAATTGATCTAATGTATTGCTGAATGCAACCAAATCGCCATTATTGGTGTATATTGTATTGACTATTCTGTATTCAACTTTAACAATATTGTAATGTTTTATGAATGAAAATAGGATCCATTATTTTAAATATTGGTTATTTATATATTATAAACTGTTTATACTTTGAGCAATCTAATATTATATTTATTTTTTTTTTATTTATTATTTTATTGTAATGATTAATACGCTTGTTAAAAAAACTGTATTCTGTAAACGTTTATGTGCAATTCGCACTTCACAGTGCTTCTATTTCACTGCATGAATGCAGCCATCCCTTCTTAAAACTTTAGTAGTGTAATCTCCTTAACCTAACCTTAATCATTTTTCTTCTACTTTTCCCTTCCTTTATTTTCTATTTGCTTATTTTAGTCCTGTTATCACTTGTTCTCTATGATTTTGCATTCCGTTTTATTATTTCCATCGTAATCCTACTCCTGTATGACAAAACAGTTTTTATAAGGCTAAACACATTTCGAAATCTTTGTTTCGGTTAAGCATAAAATAAGTGTGTAATTTATTATTAATACTTTTAGATTAACAACATGTAGAATGCAATTCAAATAAGGTTGTTTATTTCCAAAACATAGACCAGACTAGACCTTCACAATCATTAAAACAGACCCTAAATTGTCAATGTCGTCAATGGATAGCTGCGACAATTCTTCTCTGCAGCAAGTCCCAGTAATTCCAATAATTAAAGCCACCTAATTTTTATATTATGTTAGGTATAATATTATTAATCAAAACAATTTACTTACTTTCATCATTAAAAATCTATTATTTGGAGATTCTATAATAAATTTTAAAATTCGTCCTCTTGTTAAAGTTTTTAATTTTGTAGGTTTGTATCCGTCCCAATTTCTTTTAGGAATACAGTTACTTTTTGAAATTACTTATTTCTAGACTTTCATTAATTTAGATAGCGTCCTTAAACATTGAATAAATCGACCAAGGTGTTGATGATTTAAATACTTCTGACTTCTGAAATAAATATGCTAGAAGCACATTTTTTGATGTTTTTGCCTTTTTCCGAGATACCACTAAATATAATCATTGTAAGTTTTTTAGAAATTTTCAGCGATTTTTGACCTCCTCAAAGGAAGCACGACTAGCGACCACTTTTGGTGGCGTACAAGATATCGAAAATCTTCCATGTTTTTGTTAAATAATAATTTGATGCTTGCAATTTTACAATATGACAGTCACTGTGAGTGACAAATGAAAAATTAGGTAAGGCACCTATGATGGTAATAATACAGTAGATTAACGCAATTTGTAAATGATTTTACTTTTTTGTATACGAAAATAATGAAACGTGTAAAATTATATATGCAGCTCGGTCGTAAAGCTGTTTTAGGCCCTCGTCCTGATTGTGCCCTCGCTTACGCTCGGGCACAACGTACATTCCTGTGGGCCTAAAACAGCTACTTTACGCCCTTGCTACATAAATAACTATACAGGGTATCCAAAAACTCTCCTGACAAACGAAGACCGGAGATTCCACAGATAATTTTAAAACAATTTAACCCAATTCACCTAGTCCGAAAATGCTTCCTAAGGGAGCTAGAGCTCTTTGAAGATGGCGCCTGGTAAAGTAAAAAATTAAAAGATAAACTTCACGAACTGACAACAATTTGACAATGAAAAACGTAGGTTTTACTTTTGTTGGCAGTTCAAAGCCAATAGTGCAAAAATATAAATTTAACTTTAATGACATAAAACAAAAAATTTCAAATCCATTTTTCTAGAAAACGGTGTATCGTAATGACTTAAAGTAAGAGTACCTTTTAGTACTAGAATACTTGAAAAATTTAATAATCTAGTATCACAAAGGCTTAAAAGTTAAGACAAAAAGTTATGCGTTAAAATAACCGTTGACCTACCCAAAACTGACGCCTATGACCGGTACTAGAAATTCGCAATTGATGGAATTGATTCATCTCTGAAGACTAAATAAGCATACCACTTTTGTTTTTCTAAGTATTAGAAGAGTTCTAGAGGTATTTAAAAAAACTATTTACAAGGTGCCATCTTGAAAGAGCTCTAGCTCCCTTAGGAAGCATTTTCGGATTAGGTGAATTGGGTTAAATTGTCTTAAAATTATCTGAGGAATCTCCGGTCTTGGTTTGTCAGGAGAGTTTCTGGACACCCTATATAGAACATAGAAGTTGAAAAAATAAGAAAATTAATGTCGTTCGAATACTATGAAATTTTGCAAGAATGCTCTCTAACTTTTCCTAAATACAAATTAAATGGCAAACTTAAAGTGAAATTATTTAATATTATTATTATACAATAATCATCATGCAGTACTCTTTTACATCTTATTTTGAAAGATTTTATAGGTCTTTTAAACGCAAATACGTATTTTAAAAAAAATGTTTATTTTCAAAATTTCGCCAATGAGATAATGGCTTCGTCAGGATAATAATAAATTATTACATGAAGCAGTCAATAATTAAAGTCATAATTAATTTACAAATTTTTTAAAAATTTGTATTTAAATCATTCTTGATTCGAAATAGGGTTCAGAAATAAATCAAAATCAAGTATAATAATTAATTCTTTTTATCAGACTTTCATTGAGTTATGATAAGAATCTTCTCGATTGAATACGAAATATGTTAGGTACTAATAATTTATATTTTATACATTCACCAAATTACTAACATTAATTGACTAGTGTAGAAATTATAAATAAAGGGTAAATAAAAATATTTATACTAATAACGAACGTACTTAAAATTATTCCTTAGAACTCGAGGAAAACTCAACCAAAAACTTTCACAAATCTGTAAATAGTGCCAAGAACAAATCAGTAGTCAATTTTTAAGTTTATTTATTTTGTAAGCTAAAATTTAACATTTATATTATGGTTAAGATATACCTACCCATTAAACAATCATAAGTGCCAATTACAACGTCGCCTTTGTAATTAATGTTGTTCAGCTAAAAAATCAATTGCAGTATAAATCGTATAAATTAGGAGTAACATGTTTCGTATATATAATAGAAACGATTCTAATTATAATTTAATGAAAGTCTGATAAAGGAAACTCAATTAAAAAAGTTCCCAAAAACGTAGCTGAAAATTGATGTATATCATGATTGTTTTATGTAATGTAATGTAATTGATTTGGTGTAACACGAATTTCTGTGCTTCGGTTATATAGAACATTTAACAAATTGTCTCTATATAATTTGAATATTTACATTAATTGTAAAATCTTGTATGCAGTGTGAACATTATGCCTTTTGTTATTCACAGTGAAATTAAAATGCAGTGAATTTTACATTTACTTGGTGCGTTATAGTTGATTTTGTTGTTTACGTGTTGCCTTATGAACGCTATCGGTAAGTTCGACACTAGTATCAGAAACGTTTTCACCTTGACCGCAAAATCACAAACTCCAGTGCTTGATACGGGACTTATTAATTTCTAATCAATGTCAATCTGCTCTAAATGCGGTGATCCTTGTGAGTCAAAACTACTTGGACTTAGCTGTAGTGGTCCTTGTAATAAGCCGTTTCACCTACACTGCGTTAATTTACCCATGCCAATCTTGTATCTCTCACTCTTGTTCAGCCACATTCGAAGATAAAATTAATTCGTACCTGGATAAATGCATGAATAATATTGTTCAAGAATTGGATTAAAAAATTGGAGAATTAAAGTCTCATCTGATCGAGAAGATTTCTAAGGACGTAAATTCTATTGTCGAAGCTGGTGTCTTGTCACTGAAATCCGAAGCATTGAATTCTCTGCAGTCTAATTTCTCGTCTGTACCATCTGAAAGCTCCAGATGTCAAAACCGTCGCCCTTATGCTAACGTTGCTGCATTCTCTGTTCTGATTAAACCAAAGACTCAGCAAAGTAATCCTACTATTAAGGCTGATCTTTTACGTACTGTGGACCCTATATCCTCTGGCTTAGGTGTCGTCGGTGTAAAGCATACTGCTGGTGGTGGTATTCTCGTTAGTTGCTCTTCTAATAACAGTGCCGGGAAATTAAAACAGATGGCGACCGTCAACCTTTCAGAGAACTATCAAGTGACTGAACCCACTAAGCTCTATCCTCGCATAAGAGTCACTGGGATGACTGAGTTGCACAGCCCATTGTCAAGTTTGCTGGTGTACAAAATCCTGATTTATTCGGTTCCTCCAGTATCAAATGTATCTCGGTCAACCCTCTTAGGAAGAACAAAAGCTCATTTCAGGTGTCTTACAGGTTGACGCTGCTGCCTACAGATCTGCTCTTTCGGCTGGACATATATTTATTGGGTACGATTCTTGCTCTGTGTTTGATGCATTAGAAGTTATTCGATGCTTCAATTGTTGCGGATTCTACCAATCGTCCCGTAAGTAGTTGGTATGCTCTAAGTGTGCTGAACAACATTCTATTGGTGACTGTAAATCTGATTTTTTGAAGTGTTTTAATTGCTGTAGTCTCAGCAAGATTCTGCCCAACATTAAATCTGATCACGCTGCTTGGGATAGAAACTGTCCTGTTTATGTCAAAAAGCAGATTTGGTAGGTTTCGGATAGCAATTACCCGCTTCTCCCGCCAACTCTCCAGACTGCTTTTCATCTCATATTTCTTCCGCTTCTTGTCTTCATTTACTATCAAAACGTTAGGGCCTTAACACTAAAACACAAAAATTTCTCAACGGTGTTTCCTCTATCTCTTATATCGATATTATTGTCATCACTGAGACTTGGTTAAGCAACTCTGTCAATAATTCCGAACTTTTTCCCCCTCTTTTCAACATCTTTAGATGTGACCGGTCACTCGAAGCCACATACAGATCTAGAGGTGGCGGAGTTCTCATTGCGGTAAAAATTTCATTGTACAGCATATAGATTTGTATTTAATCTCTCCTTTACCTCTGGTACTAGATTCTGTCTTGTCGCTGTCTACATATCCCAAATTGTGTCTTATGATCACGTGATCACACTGTTTGAGGCACTTGAGCTACTTCACATTACCATGGATTATGTTGGGTGATTTTAACTTTGCTGAATATGCCTTGTTCCTTTCTGGCTGTACCTCCGAACTTGTTTAAAAATTAAATAATTTTTGCAACTTACTGTCTCTTGAGCAGTTCAACTTTGTTCGCAATTCCCACAATAGGTTACTTGATCTTCTATTGTCATCCAAACCATGTCTGGTTGACAGGAACTGCGACCCAATAGTTGACGAGGACCTCCATCATCCTACCCTTCTCATAAGATTTTCCCGCAGCTTACCTGGCAATTTCCACAAATTTGTTGGAAATAATCTTCATTTGTCCTACAACTTTAGAAAAGGTAACTACGCCTCCTTATATGAACATCTTTCTTCCCTATCATGGACCCCTATCTTGACAGACTCCTCCGTTGATTCTTCTTTACAGAAACTATATTCTGTTATCTATGACTCATTCAATGCATTTATCCCTAAGTCCTCTCCGAAATCCAGAACAAAATATCCGCCATGGTTTTCTAATGCTATCATCTCTGATATCAAGCTGAAGTACTCTCTCTGGCGGAATTATAAATCATCTAATGACCCTACTTCTCTTCATCGGTTTAGACTGCTGCGCAGCAAGATAAAGACTGATATTCAGACTTCTCATAAATGCTTCTTGAGACGTATTGAGACCGACATTAGGTCTAACCTAATCATTTCTGGTCTTACATCAATCTAGTCCGTAATTCCTCCGGTATACCTTCTAATATGACTTATCTTGGTGCTCACAGTGACGGCCAAAATGATGTTGTCAACTTTTTTGCTTCTTATTTTAGTAGCTGCTTTAGCGACGTACATGCCCAGCACTCTTTTGTACCTCAACATCAGGTTGTTGACGTGATCTCTCTGCCTAAACATTTTGTCGAGTCTAATTTGCTTTTCGCTATAAAAAAGATTAAGCCCACACTTACCGCAGGCACTGATCTCATCCCTGCTTTCTTCTTGCGAGACTGCATTTCTGTGCTGTCGACGCCGTTACTTCACATATTCAATCTGATCCTTCAACAGAGACGCATTCCTGTTGATTGGAAATCTGCTCGAATTGTTCCCGTTCATAAAAAAGGCGACAGATCCAATGTTCTTAACTATCGTCCCATCGCGCTTCTCTGTAACTTCTCAAAACTTTTCGAATTTTGTTTATATAACCACATCGCTTCTAGAATCTCCCAAAAGCTTCACAGCTGTCAACACGGCTTTATTAGAGGGCGTTCCACAATTACCAATTTAACTGTTATGCACCAGTTTCTTGCTGAATCCTTGGATTCTGGTTTCCAGGTCGACGTTGTGTACACCGATTTTAGTAAGGCTTTCGATCGGTTGAACCATGAGATTCTCATTTCGAAGCTTCACGCTTTTGGTTTGAGTAACAACTTAGTACAATTACTCAAGAGTTACCTATGTGATAGAACCCAATTTGTTGAGCTGCTTGGCTTCCGGTCGCGTGTCTCAAGTGTCCCTTCGGGTGTACCCCAAGGCTCTGTTCTTGGCCCCCTATTATTCAATATCTTTGTCAATGACGTCGCACCTACTCTTGATTATCATTGCCTACTGTATGCGGATGACATGAAGATATTTCAGGTAATACGTGATATGTCTGATGCTCTTGTGCTTCAGAGAAGGCTTGATCTTTTTGATAAATGGTGTCGGTCTAACCACTTAGATCTAAACGTTTCTAAATGTCACATCGTTTCTTATACCAGAGCAAAGTCCCCAATTCTTTTTAACTATTCTTTTTCCAACGTCTCCATTACTCGCTCTAGCGCTTTTAAAGATCTGGGTGTCACTTTTGAATCGTCTCTGTCCTTTAGTTCGCACATTCGATCTATTGTTTCATCTTCACATAAAACTCTTGGTTTTATTATCAGAAACTCTAGAGATTTTTTAAGCGCTGACTTACCTCTCTTGCTGTACAGAACCCTCATTCGAACTCGGCTGGAGTATGCCTCGGTAGTTTGGAACCCTACGTATCAGGTTCATATCCACGCTCTGGAGAACATTCAGCGCAAATTCTTAAAATTTCTAGTTTATCACGTTGATGGGATTTACCCTCCTAGAGGTTTTCCGCAATCTGATCTTTTGGCTAGATTCAACCTTTCTGATTTAAGTAGTCGTCGCGCCACCTCTTCTCTTCTCTTTCTATACAAACTTATTCACTACCTTGTCGATTGTCCTGAATTGTTGGCAAAATTATCTTTTTCCGTTCCTCGACCTGGGTCTCGTTTTCCTACCACTTTCTACCTACCCACTCCTCGTACGCGTGTGTTGGAGTCATCTCCTATTTTCTCTGTATGCAGCAGCAGTGCTCTACGTAAATTTGATATTTTTCATACGTCCATAATCCGAGATAAAATCATTCTGTAGCGACTCCCTAGTTGGTTGATCGATTTACATTTTTTTATTTGATTGTTGTTATAATTAAAAAAAAAAAAAAATAAATATTTAAATAAATTTGTAAACCTCAAGAAGGATTTATTCTACGTAAAAAAATCAATTAATCTCTAAATTTTGTTGTATAAAATTTTCATTTCTCAAGTTATCAATAATCGATTTGCAGATATGTTCATGATATTTTAAAGTATCACGTTTCTAAATTTTCTTTAAAATTGGTTTACAAGTCAAAAAATGAATACAATGAAAATTTGCTCCAACACTCTATTACTGGACAAATGATTTGTGAAATGTGAAATTTTTTCTAAGATAAAATTGAAAAAATTTTAACATAGAGTAAATTAATATCTAAATAATATTGAGTGCAAATTACAACATCGTGGTCGCCTTTATAAGTTCTATTATTTAATGTTGCTTATTTAGATATTAGTTTAGTCGTTGCTAAATTTTTAATCTACAAAATAAATAAACTTTAAGTTTGACATTTAATTAGTATTTGGAGAGAGCTTAGAAGCTATTCTGAAAAAATTTCATAATATTGGAACGATATTAATTTTTTTGACTTTTAATGTCCTACAATTTTTATTTTTAAAGTTATTAAAAACTTGTTCGATAGTTATGTTTAGGATAATTTAAAGTACACGTTTGTAAATTTTCATCAAAATTGGTTAATCATTTTTATCTCAACAAGTAACGACATTGCACTTTTTTATTTTGAATTTTGGTAGATCAAAAATTTTTGTCAAATTTGATTCGGGCATAGTTAAAAACATACCATAAGATCACATAAGATACTTTTGATAACATTTCAACAGTTTTAGAACCGTGAAAGAGGTCACTGAAAATTTTGAATTTTTGACTTGAGCGTATTTGTCTAACATAAAAGTATTACTAAAAAAGTTGTTTATTTTAATGTCATCTATAACAGAACCCGGACAAAATCACTCCATCAAAAATAACTCCAAACATTAATCACTTCAAACGAAAACACTTCCATTAAAAATCACTATAGTGAAAATAACTCGTACCGATAATCACTCCATGAAATAAACTCTTATAAAAAACCAAAACAATACATAAAACATTTTAATTGAACTACATTGTTATAAATAGGTACTTATTACATTTTTCTGCTACCGGATTTCTCCGTATATTTTCTTGGAGGTAAACGGTGTTGGTAGGTTACAGTTATTACAATTTCTTTCTTTATAAAAATTACATACACAATAACAATTTCAAAAGAAAAGTGGTAATGAGTGATTTTAACCAGAATGATATTAATCGGAGGATTTTCACCTAAACCTCTCTATAACCCCTTTAAACCTAGAACACATATTTTGTGACACTCTTTATATACAGGGTGATTCACAGTCGTGATTCATTAGAAGTTTCTAGAGAACGAGAAAAAATATCAACTCGAAATTTGTGTGCCTTTTACTTTTTGATCTAAAATATTTTCTAATTTTTAACAAATTTGCACTTGTTCAATGTTTCAATTCTCTAAAGAAATGATGATTATAAGTAAATAAATACATTAATACAAAATTTTTAATTTATAAAACGGTAACCAAAACTGTTATTAACGAAATACAAATTGTAAAATTTACTTCACAACTTTCAGTCAATGAACAACGATAAGTACAAAATGCTGCCCTTGACCTTGACGGCGTTTGCACTAATTTGTATTGTCATACCGTTGATGCAATCATTACAGTAATGAATGGAATTGCGGGAATTTTTTTCATTAAACAGTGCTCTCTGACAGATAGTAGACAAATTAAAAATTTAGCTATTGCATGAACCACCACGAAACGACTGTAAATTGATGGACAATTCGACGGAAATTTTAATCGACAGTATTTAGACCTACAACTTAAGAAAAAGGTACTAATCGCGAATTAGGCCTTTTAGTGACAAAACTCATGGATGTAGCTAAATGTGATACATTTAAATATTGGAATATTCTCTTATTGTCGTAAAATTAAACCTTGAAGTATGATTTTATTTGCGCGTAGTGAGATCAGGATTTCCGAACACTTTGTAATTGATTTGTACCTTCACTAGGCAGCTGTCACAAAAACAAAATAGTTCACCTTAATGTTACAACCTTTGACTTTGTTAACTAAAATATTAATATAAAACTTTTATAATTGTTAATAGCTCTAATTACGTATCCTTTATAAAAGTCTATTATAAATAGGCAACCAACTATACTTTATGCTCACCCTTAACCAAAGTTGTTCGATATTTAAATTAGTCAATATAATTTGAGCGGGCGGATCTCGGGCGCCAGATTTGATGACGAAGTTTACTCTTCGTTTGCTTGTACGGCAGCTACAGTAGAGGTTAAAAATTCCAGTGTTCTGATCGTCTAACGGGAAGCAGTTCAGAGAAATAAAGAGAATACACTAAAACTCAAAATTTCTTTATTTAGCACGAAACAATTTGTTGTTAGTTTCCCAGGGAAACAGCATAGTAAAGCAACCCAAAAGCAGTCATCGAATTTGAAAGTTATAGGGGTGAGGGTTTTGGTAATGTAAGCAGAGCGGCGGTTAATTTAGGGATGAGGGTGACGGTATATAAGCAGGACGGCGGTCTATTAAAGGATGCAATAGGTAGTGGGAGTGACCGAGTCGACATACGAAAATGCGCTATATCGACCCGGTCAACGGTTTGAATGGTGTATTCAAAGCGCAAAAATGCGTCACCCTAAACACATATAGGAAAAAGGAAAAGAATGGCCAAGTTAACACACAAAAATGCGCTACGCCAACTTGGACAATGGTTTGAGTGGTGTACTTAAGGCGCGAAAATGCGTCACCCCAAATACAACACATGGAGGGGAGAAATAGAAAGTTAAAGGAACATAAAGCAGTATCTCTACATCCTGGAGGTCGGGAAGGAATACCCAAAACGGTATCTTTGGCGATTAAATTAGAGAAGTATTAGCCGCTGGACCCGGCGAAACAAATATTCGGACCCAACTGCCTCTTTAACTAAAGAACTCACAATTATACAAGGCATAACTTAAGTGGGGCAACTAGCTCATGGGAGGGTACTGCGTGCGCACAAAAGTTTAAGCGGGGCGCTATCGTATTGGGTTTACAATTAATAATATACAAAATTAATAAACAGTTAAAAACACAACAGAATCGGTCTTATACTAACAATTAATTATTCCATTTAATTTAGTGACGGTGCGATACTTAGAAATAAAAACGTATTGTTACATACCTGTCATATTTTAAATGACATAATAATGTCTTTTACTTGTTAGAACCTCCACATATATTTGCATTATTAGTAATCTCTGGAATTATTAATTATAAATGAACAAATAGTGAAATGTGCAATATCTTAGAGTAAAATTTATCACCGACCAGATATTTGATCGGAAAATAATAATAACGCGTCAGATATCACTTTGTATATTTTTGAGTTTTTATTAATATAAATTATTCCATTGTTAGTCCATACGTTCTTATGAATAAAATGACTAATAGCAGCCTTTAATAGAGCGACAGGTTTTTTTGTTAAGTCCTCTTTGATAACAACCGGTGAGCCTTTTAGCTTTTTATTATAGCGTATATAAAATGCCTAATGGTACGTTGAATGAGCTTGATTGTAATCGGTGGAGGTTTATTTGACACTTCAGGAAGTCTATGCGCAATATCAATACTATAGTCTGGTACTGTAATTCCCAGTTTCGAATTAAATAAGTTACTCACAGTAGCGCTTATGTCTTCTTTCAGAAGTTGCGGCACGCCGTGAATTATCAAGTTATTGCGACGGTCATATTGTTATTGATCATCTTGACAGTTTTCCAATTTATAAACAGTTTTCTTCTAATACTTCTTGACTCGATGCAGTACTGTTGCAGACACGTGCTGCTATAATCGCTCCGACAAGGATTAACAAACGCGTCGTTTGCAAATATCTTCATGATAAAATCTTCTTTAGGAGCGCACTAACACTCTCCTGCTGGTTTTTACTATGTGTTTCAGTGATGACTACCCGTGTATATATTAAAACTTAAATTTTCAATTAAATCGTCAGTTAAGCAATCTGCTTTCCACATCTCTTCTTCAATATGCTTTTACTGCAATGTTTCTCCTATTCCTGTTGAGTAATTTCAAAACATGCATTTTTAACTAAGTTTAATATATCACTACTTTTTGTTGCACATTATTCATTGCCACCTTTCTCTTTATTTCTCAGATCTTCTGTAGTTGAAATGTTATTTGCATTTAACCATCTTTGCGTTTGAACTTTATTTGAACACTATGATAAGAAGAATTATCCATTACGATAATCACATTTTTTGTAAATTAGATATTAATTGTTTTTCCTACTATTGCATAAAGTTATTGTGATTCATATCGTCATGGTAATTTCTCGATTTACTCTGACATTTAAAATTAATAATGCATTTTGAATAAATCAGCAAACACCAGCAACAACTATAATATACCTCTGACCACCTCGGTTAGATTTATAAACTCCAAGTTCTTCGACAGATTGCCAACATTTACCTACACCATAACATGGATGAATATAAGTTTCATCTAAATATACAACTACCCTCTTTTGTGATTTTCTTTTAAAATTCTTAAGTACCGCAAACGTCAAGCAACTAAATCACTTCTTCCCATTAATTTTCATTAAATTTTAACAAATATTTTCTCGCTCTCTGTATAATTAATTTTGTTTTGCATTTTTGCTAGTTTAGAGTAGAAACTTGATGGTCGAGAGTATATGTTTCGTGTACACTTTTTTGAAAGTTTCCCAAATCAGCTTCATCTAATTTAATTTGATTCGGTGGTGTATTACAAAGTTGTTTTTGGGAGATTGTAATTGTAAGTTTTCTGCAACTTTTGCTTCCTTGCGGATATTATTAATAAAACTAATCAACTTTCCTGTTGCTGCAGCGGCTAATTCTGTTGGAAAACTCTAGCCACCATCTCGTTTTTGTTGGTCGAAAAATTCTATAACGTGACGAATTATGTTTAGGGCTTCTGGATGAACGATATTTGAACACATTATTCAAACTAAAACAAAGAATAATAATCTATAAATAAGTAATAAATAAATGTTTTAAAAAAGTTAGTAAACGAATTAAAAATTATAAAAATTAAAAAAAAAAGTTGCAAGAAAAAATATCTTAGGGAATGACTATTTTAACCTTTTTATTGACAAGTAATATTCACCAAGTATTGTATATTTAGTTTAATAATATACAGGGAAAATAATAAAGTGAAATCTTTTTATCTAAATCTTCGGAGCGGTTTTTTAATTTTTTCTCGTAAATGCTTCATTTAATAGATGTCAACTGGAATATAAAAATTTTAAAAAACCATAATTTTTTTATCTTAGTTTGGTATCTATCATTATACCAAGGTTGTGGGAAGCTTTTCAATTCTTATAATATTATATTCTAATATTACAGTTTCCTCCAAAGAAAATTACTGATGATTGGATTCGATTCGTTATAAATAAATGGCAATTAAGAAATAAGACTATGTCTTTTAAGTTAATTATGATTTTTAATAGCAATCGAAACGTCGGATAAAAGAGTAACTTTGACCTAGTGAAGGAATCCATCTAAAAACTGTTATAATATTTGTATGCATTGTGTTTACAAGATCTAAAGAATATTGAAGTTGCCCATAAACTGTATAAAAATAACTATACCAATTTTTAATTTGATAGTCAAAATTGAAAATGAATACACAGGGTGTCCAGAATCTCTTCTGCTAAACGGAAACTACAGGTACTAGAGGTTATTTATGTTGATTTAACTCAAATTACCTTAATCCGAAAATGCTTTTTGTGCTTTTTCTTTTTAATGCCCCTACTTAAAAATTTTAAACTTTGTATAATCCATAAACGATTACAAACCCGTCATTTGCTGTAATTAAATTATTTTACAACCAAACGCATCAGTAGGGAGACCAACGAGTATTTTTATTAAAAATGTTTAATTTTTTACTTTTTATTTATGTGACACCAAATTTGATAATATTCATAAAAAATGTCCTCTGATATCATAAAACCGTTTTCGAAAAAATAAATTTAAACTTTTTGTGTTTCTAACATAACATCATGTTGTATTATAAAATTGTATCCGTAATATCAAGGTGGCTTTGAAAAATTAACAAAATGTACAAATATTGATAATAAAAGTCGTAAGTGTTAAGTTGTTTACATTATTTTGGAAATTGTAAAATCATTTTATTTCGGATGGTATAAAACAACAATTAACAAAAACAAAAATAAATATAATTAACAACATAAATAAGATAATCGATTTTACTACAGATGCTCTACATGACGACCATTTTTTTCAAACATTCTTTTCTCTAAAGACCGTCTAATTTTAACGGCATTTTGAAAATACGTCCAACCTGCTAAGTTAATCCCAATCAAAATCAATTGTATTGTACAGTGACGAAATGGGGAAGAATTTAGGTGCTCATTTAAATTTACTAATGAATCAGTCGATAAATATAATTAATAATTGCATGTCAGGTCCAAATCATGTCGAGATATACAATGCAATTCTTTCTCAGAATTTTAACTTGAATACTACAATTGTTATTGTTATGGGTGGAAGAGGGATACAAATGTGGGAACAATCAGAGAATATTTTTCTAAATATTCAAAAAATCATATTTTTTGTCCTTCCTTTTATTAGTAACAGTAACTCTGAAAATAAGATCAGACATAATATTAATACGATCCTACATACTTTATCATGTCGTAATCAAGAAAAATTCCAATTCATTGACTCAGATAAATTGTTTCGTAGATATCTTTATTTAACTCATAATTATCATTATATGTTTACGACATTATGATACCGGTAGATTAGCAAATTGTATTGATTACTCCACCAAGAAGTTTGGTACTACTTTTCTTTAATGTATTTCGGTTAAGAATGTTATTGCTAATAATTTAAATTAGTTTATAAGACAAAAAGACAAACTCTTGCAATAATTCTACTAATGATAAACCTACGACTTTCCCACTTATTGAAAATTGTGGGTTTTTACATAATAGTAAACTGAAACATAAAGTAAATTTAATTCATTAAAATATTCAAGGCCTAATTGTAAAGAACTTAAAATTGACCTTTTTGCATTTTGAAAATGTTGATTTGCTGTGCATTTCGGAACATTGCCTTAAGCAACATCAGCTTCTATTTAGCTTTAAAAATAATCAAATGGCAAGCGTTTTCTGCAGAAGTCATTCAATACGTGGCGAATCAATGATAATTGTTAACAAATCTTTAAAATATAAAAATTGCGAAGATATTGATAGAATATCTGTAGAAAACTGCGGAAATGGCTTGTGTAGAACTCCTTGTTGTAAGCGTATACCGACCACCTGACTCATTATTCGACCAATTTGAAAAATTTATGGATGAAGCTCTTTACACACTCACAAATAATAATAAAAAGCGTGTTATAGTTTGTGGTGGTTTTAACATAAATTTATTAGAAAACAGTAGTCATTAGGGTGGCCGTTAATATGGAAATGTTTGAATCAAATGCATTCCGACTCCTCATTTTGAAATTTGAAACAAAATTTAAGCCGTCAATGAATCCTCTATCTTAATTCGAACGAGTGCTTCTGGGGATTTACATTTCTGCATTGATTACACATTGGTTTTTTCTACCTTGTTCTTGCTTAATATTTTCGGCACATAATAGGTCGCCAAAATTCAAAAATCCTAGAAATGTTTCATACAGATATGCAAATATATAAACAAAATTGAGATCTGTTGGACTGCGCAGAATTGCTCTGTATATTCTGGTCTGAAAAGGGTTGAAAATGACAAAACATCGACAAATCGTAATTTAACAGGTTTCAATGGTTTGCATTTTCTTTATTATTTACTACAATGTTGTCTGAAGTTTAATATGAATACTATATTGTATGGATTTCACTTGTTATGCCCAGTAGTTTTCAAGTCTAAATTGGGGTAAATCAAAGTGAGTCCAATTTGAGGAATGACTCTACCAAGGACTGAACTTTTTCAAAATTTTTCTAATTTCGGAATGTTGGAAATTTTGCAAATTTTGAAATGTTCAAAAGTTTTCTTATTTTGGAAATTTTAATAAATTTGAAATTTATCAAATTTCAAGAGATTATTAAATTTTACAAACTTGAAACTTCTACTTCAAAAACTATCTGATTTTTATACACATTTGTTTCATAGCAGTAGATTTTTCGAATCAGAAAATTGTTTCCGATATTCACTAACAATTTGCAGTATGAATTGCTTCTGGTCTTCATTCCTCGTCAGAATATTATTATATGTCCATGTCATCTACATCAGCATTCAACTCCAAAACCATCCTTCTTTTTATCTCATCTGATAGTGTGCTATCAAAAATTCCATAGCTGCTGCTTCAGGGCTCAAGTACCATTAGTGACTTAAAAATTTTTCAGTGTTACCTGGGAAATTATGCGATCAATCGATGCAAACTCATGGAGCTTCTTACAAATTCTAAATCATGATAGAGAGCTCTCAGGGTTAAAGGAACAGTGAACCATGCTTCCAAGTATATCTCCAAAATGAAGATGCATACGTCAGCCAGTGCCGTTTCGTCTTTGGAAGTTAGTTTGAATTGCTCTCTAAATAAATATATTTTTAAAGAATAAATCGCTTTGCTCATCCAACAAGCGTGGTGATCAGCTCTAGGGTGACGCAATTTAATGCCACGGGCTGGAACGAACCCCAGAAATAATTGACTCAGTTCTAGAAGTTCTCTATAATTTTCACGGGGCTGAGCGCGTACGATTGTCTCCTTGATGAAAGAATTAATGTCTTCTGCACTATCTTTCAAGACCTTTTCATTTTTATGACCTATGGTAAATGCGGTTAGGTTTAAATGTGACCAGGCCTCCTTAAACCTTTTAAACAAAGGCACGCTGGGACCGCTTGTTGGCGGCATTTTGCACCTGAATACACATTTTAAGACCAACTCGAAAACATGATAGCGACAAGGAAGCCATAGCAGTTTCTTTTCTTACCTCTTCTCCATCAAAACAGCTGCACCCTTTCATTGGCCAAGATTACTTGCGGTGGTATCACAGCAAAGGGCTTTTAACTTGTCGCATAGCCCCCAGTCATCTAAAACTTCGTGGATAGCATCCACTAGGCGGCTCCTGATCCCGACTCTAATTCTGGTATTCCTAACATTTGTTCTTCACTCCCATCGGTAATAACTACTGGTAACCTATCCAATATTTCTCTCTTCACCAAATTCTGCAGCAATTTTCCATCCCAATGTAAAACTGTGGCTTTCAACTCGGCATCTTTAAAAACCTTTTTAATATTCTGTGCTTTACATTCACGCAATCTCTCCTGGTAATTGTGAATCGAAGTTTTGTTAACAACTAAAGAATTTACATCCTGTCCTAGAGATTGAGCAATAGCAATAATTAAATGTACAGATTTTTGGTCACTCAATTGACATTGATCCAAAACGGCTGCTACTTTCTTATTTATTACTCTCACAGTTTCACGACTTTTCTTCGAGGCCATCTTCGTTTAGCGCAAGGTCAAGAAAGTCGTTCTGAAAATCTTCCGTTGAAATATTGGAATAGGTCCAAATACTTTTTTGGCTTAAAATTCGAAGGGTTCCTTCATCACTGGATTCCCACTCCACGGTTTGACCTTAAGAAAAATTGCGTAACCTTAATGTTTTGATATTACATTTCCTTTTTTAATATTTTGACCACATTTCAAAGCATTGATCAGTGTTTTTATGAGGTACTTACTCAATCGATCTTTTTCCTCTTCACTTTTTTGTAATCGTCGTTTTAAAATTGTTTCTTTTCTGTTTGTGCTCTTTCTTGAATATCGTGGTGGGATTGAAAATTGGCAATATAACCAACGCGACCAGGTTTCCTCTGATTGAACAAAAACTCTTTCTACTCTTCACCGATGTGTTCTATTAGGTCTCGAGATGAAACATCCAATAAATTTTGCAATTCAGATGTGAATTCTTCTTCTTTTGAAGTATTTGATGCTTTGCCTGCATTTCTTTGTAATTTTCTCCATTTTTCGCAGCGCTCCGATAAAGCGTTTTAGTAGGCAGACGAGCTTTATCCCAAAAAATTGTTACTTCTTTGGCAACAAGAATACTTGACTCCCGTAAGCTCAAATGTAGTAAACGGAGATTGAAAAACAAAACCGTCAAAGCTTGCAATTTAGAGGGGAGTTTATTCCCATAAATTTGAGTATCGACGTCACCAATCAAAAAAATGTTCTGTCGTAACATAGGCAGATTGGATGATTTGTTTATGATAATGCCCGTCTAAAAACATTAATGGTTTTATGTCAATTACAAGAATTTTGCACACATTTCACTACTGGTTCTTGTCAATTTTGAGGCTAGAAATAGCTTTGAGCAGACCCAATTGATGAGCGTAATTATACCGACGCTCGATAATACGGAGCTCTACTTGATCGACAACACGATGTAGATTAGAAAATTCTAAATAATCTAAAAATGCAACCAAATTGATTAAAACCTGTTAAATGACATTTTGTCTTTGTTTTGTCATTTTGGACCCTGTTCAGACCAGAATATACAACAATTCTGCGCAATCCAACAGGCCTTAATTTTTTTCAGTTACTTGCGTATCTAAGATTTATACAGTTTTTGGAATTTTTAGCGACCTACTATGTGCCGAAAACATTAAGTAAGGACAAAGTAGGAGAAACCAATGGTTAATTAATGGGAAAATGTAAACCACCAGAGGCACGCATTATCAACATAAAAAGCAAACGATCGCAAGAACTATTACCAACATTTTTTATCGACCTCAAACCGGCCGAAAATAACAAGGAAATATTTAAAGTCCGGTTATTGGAAAATTTGGTTGTTGCCTTTGAACCCCTTAAGAAAAATGCGGATATAGTATAATGCACACAATGCCAAAATTACGAACATACTCGAACCCATTGTAATAGAACACATGCATGTGTAAAATGTAAAAAATCCCACGACCCTAAAACTTGTACTAAAACAAGGGACACTAAGGCCACATGCGTACTATGCGAAGGAGATCACCCGTCAAATTACAAAGGGTGTTTTGTTTACCAAAAACTAAAAAAAATATTAACCAAATAGTCAACAGACAACTCAACGAGCTATTCAACATCAATCAACAGATCAAAATTTCCCATATCTAAATCGCCAAGAACTTTTCCAACAACCCCCGAACCAACTACTCTACTCTACTCACACATAGCCTTAAACCATCCCTACCCAAAGCAAGACCTGACACTTCAGCAGTTCCTTGTCGAATTCAAAACCTATTCAACCAACTCCTTCAACAAAATAATATATTCTTAAATTTGTTAAGCACCGTCATCACCAAATTAACTCACTAATGGGTAAATTTCTAAGAATCGCTTTGTGGAATGCCAAGGGTCTGCAACATAAAAACTTTGAAATCAAAAATGTTCTAAATCTTAACAATACAGATATTCTGCTTGTGTCAGAGAGTCACTTTAATAACAGGTCATACATAAAAATACCATATTACTCAGTTTATCACACAGAACATCCTGACAATACTGCACACGGTGGTCCGGCTATAATTATACGCAATTCTGTTACTCACTCGGAACAACCAGGGTACAAAACAGAATTTCTACAAGTACGACAATCCAGGTGGAAAACTCACAATTTTATTACTAATTTTAGCCATTTACTGTTCTCCCAGGCACAACTTGAATTACCAAATGCTTCAACCATTTTTTACACACTAAGCCAAAAATTCTTGGCACCCACAGGGGATCCCGTTTAATTACATCAAAAGACAGAACATTCCTTAAACTTATTACTGATAACCATTACAATTTCCTATCTACTGGGAGCTCTACCTATTGGTCAACTGATCCAGATCTCTTGGATATCTTCATCACCAAAGAACTTTCATCAAATTATATTGACGCTATTTCAAACTACGATCTCATGTCTGATCATTCCCCGATTATAGCCACAATTAGCGCAACCATCATTTACAAAATACCAAACCCTTCAATCGGTAATAAGAAAACCGATTGGGATACCTTCAATGCTTACATTGAGCAACGTCTAAACAATAATCTTACACTGAAAACCACAGAAAATCTAGAATATGCTACACAACATTTCATAGCCACAGTTCAGAATGCGGGTTGGACTGCCACACCCAAAACAACTAACATTAAAATTCATAATCCCAACATTCTTAACGAAGTTCTGGAAATTGTGAAAAAAAGAAGAGCAAGGGCGCAGTGGCACCGCACACATAACATCAAAGATTTAACCAACTTAACAACAAACTCCGAAATAAATTAAAAGCTGTTCGGAATGAGTCATTTCAAACATACTTGCAAACTCTAACTGTAACCGACAATTCGATATGGAAAGCCAAGACATTAAAAAACCACAGACTCAAATTCCGCCAATACGTGCTCAAGAAACTTTATGGCTACGATTGGAAAAAAGAAAAAGTAGAAGCATTTGCAAATTTCCTAGAAGGTGTTTTCCAACTAAACTCTAACACAAGAGATGTGCAAGTTAAAGAAGAACTACAATCTCTACTTCAACTGTCACTACAGATGCGTAAAATTCGTTCTCAAGAAATTGAAAAAGAGATTAAATGGTTAAAAAACAAAAAGCTCCGGTTCACGATCTCATAACGGCAACTGTTCTCAAAAAATTACCTGAACGTGGAATTAGTTTCTTACAAATCCTCTTTAACAGAATCCTTAGCCTTACATACGAGGATGTATTGATATCTAGTTAGCCTAGACCAGTTCCTTGCATAAACAAAATATTGCGTTACCATAGCAACGAACAATAACTTATTAGAAGTGTCAGTGTAAAGTTTGACGTCAAAAAGTAAACCAGAGTCACGCAATAAATTAAATGAAAAAGATGTCCACCGAAATTGTAAAAATCGAAAAATGGGAGTATCGAGCCATCATCAAGTACCTGTATTTAAAAGGGTTAAGAGGTAAGCAGATTTACGAAGATATGCTTAATACCATTGGTGATCAATGTCCTTCGTATGCGACCGTCAAAAATTGGAATGCAAGCTTCAAAAGAGGTAAATTTTCCATTGAAGATGATGACCGATCGGGAAGGCCAGTTTCTGTGTCAGTCCCCAAAAATATCGATGCAGTTCATGACATGATTTTATCAGACCGTCGAATTGTGCTAAAACGGATATCTGAAGCACTGAATATTTCATACGAACGCGTTCATCATATGGTTCACGTCAATTTGGACATGAGAAAAATTGCTGCAAAATGGATCCCCAAATGTTTGAATGTTGACCAAAAGCGTGCTCGATTTGAAAACGATGTAGACTTCTTAAACCGAATTGTTACTATGGATGAGACTTGGGTACATTTCTACGATCCAGAAACAAAGCAACAATCGATGGAATGGCGACACTCTGGTTCTCCAAGACCTAAGTTTCGTGTCCAAAAATCTGCTGGAAAAGTTCTTGTTTCAGTTTTTGGGATTGCCATGGAGTAATCATGATTGATTTTTGGATAAGGGTAGAACAATAACTGGAGATTACTATTCGACATTATTGACCACTCTACGGGAAAATATTAAAGAGAAAAGACGCGGAAAGCTATCCAAAGGTGTTTTGTTTTTGCAGGACAACGCCCCTGCACACAAATCTCATGTTGCCATGCAAAAATTTGTGATTTAGGGTTTGAATTACTAGAACACCCCCTTATTCACCCGATTTGGCTCCGTCCGACTATCACCTCTTTCCTCAACTGAAAAAAAGTTTAAAGGTCGTACATTTTCTTCCAACAAGGAGGTAATAGAAGCTGTGGAGGTCTGGTTTGCAGAGCAAGAAGAAACATTTTTTGAAAGGTCTAGAAACGTTGCAGGTTCGCTGTAATAAATGTATCCAATTAAGAGGAGAATATGTTGAGTAATAAAATATTTTGACATTGAAATTTTGTTTGGTTCTATAGTAGGCTAAGAATTTTTCAATATATCCTCGTACTGGCCTCTGCAATTAAAATTTGCGCAAATAATTATTATCCCTAAACCCAGTAGGCCTCCCAACGAGATAACTTCCTATTGTCCTATCAGTCTTTTTTCATTGTTGTCAAAGTTGCTTGAAAAATTAATATAATGACGTATCAACGATAATACGCTGTAAGAGACATGGATGCCTAAACACTAATTTAGCTTTAGGCAAAGTATTTAACAGTCCAGCAATATCATCGTTTAACGAACATAATTCAAACAGCGTTTCAATCTAAAAATTATTGTACTGCTGTCTTCTTGGATGTACGACAAGTCTTTGACAGAGTGTGGCACACAGGACTCCTCCTTAAACTTAAAAAAACGTTGCCCCAAAAGTACTATGTACTCTTACGCTCGTATATAGGGCTTCTGTTACACATCTTCTATACATCAGACCTGCTTACAACAGAACTAACTAAAATTGGTACATTTGCTGATGACACAATTATACTCACGTGTTTTGAAGACCCGGTAGCAGCATTCTTACAAACTCACTTAAATGAAATAGAACTGTGGCTAACTAAGTGGAGAATGAAAGTGAATAAAAGCAAATCATCACACATTACCTTTACGACTAAGCACCAAGTTTGCCCGCCTGTCACTCTCCATAACATTCTTATTCTCCAATCCAAACCAGTCATATACTTGGGTCTACATCTTGACAGTAGATTGACATGGAAACCCCACATTGCCCAAAAACGCAAAAAAGTGGACTTAAACTTAAAGAAAATGTATTGGCTTGTCGGACGAAACTCTTCGATATCGCTAAACAACAAAATACTGATCTACAAGTGCATAATACGACTCATCTGGACCTTGTATCAGAAACGTTTTCACCTTGACCGCAAAATCACAAACTCCAGTGCTTGATACGGGACTTATCAATTTCTAATCAATGTCAATCTGCTCTAAATGCGGTGATCGCTTGTGGGTCAAAACTACTTGGAGTTAGTTGTAGTGGTCCTCGTAATAAGCCGTTTCACCTACACTGCGTTAATTTACCCAAGAGTATATTGACATTATTAGAACGTACCAAGGAGTGATTTCAAAATGCCAATCTTGTATCTCTTTCTCTTGTTCAGCCACATTTGAAGATAAAATTAATTCGTACCTAGATAAATACATGAACAATATTGTTCAAGAATTAGATTCAAAAATGGTGAATTAAAAAATCCTGATTTATTCGGTTCCTCCAGTATCAAATGTATCTCGGTCAACCCTCTTAGGAAGAACAAAAGGTCATTTCAGGATGTCTTACAGGTTGACGCTGCTGCCTACAGATCTGCTCTTTCGGCTGGACATATATTTATTGGGCACGATTCTTGCCCTGTATTTGATGCATAAAATGTTATTCCATGCTTCCATTGTTGCGGATTCCACCATTCGTCTCGCCACTGCCGTAAGTCGTTAGTATGCCCTAAGTGTGCTGAACAACATTTTATTGGTGACTGTAAATCTGATTTTTTGAAGTGCTTTAATTGCTGTAGTCTCAGCAAGATTCTGCCCAACATTAAACCTGATCACGCTGCTTGGGATAGGAACTGTCCTGTCTATATCAAAAGCTGACTGCTTTAAAAGTAGATTTGGCAGGTTCCGGATAGCAATTACCCCCTTCTCCCGCCAACTCTCCTGACTGCTTTTCATTTCATATTTCTTCCGCTTCTGTCTTCATTTACTATCAAAACGTTAGGGGCCTTAACAACAAAAATTTCTCAACGGTGTTCCTCTATCTCTTACATCAATATTTTGTCATCACTGAGACTTGGTTAAGCGACTCAATAATTCCGAACCTTTCCCCCTCTTTTCAACATCTCTAGATGTGACCGGTCACTCGAAGCCACATCCAGATCTAGAGGTGGCAGAGTTCTCATTGCGGTAAAATTCAACTTTCATGTGCAGCATATAGATTTGTATTCAATCTCTCCTTTATTTCAGTCTATTCTCGATATCGATATTTCTGCTGTATTCATAAGTACCTCTGGTGCTAGATTCTGTCTTGTCGCTGTCTACATATCCAAAATTGTGTCTTATGATCACGTGATCACACTGTTTGAGGCACTTGAGCTACTTCACATTACCCATGGACCTGATCTCATTGTGTTGGGTGATTTTAACTTTGCCGAATATGCCTCGTCCCTTTCAGGTTGTACCTCCGAACGTGTTCAAAAATTAAATAATTTTTGCAACTTACTGTCTCTTGAGCAGTTCAACTTTGTCCGCAATTCAACAATAGGTTACTTAATCTTTTATTGTCATCCAAACCATGTCTGGTTGACAGGAACTGCGATCCAATAGTTGACGAGGACCTCCATCATCCTACCCTTCTCATAAGATTTTCCCGCAGCTTACCTGGCAATTTCCACAAACTTGTTGGAAATAATCTTCATTTGTCCTACAACTTTAGAAAAGGTAACTACACTTCTTTATATGAACATCTTTCTTCCCTATCATGGACCCCTATCTTGACAGACTCCTCCGTTGATTCTTCTTTACAGAAACTATATTCTGTTATCTATAACTCATTCAATGCGTTTATCCTAAGTCCTCTCGAAATCCAGAACAAAATATCCGCCATGGTTTTCTAATGCTATCATCTCTGATATCAAGCTGAAGTACTCTCTCTGGCGGAATTATAAATCATCTAATGACCCTACTTCTCTTCATCGGTTTAGACTGCTGCGCAGCAAGATAAAGACTGATATTCAGACTTCTCATAAATGCTTCTTGAGACGTATTGAGACCGATATTAGGTCTAACCCTAATCATTTCTGGTCTTACATTAATCTAGTCCGTAATTCCTCCGGTATACCTTCTAATATGACTTACCTTGGTGCTCACAGTGACGGCCAAAATGATGTTGTCAACTTTTTGCTTCTTATTTTAGTAGCTGCTTTAGCGACGTACATGCCCACCACTTTTTGTACCTCAACATCAGGTTGTTGACGTGATCTCTCTGTCTAAACATTTCGTCTAATATGCTTTTCGCTATAAAAAAGATTAAACCAACACTTACCGCAGGCACTGATCTCATCCCTGCCTTCTTCTTGCGAGACTGCATTTCTGTGCTGTCGACGCCGTTACTTCACATATTCAATCTGATCCTTCAACACAGACGCTTTCCTGTTAATTGGAAATCTGCTCGAATTGTTCTCGTTCATAAAAAAGGCGACAGATCAATGTTCTTAACTATCGCCCCATCGCGCTTCTCTGTAACTTCTCAAAACTTTTCGAATTTTGCTTATATAACCACATCGCTTCTATGATCTTCCAAAAGCTTTACAGCTGTCAACACGGCTTTATTAGAGGGCGTTCCACAATTACCAATTTTACTGCAAAATCCTTGGATTCTGGTTTCCAGGTCGACGTTGTGTATACCGATTTTAGTAAGGCTTTCGATCGGTTGAGCCATGAGATTCTCATTTCGAAGCTACACGATTTTGTTTTGAGTAACAACTTAGTACAATTACTCAAGAGTTACTTATCTGATAGAACCCAATTTGTTGAGCTGCTTGGCTTCCGGTCACGTTATTCAATATCTTTTCTCAATGACGTCGCACCTACTCGATTATCATTGCCTACTGTATGCGGATGACATGAAGATATTTCAGGTATACGTAATATGTCTGATGCTCTTGTGCTTCAGAAAAGGCTTGATCTTTTGATAAATGGTGTCGGTCTAACCACTTAGATCTGAACGTTTCTAAATGTCACATCGTTTCTTATACCAGAGCAAAGTCCCCAATTCTTTTTAATTATTCTTTTCCGACGTCTCCATTACTCGCTCTAGCGCTTTTAAAGATCTGGGTGTCACTTTTGAATCGTCTCTGTCCTTTAGTTCGCACATTCGATCTATTGTTTCATCTTCACTTAAAACTCTTGGTTTTATTATCAGAAACTCTAGAGATTTTTTAAGACTTATCTCTCTTGCTGTACAGAACCCTCATTCGAACTCGACTAGAGTATGCCTCGGTAGTTTGGATCCCTACGTATCAGGCTCATATCTACGCTCTGGAGAACATTCAGCGCAAATTGTTAAAATTTCTAGCTTTTCACGTTGATGGAATTTATCCTCTTAGAGGTTTCCCGCAATCTGATCTTTTGGTTAGATTCAACCTTTCCGATTTAAGTAGTCGTCGCGCCACCTTTTCTCTTCTTTCTATACAAACTTATTTATTACTTTGTCGATTGTCCTGAATTGTTGGCAAAATTATCTTTTTCCGTTCCTCGACTTGGGTCTCGTTTTCCTACCACTTTCTACCTACCCACTTTCCGTACGCGTGTGTTGGAGCCATCTCCTATTTTCTCTGTATGCAGCAGCAGTGCTCTACGTAAATTTGATATTTTTCATACGTCCATATCCGAGATAAAATTATTTATTATCTGATTCGTTTTAGTTTTGTATTTTGCTGTTCCCGCCCATAATTGACTTTTGCTGTGGTGCAGCTGTATTTAAATAAATAAATAAATAAATAATTTTATGTTACTTGAGACCGTTGTTTTCAACTCCACCTTTACCTAGAAAGTTAAGAAGTTTAAAATTATCTACCGTTGATATTATTCAGCGCTTCCAGTCAAAAACCCTTCGCTGTATGACAGACGCTCCATGGTATGTGACTAACAAACCTCTTCATACGAGCGTAACTAAAGCTTACCTGAAATTCGACACATTAATTGCAAGCCTTATTTATTATGGCGGAGGCTGCTGCTAACGCACGTAACTATATACGACAGTCTCTCGATTTCTGTCACATTCTCTTAATATTTTAAGATTTGTGTGTTATATTGAATTGTTTGTCTCTCTCTTTCTCTCTCTGGTTTGTGTTAGATTTAGCATATTAGATTTTAAGTAAAACCTGTTGGTCGGTTTTATTTCTTTCTTTATCCAGCATGTGGCGCCTTGTTAGGCCAGCAGTCTAATTTATTATAGTTATTCAGGAATCTACGCAACTATCTGACGAAGCCGGATGCTGCTGCTCTAACTACTATAAATATTTTTATGCTCCACGAATTTAGTGAGCTACATCGAGCCGAATCCCCTTTAGTTTTTTTCTAGGTTGTTCCGTTACATGAGAGCAAATTAACCAATATGCTGTAAAGTATTAAACTAATATGGAACTGCACTCCAACAAATTTGTAACACCTCTCAAAGAAGATCCTCCCATTAGACGTCTTAAGTAGAAGTGGCGGACTGACTCCACTGGGCGTCTCTCCACTCACGTCTTGACATGTACATATCATACTATAAGCTTATAGAATGTAAAAATTATTCTGATTGCTTATTAAATTAAAATTAAATAAAAAAAAGACGTTAATGGTTTCAAACGATTTCAATAAGTTAGAACACTGCACTTACACAAAAGTTCTGTTGGATATCTGCTATTTTTAATGTTTTTTTTACCCCGGATGTACATGTAATTGTGGTTTGCGAACCAGAACTATATCAACATTCTTTGTACGAACTAATTCAACCAAATTGATTATTGTAATAATTGCTGTTGCATTTTAATTTTCTCGGATGTCAAAACATCAAACGAATATCACTTATTATTTAATCGACTGAAAACATTTAGTCATTTGTCATTTAGTAAATGCAATCTACTAATTAATATACGCAATGGTTTGACAAGCTTGCAAAGATAAATAATTAAATTTATTTAATTGAAAAAGCATTCATTTTTACCTACATTTATTGCTGTATGCGCACGTTAAAAGCAAAAAATCAATGTGCTGAAATAAGTAGATAATCTATTCAACGTCATGGTTTTTAAAATTACACACAAGTTTAAAACAGGAGTACAAAATTCGTTATGAGGTTTAATCTATTTCGTCGTTTACAGTGCACAAGCATCATCTTGAATACTTGGAATATTAGGTTGCTTTCTTAATGGTATGCATTGTATTTAACATTTTCCGCGACACTTTAAAATGTCAAAGTGCTGTTAGTATAATTAAAGCAACCAGCTCTTATAGTTTTGCTCATTACGTTCCATCGCTTCTAGTTTCATTTATTTTGGTTTGTCTGAGTGGAAACGTTATCTACATTCAGTCGAGCTTTTACCAATTACAGGTATCTGTATACAAAACTTTCTCTCCACATATTTTTTGATAAGAAGCGTTATTTAAGAAACTGTTGTTTATTTCATTCACGAAGTAGGGGAGAATTCTAATTAAACCTTTTTCCGCATTAATATTAAAGCGTTAATTATAAAAAGCTTTGTAGTATCACCATGCAATTGTGTATATATTTTTGGAGTAATAACGCAAACGTTAAGAATTTTTCGTACGTTACTACTTAATTACTGGTATTTGTCGACCAACAAAGATAACTTGAGGATATGTGTTACATTAGTGTAGGGTTGTAGAGGATAGAGTTAGAGTATTAGATAACGCTGCGCAGTCAACCCCCGTAATTGAATGTAATAAATCTGTGGTAAATTTGTCCCGTGTAATACATATATGCGGAATTACGAGCTCAAACTGATTTCGAATTGAATTTTAAAAATTTGATTCGCAATTAACGAACCATTTTCTTGGGTAAATTAAATCAAGTTTGAATAAAAATTATGGAGATGATCAATTGAGAAGGGAAGACCCTCGACAAAGTTAAGTAATATATTAAAAAGTCAACCAATTAAGAAAGTCTGATCGTATTAAATCGACCGTTCAAAGAAATATCCTATCAGACGGTTAATTTAAGAAGCAGAACATGCACGTCAAAATATAATTTGCGAAGAAGCGCTGATAATACAAATTCAATGGTAGATATGACAAATGAAAAACTAAATTTTTATGTAAGTCTACATAGAAATTTATAAGTAAATTAGAAAACTTTTGAACAAAATGCTGAGATTGAGCTAAGATCGTATACTTATAAGCATGATAATTTGACAAAAGAACACGTTCATTTGACATGAACGTTAATTTTAAATAATGGAAAAACTTTGTCAGTTTCAAAATAAATTTTATTTTTCGGACAAAAATATTTAATGTTGCCGCATCCCGAGTTCGGCTACTATTCTATAGAAATTTATAATGCAAATTTTTCGAACGACATGTATTTAAGATGCATCCATCTTTAAACTACACGGCGCTTTTGAGAACAAATGTTGTTTGCGAGAGTTCAACTCAATTTTTAATGGAGAAATCTAATATAGCCGGTGCCCTGTGGTAATTAATCTTGACTGCACAAGATATTAACAATATAATCAATTAAACAAAAATCCAATTAAAATTTGTAAAAGGAAGCTGAAAAGTCATTTACTACATTTCCAGTCACATGTTTACTAATATACGTCGTCTGATGGAGATTGAAAACATTTCCCGTTGTAAATCGGTAGTGACCGAAATGCCCACCTTTTTTTTGTAGAAACCTAATTTAATTAAATTCCATGACTGAATGTGTACAATAGACAGGATATCAACAATAATACGATTCCGAGAAAATTAGTTTTACACAAAAATGTTTCACATAACTTATTCATTATATTTATATATATAAAGTTAATTCGTTACTGTCGTTGAAAAAATCTTGAAGTGGAAATTCAGTTTTTAAAGTAAAGAAAACAGAATCGGACGTTATTAAAAACTGTGATAACGATAACCTCACAACCTACGCTGCTGCATCCTAATTATTAATAAGATTATTATACCGAAATCTACTAAATCTAACCATTACGTCATCGAGGTTTAGTCGGTGAGATGGTAGATACCTATGCAATGACACTTGAGTGTTATCTCTTGTAGAAAACTTTTCTCAAAAAAAAAAAAAATTAACGAGGCGGAAATGGGGTTGCAACCTTTAGACTTGAAGGTCCGACAAACAAAATCGAGTTAATCCAACTACTCTTGACAAAATGACAAACTTAAACAACAAAACGATAAAATAACTGACAGATGATGACATTAGTGTAAATTAATCACTATCAGTTTAAACGTTTAATTGCGTTTTAAAATTTTCCAACACTCACCTGATGAGACAATCATTTATAGAAATCCTGTACAATTCCTACATTAAATAAATACAAAATCAAGGAAATCTTAACAGAAAGTGAAGGTTATATGCTAACATTTTTCTTGTTGATTATACTGCGCCATCTTTCAAATCAAGCCCAAAGCATGTACATTTATTACCGCCATCTATCAAATGCTGTCAAGACCTTTTGAAACATTTGGGGACTATCAATGGCAAGCGTATTAGGCGATATGATGTGATGGTAGGTTTTGTTTCATAATGATTTACGATTTCTTAAGTTGTTTAGATTCGAATCAAAGTTTTAATATAGTATTAAACAAGTATGTCAGAAACTCATTTTGGGGACTTTCCATCAACATCTAGGTAGTTGTTACAATAAAAATTTACGTTTATTAGAATTTACTTTTCTAATTGTAAATTTTTTTCTGAATACATGTCGTAATCCTGATGCCGGTTCTGTTCACTTCGCTGCGAGTTTAATAGGACAAGGTCAACTTAAATTACAAACGTTCACATTTTTTCTTTTTGTGGTTGACTTTGAACTAGGACAGTTCGCTTAATAAAGAAGAAACTGCAAAATAAAATTTTAAAAACTTGAGATAAAGTAAACGGAAATGTTTTTTAATCATCCGCCTATTGGGAATTGAAAGTCCATTAGAAATGTAATTATAAAATTAAGTTGGATCGTGTCTTGCTAATACGTTTTGCAGGTGAGCATTCTAACCTATATTTGCCTCATGGCATCAATTGCCTACATTTGGGCTTCTCTAATTACAGTTTTTTTTTTGTTTCTTTCTTCTTGTCCTACTGTGATTCTCTATTCTTTGTGTGTATTAGTTCGTTTCTACGTCCATTATTTATTTGATGTCCTCTAAAATTGTTTATGCCACATTATGTCGTAATTGGGATGGTTAACACATCGATACTTGCTGTGCAAGATTATCAGAGTATCTGTATTCAAAGAAGAAGCTGGTATAAGTTTGTAAAGGATTTGGAGTTTGGATGTGTTGGGAGTACGGACGTTTAAATTTAAGTGTGTTAAAAGACGGTTAGTTGGTAGAAAAGATTTGATATTACGATTAATAAATTAAGTAAGCATTTGTGGTAGTGATACAAAGACAAAGCAGGTGCTTATGCCGTAGCGATAGTGATAGTAGAACGAATTGTATGAGTGATAAGCGATAATGCAGTACGCGAGATAGCATACGAGTAAATATAATACGGATTTTTATGCGCTTTATTCGGTGTTGTGAATAGAAAACAATATAATAATTAAAGTAAAATAGAGGCAGAGTGAGTCTAAGGGTTAAAATTAAATAAAAATAAAGTTAAGAATAATAATACAAAAAAAAATAAGTAAGTAAAATGACTGATTCGGAGAGTTCAAGTGCAAGAAGTAGTAGATGGAAGCAAGAGAATTTAGAAAGTGTAATGCAAAGAAGTAAGAAGACGAAGAGATCACCACAGATGGAAGAGAAAAATGAGGAAGTGGGTATAAGGGAAATGTGTAAGGAGACGTTAAAAGAAATTAAAAAAATGAGAGAGCAGCAGGAAAAAACCAATGAAGAGCTGAAAAAAACCAATGAAGAGTTGAAGGAAATGAAAGAAGAATTAAAAAGAATAACAAAGAGATACGAGGAAAAATGTCAGGTACTAGAGGAAAAGGTGGAAAAGTTAGAAAATAGAATAGATAGAATGGAAAAAGAAAAGCAAAAAATAATCTGATAATAAAAGGTTTTACAATAAAAGGAGGAGAAGAAATCAATAAAAAGTTGAGGAAATGTTGATAACGAAACTAGGAATTGTGCAGAAAGTAGATAATGCAGAAAAAATAGCGGATGGAATAGTATTAGTAAAAATGAACTCATTTGGTGACAAAAGAAATATTTTACAGAAGAGAAACATGCTCAAAGGATCGAACATTTACATAGACGATGACATGACAAAAAGGAGAGGGAAGCGCAAATGAGGATAAGAGATGAAGCAAGAAAATTAAAATACGAAGGAAAACAGTGAAAATAGGATTCCAAAAATTATGGGTAGATGGAGAGGAAATAAAATGGGACGAAGGAGAGAACAAGTTTAAGAAAAGGGCTTCAAAAACTAGAGAAAGAGGGAAGGAAGAAGAGAACAATGACGGTAAGGCAATGGATAAGGATAATGAAGATGTACTAAGAAATCAAATGAGGATACTATTTTGGAATGTAGCAGGATAAAAAAAAAAGATGAGGGATTCTGGAATTACATAAAAAAATTTGACAGTGTGGGGTTAATTGAAACATGGATAGAAGAAAAAGAGTGGGAAGTGTGGAGAGAAAAGATGCCAGTGGAATATGAATGGAAAGCCCAGTTTGCGGAGAGGAAGAAGAAAAAAGGGAGAGCGAGTGGTGGGATAATAACGGGGGTGAGGAGAGAATGGGTGAATGAAAAGGGCAGGGAAGGGAAGCAATTGCAAGGCGTAATGAAGAGACGGATGGATATGGGGCAAGGTGAGGAATATACGATAATAACAATATATGGAAAGGAAATGGGAGAAACAAGGAAAAAAATAGAAGAGATGGTGGAAGAAAGAGAAGAAAGGAAGATTTTAATAGGAGGAGATTTTAATGCAAGGATAGGAGAGGAAGGGGGAATGATGGTAAATGGGGAGGAGGTAAGAAGGCTATCAATGGATAAGAAAATTAACGGGCAGGGAAGAAAACTAATAGAGATGTGCGAGAAAAGAGGATGGACAATTTTAAATGGTAACATGGAAAGAAGGCGAAAGAGGAGATTACACATTTGTGAGTGAAAGGGGTGAATCGGTAATTGACTACGTGCTAGTGAACGAGGAATGTGTAAGAAATATAGAAAAGTTGATAATAGGGGATGAAGTGGATTCAGACCATCAACCTCTGGAAGTGTTTATAAGGGGGGCAGTGCAGAGGGTAGTGGAAGAAGAAAAGGAGGAATGGAGATTCAAAAATATGGACAGAAGAAACTATAGAAAATACAGAACAGGATGGAGGAGGAAATTGGGGGAAGCGAGTGATGACATAGAGGAAGAATTAGAAAAATTAGTAAAAAAATGGATATAGAAGTAAAAAAGAAAAGGTTCAAAATAGGCAAAAAGGGTAACGGAAGAAAAAAGGAGTGGTGGAATAAAGAATGTGAGGATGCCAAAAAAGATGTAAGAAGAGGAAAGAGGCGTTGGAAAAGGGGTACATAGATATAGAGGAATATAAAAGATTAAGAAAAAGGTATAAAGACAGATGTGAAATTAGAAAAGAGGAACATAAAAGGGAAGTGGAGGAAGAAGTAAAGGAAATAAAAATGAGGGAGATATATGGAAATTTTTAAATAAATGGAAAGAGGAAGGGGAAGAGCAAGGTTAAAAAGGTAGATGAAAGAAATTGGCTAGCACATTGTATGGAACTATTAGGAGGGAAAAAAGAAATGCAAAGAGATAAGGAAATAGGGAATATGAGAAGAAAAACAAGAGAGGGGAGATAACGATAGAGAAATTGGAGGATGCGATGAAAAAATAAAGAAGGGAAGGCAGAAGGAACAGACGGAACCCTAGGGGAACAATGGAAATTTACGGGGAAAAACACGAGGGAGAGGGTGAGAAGGTTAATAAGTGGAATTTGGAGTGGGGAAGGAATTCAAAAACCTGGAAAGAAGTAGTAATATGTCCGGTATACAAAGGAGGTATAAAAAAAGTAAAAACTATAAGTCTGGCGAATGTAGGGTACAAGATAAATATTGAGAAAAGAGTGGACAAAGTGATAGAGGAAGAAATTGGTTGGAGATTGGCAGACGGGCTTTAGGAAAGAAGGAGGGCAGTTGATAATATATAATATATATATATATATATATATATATATATATTTATATATATACTAAGGAATTAATAAATAAGGAGTTAGAAAAAAATCTTTTTGGATTTGAAGGCTGCATTTGGTACAGTAAATAGGAAATTCTTATGGGAGACGTTAAAAGAAGAAATATAAACGGGGATCTAGTGGACGCATTAGCAGAGATATACAAAGACACAAGGAATACAGCAAGAAGAGATGGTAAATTGGGAGAGATATTTTGGACGAGTAAAGGGTTGAGGCAGGGATGCCCTTTAAGCCCAAGTTTGTTTTTTTATATATATGGGATTTGGAGGAGGAATTGAGGAAACATCAAAGAGGGGGGGTAGTAATTGGGAGAAAAAAAGTTTGGGTGTTGGCGTACGCGGATGACGTTGTAGTGGTGGCGAATAAAGAGAGAGAGATGAAGGGAGCAATGGAAGTGATAAAGAAATATTTAGATAAAAAGGAGTTAAAAGTGAATATAAAAAAGACAAAGATAATGACATTCCAAAAAAGGGAGAAATAGAAAGGTGGTATGAAAATGGGGAAGACATAGTAGAATGTGTGGATGAGTGGAAATATTTAGGGTACAATCTGAGGTACGACAACAAGGATGTAGGACACATTAGAGAATTGGCGAAAAAAGGAAACAGGGTCGTTGGACAGGTTTGGGGACTGGGGAGAGGGTATTTGGAAGTGACATAGAGAAAAGGAGGTGGTTGTTTCAGAAATTGGTAAAGAGTGTAATGGTTTATGGGGCTGAGATATGGGGATGGAAGGAATGGGAAAATTTGGAAAAAATTCAAGAAAAATATTGGAAGTGGACTATAGGGTTAGACAGAGACACCGGGTTACATAGTTGGGGAAGAAGCAAAAATAGAAAAAAATAAGTGTATATGCGGGAAAGATAGCGTTGAGATACGAAGAAAGAATGAAAGAGAGGTGTGAAAATGAAATATTAAGTGAGTGTTGGAAAGAGGTGAAGAGAAAGAGAATAGGGTACGGGCAGGAGGAGAGGGTGAGGTACTATGAAAGAGTAGGGTATTCAGTGGAAGAAGTGGAGAGGATGCGGGAGGTGGGGTGGAACATGGAAGATGAAATAGTGCAAAGAGACAAGGATACACAAATACAAGAAAGGAGGGAAAGATAAAAGAGGAAAAATATAATGAGAGATATAAGGAAATAGTAACGGAGGAAAAAGCCAAATACATGACTGGGAGAAAAACTTTAAATAGTAAAAGGATTATAGCGAGGTTTAGATGCGGTAACGAGGAGAGGGAAAATAAATATTGGATGGAAGATGAAAAGAGGAAATGTAGGCTGTGTGGAGAAGGGTGGGAGAATATGAGTCATATGTTGAAGGAGTGTCTGGAGATGAGGGAAGAAAGAAGGGAAAGAGAGGAGATTCTGGGTGAGGATGGTGGAGGTGAGGATTGGATGAAAGAAGTGATAGAAATGCGAAAACGAGCGGAGGGAAGACAAAGAAGAACACTAATTAACTTTGATGTGTAAATAAAAAAAATTTTTTGTTTTTTTTGGGAACATAGTTTATTTTAATTTTGTAGAATATTTTAGGCCGAATCTTTTGTTAATTTATAAAATAACAAATGAATAAATACATACATACATATAAGTTTGTAAAGCGCGTTGGACCACAGCAACCTCATCGCTTTTGTGGATGTGTCCCGGGTTCTTCTACTTCTTTCGCAACTTCATAATAACTAATTTAGAGTGGGTTGGCCTTAACCAAAAAGAAAAATTTTTTTGGTTTTTAACGGAGGGCCCAATTTTTTCCAGTTCTTTTTTTTTTCCTTTTCATTTTTTTTTTTTTTTTTTTTTTTTATTAATAGTAATTATTTTTTTATTAATTAAAAAAATATTTATAAAAGACAACAAAATTACTACGAAATAGAATGATTAGTTTTTATTTTTTTTTAATTTTATATGGTATTAACAAAAATATACATAAATTTTTCTATATTTTCTATACCACACAATCCACTCTATCCCTTTTTTTTTCTATTTAACTTAATTTCAATAAAAAAAAAAAAAAAAAAAGTAATCTCGCTCGCTAGCAAAAAGTTTCGTTATTCATTTATTTTGTGTGTTGGTGATATATCTATATTTGTATATGTGAATTATAAAGAGAGAGCACGATAACCTGAATTACTGCTGTGTTATATTTATGATTAACCAATTAAACCGTGTTTAAACCGACTTGTTATTTTAACTTTCTGTAACATAGTTAACAACTGTAGACCTAGTGATTTCTTGAAATTCAAGAAGTTGATCTCTTTTCGTATTTTATTTGGTGTGTTTTTCAGAAAACCTTTGGTGTTTTGACAGAACGTAGCAGTTTATTTCTAAATCAAAATTATTTCTGTGTGGAGTGACTACACTAGTAGATAGTTGTTGTGCAAATGGGTTAGATTTTGTGCCCATCGTCCGAGGAAAGTATTTTGGTCATTGAATTTTGTGTTGGTTTTCATATGGAACCAAATCTATTAAGGTTGGTGAAATCTTTCTTCTTGCATCTCTTTTAGTTAAAGCCTTATTGCCTGGAATGTGTTTTGTTTCATCAGCAGGTACATAACTCGCTGTCATACACTATGTGCCTTTCCTTTTTAGTTACTAACTTTTTAATTGGTAGGGGAATATTGTTTATTGTTTCTTCAAAACTTTGCCGGGCAACGTCTCTTTTAAAACGAAACATTTAAATGGTTGCGATCGTTTTACCCATCAACTTAAGGATTGGCAAACGAATAGGTCTAAGTAATCTTTTAATAGTCAAGTAATCCCAACTTATATAGTAAACCAAATTCTAGACTCAAAAATGTTTTTGTATTAAGGGTAACTTCCGGTACTAATTTGTTTGGGTTTAAAATAAAATCAGTTTAACTCACTTTAACCTCAAAAACGAAAGTTTTAAATTACGGCGACAATTAAAACGTTTGTAACATGAATTTTGTTTTCCCGAAGTAAAATTGAAATTACGATATGTTTATCCACGCGTTTTAGTGCACTTTTTCTTGAAGTGGTCTGAACTATGTAAGTTTTATCTGTAAGTTATTTTTTTTTGTTTTATTGATTTTAAAATTTGGTATTAATGGAATTTTTTACCCTCACAATTCAGTATTGAATTTCAAACGTTTGTTATACCAATGGGAGTCAAGGTTTGATATTAAAAATCACCGTTTAGACCGTAAGCAGTTTGGTGTTTTACGTGTTCGTTGTTAGAAATTTGTTCTCAATTTGTTGTTTTGTCTTTGTATGTGAAAAGCATACTCCTTTTTAATCCGTTGAACACCATGTAAGGATGAATGGTAAATGCGGATTATTTTTGCCGCATTTATGGTTAAACTAATGAAATTTTCAACTAAATCGGCAGCGAAAAATTGAGATCAACGCCGTATCACTTCACACATTTACACATCAATTGCGATTGTGGTTTTTCAAATCAAGGACAACCTGCGGAAGAAAACACAAAGATAAGTGACTTGTATTTGTTTACTTTCCGTACATTTTCGTGTAGTTAATGTCAACCTTCAACAACCAAAAACTTTTAAATAAATTAAAGGAATATTAAGTATAATATATCACAATTGGATATCTAACTCTTAATTGCAAATAAAACGCTATTTAATCCTAGATCATTAATAAGGTTAACATAGAAAAGCCATCGAAATAGAACTACTATCTACAACAAAAATAAAACACAAAAAAACTACACAAGAACAGTAATTCAAACAAGGCTATGCTACAAAACGCATGATTGTATTACAATTTGTTGTTCAGGTTTTTGTTTTTCTCATAGTTGTTTGAAAGTTGATATGCTTTGTGCAACGTAAATCACGTTAACTTTTTAACTCTAGTATACTTAACCGATAAAGTATCAACCTTTACATAATCCGGGGTTCTGAGCATCCAGAGCATAACCATACTTAGATTCACAGATCCAAAATATTTTAAGTCTATATTTTGTCAGTTTACTTAGCATATATTGAACGAATCTGCATCTACCTCTAAAGCCAACTAGTTGTTCATCGATAGTTACATTAGTATCCGGTATGACGCAGGTTTTGCATTGTTAATGAATAAATCCCAAACGTAGAATACCATTGCTAATTTATCGGTTTCCAAACGCGTATTTCAAATTTTCTTATCGTGAAATCTGACGAATCTTCGAATTTCTTCAAAGCCAAATGTAGACATTGTGGTTCGGTATATAGGATTAGCAAATTCAGCACAAAATAGTTCTCTCGCAGGAACATCCTAGCTTCTGTCAACTCCCTCTTGTATAAGTAAGCCACAAAATGTAAGAAACTAATCAACGGTTACATCTTTCAGCGGTTTTCCTTTGCTCCGTATGCCATATGTTTTCTTGTCAGTTTTGGCGCACGCCAAATAATGTTATGTGGTTGAACTTTATATTTTGCTGGAGGTTCCAGACTCCAATTCAGACTACTTGGAGCAATGTAAGTTGAAGCGCAAATCGGATTACTAATATCGTCAGCATCATACTCTGAATTATCGTCACCATCATTACCATCCAGAATATTTGCCAGAAACACGTTTGAAATTTGTGTCTTCTGTGTCATCATTTTCTGTTTCTGTTACATCACTTTCTGTAAAAGGCAGATCATCAACTTCAGCTGCCCACTGCAACAGCACTTCTTCATAGCCTCATGACCCACTCTCGTTTTTTACATTCTTATTTGATGCCATTATTATATGTGTCTCACAAGTTTACTCAATGCAACTTTTATTTCAACTGAATGACAATCAGCTGCACCTGACTTTTATACACCCAGCAGTAATGCAAGTTTCGACTTGCACAGACACGCAACATTCCGTGCAGCAGTACGTGACAAATTATTATAACTCTTAACCGGCTATGAACAAGTCAATACTTGTTTTAGGAACTGTTAGTAAACGGGCTTTGAGGGCTCGGTAAATGTAAATATGGTATGCTAATGTAAAATTATTTTTTTTTCGAATTCTAAGTACACTAAAATGTTTTTGAATTAAGTGTGTGTTAATTAAAGATATGTTTAGAGCATATCTAAATACTCAAGCCGCTTTCGCACGTTCTGAGGTTGAAGCGCAATTTATGTAATCATCGGTTATTGTGACTAAAGCCAATTGATTTGCATAAGAAGTACGTAGTAGTAGATTGTACAAACGCAATCAAATTTATATTAAGTTATGTACTGATCTCGGTGACGCTGGCGATCAACAAATAGATTATTAGAGAAATAGAGGTTGCGGTACCAATCTAATTTGTATTAAATAATGAATAGATTAACATAGAAAAAGTGTAATGCAATATAATATACTATCGTTGCATGATGCTAAATTTACGGACGTACGACCCTAAAGGTTCATATTATAACAACATTAAACCAATGTTTTATAAATGTTCTTGTTGTGTTTTACTGTTTTCTTCTGAATCAATAACAAGTTAAGTGTAGCGTGGTACCTTACATTACTTCACAATACATTTTTTCAGAAATTTTGATATAAGTAGTGGTTGAAACAACATCAAGTTTAATTGAACTTGTATTAACATGATTGAACAGCGTGGCTACTGTGCAATGCCTAGAAAGTAAATAAACATCAAATTTCTACATTATTTATTATTTCATTGACTGCTGTTTTATGGTGGTTAGCAAGGTTTCGACATTCTGCTTTAATTAAAAGCTTAAGTACGGTATTAAAGAATTCTTGTCTGACATCCGAATATTTCAGTTTTCTATATTTTTATTTTTATTTATAAGCGACCTTTGTGTTCTATAAAAAGTCACTTAAAATATTTCCAATGCTCAGAAAATTACTAAACATACCGACTAAGTTCAAAAGTAGAAACCCCATTGGAAACGTTTCATAAACACGTTTGTTAATTTCTTGTTTACTACACAACAAAGTTGTTAATATACGCAAATAATATATTAAATTACATATTATTCAGTAGTTTTTATTGAGAGTCAGTAATTATTATTTTGTTTTTCGTTTGAAAATGTATTCAGAAATTTTTTAAGAGAACAAATTTCAGTTTGATCAAACTTATATCATATTATAACTATTAGAACATTTTGTAACTTTTGTTTAAAAAATTACCTAAAAACAAATTCATAACTATTTAAAAAAATAACAAAGGGGAATTCGTCGATTTAGGAGTCAAAACTGTTAACGGATAAAATATTCATAGTAGTTAGAGCAGAAGCAGTCCTAGCGGAACAATAAAACTAAAGACTATAAGAAATTAGATTGCTAACAAAGGCGCCACCTGCTGGATAAAGAAAGAAATAAAACCGACCAACAGGAGATCAACAGGTTTTACTTAAAATCTAATATGCTAAAATCAAACACAAACCAGAGAAAGGCAGACAATTACAGTACAACAAACAAATCTTAAAATATTAGGAGAATGTGACAGAAATAGAGACTGTCGCATATAGTTACATTACGTTAGCAGCAGCCTCATAACAATAAATAAGGCTCGCAATTAATGTGTCAAATTTCAGGTAAGCTTTAGTTACGCTTGAGTTAAAATTATCATTCCAATTGAGGATTGGCTGCTATTAAGGCTCTGCGTAACATATCACTTACACACGGCGATTTAAACTAAACCAAAACTAGAATGAAAGAGTAAGTACCTCCCGCAAACCCAAAAGGTCTTTTGTGTCCGCGTCAACCGTTCTAAATAAAGCGCCCCAGCCCGTATTGAGCTGATTAAAACAAACGTTTAGTTGAGGAGTGTACACCGAATAAAAGTTACTTAAATATTAGAGATAAGCCGTTTTATGTCATATGTACTTCAGCTTCATACGCATTATCATTATGAATAAGTGGTTAAATAGTACCGCTTAGCTGTAATCAGTAGAATGTAGTTTCGATAAGAGGTATTCTGCTAGCGACGGTATCGACAGTTTGGGGAAGTTAGATAGTCCCAGGATTCCTCTTAAGAGGTGTGCGTAAAGAACAGAAGGCGGTGACTCCCTACTCGAGGCATGTTTTGTAGCCTCTGTAGACGTGGTATCCACCGGTTGTCTGCAGCTTAATTAATAGAAACCGTGGTGTTGTCTTTTATTATTGATGGAAGGTTCTTAATCAGCCACTCCAGCACCTTAAGAGTTATCAAGTACAATACACAACGAGAACATAAGGTCTGGCCCTCAGCATTGAATTAGATTTAACCACAGTTAAGCTTAAACACCAATTTGAATTGGAAATTTTGAAACCCACATTAAATAATTTTGTGGAAATTTCAGCTTCAAGGAGTGCGCTAAAACACCGTGTATCAAACGAAAAGGAAGATGTCCTCTGTATACAAGAAATTCAGTCTAATTTAATTTTCCACAATAGAAAAATTAGCAACATGCGCCCCGAAACGAGTTTCACGTCGCAACATACTACTCACTGACACGTTTGGGCAAATACAACATACGACCTACATTCAGGAAATATAAAGAGCCGTAACTGGTTTAACGTAGCGCAACAAACGTAAATGGCATAGACTTAAAGAAACAACAAAACATCCAAAGTAGAGTTGAAATTTAGGTAATCAACGTATACAACAGCCATATTCTACACTGAAGAAGTCTGCGTAATGGTCAAAGTTGCTGATTGATTTCTACACTATCTCAAATGTTACAACAAAAAGTAATAAAGACGTGGCTTCTCCAACACAATGGTAGAGGAAGGAGATTTTGTTAGAGTATACAAATAATATGTTTGAAAGAGTTTTGCAGAAAGAAAATATTTATCTATTTGGTCGACAACCTCGATCAAACAAGGTAATTGTGATTCAACATGAAAACATAACACAATATTTTAGCAAGGCAATAAAAATGGGTATATTGATTTGTTTATTTTAACAATTTGCCAATATAGTATTAACAAGATAATACAGCTCCGAATTATTCAACAGTTTTACAATTTATTAAACCAGTATGATTGTAAGCAAAACTTCATATATATATACGTGGCATGCATATATAATGTATAAGCTGTAAGCGAAAAAATATAAAAAAAAAAAAAAAAAAAAAAAAAAAAAAAAAAAAAAAAAAAAAAAAAAAAAAAAAAAAAAAAAAGTTCTGACAGAGAGAGATGAA
>JALBCR010001075.1:0-179774 GCA_030710515.1 Abscondita cerata
CCGTGCTTCGTTATGTTAAGCATGATACGAAACCTTGTGAGGCTGCCAATGTTAACACATTGCTTTCTTTTCTTGCATAAATTTGCAGTAGCGAGTGTGTTTATTCATACGCATTCAACAATGTAGTAGACAATGTCAATGGGACGTTGGAAACATAGTATCAGCTATAATTACAAATTTAACATAATAATTCAATATTCAATATTGGAACTAGTTATTTTTGTTAAATGTAATCAATTGTTTTTGTCAGTTTCTGTCTCTACTTCAGATTATCCTAGGTTTACTTTGTTTGTGATGCATAAATACTGCTGAAAAGTTAAATAATAATCCTGAGTTTTCTTAATTTACTAAAAATGGCCCATAGAACAGTGTATTTTTTATTCGTCATACCACTTGTTATGGCGGTAACTTTTGGATAAAATTATTTTTAAAAACGAAACTATGCAACTTTTTGATTTTTCCATTTATGGAGGGTTATATAGGAGGATATTTCGAAGGTTACAATAACGTACTTTTGTTGTTTTTTTGTTATGTTTTTTTACTGCGACCTTCTAAATAACCTGCTTATAGAAGGTCCAGCATAGTTGGGAAAATCAAATGTGTGAGAACTGAATAAGAGTGAAAATAACTAAACATAACTCTGTAACCGTGTTTAACACAACTTTTAATACCGCCATTTTATTTATGGACAGACTAAACATTTTGGTACAATAGTCTCGAAAAAATAACTATAGTTATATTTAAATCAATTTAGTTTGTAAGAACCTAATACAGTCGAACCTGGTTAAAGAGCAATCCAAGGGACCGGCAATTTTTGCTCTTTAGAGAGGTTCTAAATTTTTAAATTGCTCTTAGAGGACCGGGATCGGTCTGAACTCAGGTTTATATAGTAGTAGGTTATAATTAGGTACCAAAAGTCCTAGAGTTCGATCGCAAAAGCTGTTAAAGGTTACTCGCACTAGGAAACAGATCCAAACTGATCAACTGAGCTTCCTACAGGAGGCAAAAAGGGGAGAAAACAAACCGCTCTTGACAGAATACGACAAATTTCAACAAATTGCTCTTTATAGAGGTTCAGAAAAAACAAAATTGCTCTTTATAGAGGCTCCTGACTGCAATCACATGATTTTCCCGGTAAAAATCATTGCTCTTTATAGAGGCTCGATTTTGCTGTTTAAACAGGTTTTTGGGTCCAAAAATGAAGTGACCACGATTTTGTTCCTCTTTATCCAGTTTTACTCTTTACCCGAATCCTCTTTATCCAGGTTCAACTGTAACGTAAAAAGTCGAGTTTGGCATTTTCTTGTTATTATAATCTTAAGAGTAAGTTACACCCCTGATTTAACGAGTAGCAAATTACACTGAAAACAATGAAGTAAGAGTTTTATGTTACTCATAAAAACAATATAAATTAACCAAGAAATCTCGCTATAGTTGTTAAATTTAAAAAAAAAAAAAAAGTTTGGTACTTATGTCATTTCCCCTTATATTAACTTCAAACATTGAAATGTATCGACTGTTTGAAAACTATGCGGAAGTCAATTCAGTCACTTACTAAATGACTGAAAAGGGATCGTCAGATTGTAAAATACATGCGAGTTCACATTAATTTTACTATCTGCCGCCGTTTAATAAAATGCCTACGCATTTTACAAAAATACAACATATCCACTTTCGGTTTTCAGTCGATATGGTTAAAATAAAATATGAGCTCTAAATCAGTCTGATGTCATCGATTATCTTGCATCAAAAGGAAAACATATCATCTACCTACACATAACATTTTTCTCCAAAGCCGCACAACTCTATCTAAACAAATGTCGGACTCCATTTGATAAATGCAGTATTGACTTTTTTCTATTTATTTTATGTACTTCAAGTAACATATTACTAACTGCTTATAATTTCGGTTTCCAGAGTTTGGTTCATGAGTCATAGCATGGTTCATATTTTTTGCTAGGTCAATGTTGATGTTAAACAATGAGAGATTACTTATTTATAATTTATAATGTTCACATTCGGAGATTACATACTGTGGTGTTTACTCCTCAATCCCGCCAACATTAAGTTCGCCTTGCGTAAAACCCACCTATTCGGTTCAAGAAATTCAAATCAGCGTTGTACTGCAGTACGTTAACGTTACTCTTCGAAGTGCAGATCTAGTGATAATTGATCTGCGTTTTAAATGATTATTTCAACATATTACCTACTATGAAGAGAACAAAATTGTTATTGGATCTAGCACAACATAATAAAACAGGTAAGTAAATATGTCATATTAGTTGATATCATATTGATTGTGGCCGTGTACTGCATAACCTACACGCAAAGACGATCGTTTGATCAAAAGATCAGTTCACCATATAGCAGCCACAAATACAAATTTTGGTGATAGGTAAACACGTGGTAACAAGCAAAAACTCTACGTACCTATAATTACATTACAAACAAATTTTAATTCGAAACTTTTATTTTTACTTTTAAAAAGATGCGCTATCAGGAATTAATCGTTAGTGTTACTGTTGACTGAATAAATGCATTTAAAACAAACAAAAGGTTTTTGATGATTGCGCCACAAAGGAAAAATTAATTTTTGATCTCCATGTAATGCCAACGTATGATCTTCCAAGACATTTAAATTCACTACAGTTAAAATTGAGAATTAGAAAAGAAAGCAAATTTGAATAATTCTAAACAAAAATCAGTAACCATTTAGTTTAATTGTTTAATTCAAAACAAATCATTCAATTTTTGCAAAACAAACAATTATATTTTGAATTAGAAGTTAAAACTGCTATTATTCAAATAAAAATCTTTCAGAAAATCTCAACGAATCTTGCATAATATTTTTTGTTAAATGTAATAAATATTTCCATAAAAGTTTCCTGTTTTTTTTCTGTAAACGATGACTCGAATTGTTGTTAATTACCCGCTTTTGAGATTTTAGTGACACATTTTAAATATTCTAATAAAATAAATGTGCCCCCTGATGGACCTAACTATACTTGTAAACTTTCTTGCTTCGCATTTTAGGAAGAAAAGTCATATTTCAAGTTTTGCTTCTTTTAGTAAGTCTGCTGTCACTACCAAAATTTCTAAATAATGGTTAGAAATCGAAACAACATCAAAGTTAGTTAAGAATAAAGTACCTATATTCACTTGAAATGAAAGTCAAAGTTCTGCAGAAAAAAGATATTTGAAACGTCCATAGAAGCTCAAATATCTAATCTGAATGATGTATCTTAAAGTTGATTTTTTGCCTTTATTATGATTATCAAGTAATGGATGTTAATTTTATTTCATACTGTACTCAATTCTTTGTTTTTCTTGACTAATTTTTAGTCCGGAAAATGAAACTTTACGGTATCGAAATCATTTACCGGACTCAAGTAGTTAATAATAAGAAATAATAATAATAATAAAAAATAATTTGACACTAGACAAATTAATAAAATTCGTTGCTATGGTAGTTTCGTAGTGACTTCATCATTAGTAATTTTAATCGAGATGAGATTATTGAAATCAAAATGTTAAACAGTACGAAATAAAACGTTATACGTCAATGTCCGTAAAATGAGTACAGTATTCGTTTCGAAATTCCGGCCTCTGCTCGTTCCTCGCCTTGGCCGTAAACATCTCACTCGTAACCGTAAGAACACATTCTCCGGACTTATAACGTAAATAACTATTGCTAATGTGATTGGCGTAGTTACGTAATAATAACAAACGCAACTGTGAGATACCATTCGTCTAGTGTTCAAAAATTTAGAGCAGTTGTTAAAAAATGTATAGAACTGGAAGGGCAACATGTAGAATAATTTTTCTTTGTTTTTGTGTTTTTTTTGTAATTGTTTAATAAATAGGAGTTTCGCTATATTTGTTTAATCATTATTAGTTCAATCATAAGGACGAGACAAAAAATTCACTTTACGATTGAACGTTCTGATTGAAAATTTGAGCTTCCATTAATATTTCAAACAACTTTTTTCAATAATACTTCTACGTTTCATTCAAATATTACTCTTTATCAAATTTCACATTACTGCATTTTCTAACGACCCAGTATGTTATTTCGAAATTTTGCTAGTGACTGAAGGCTTGCTAAAACAAGAAGCAAAACTTTTTATGAAGTATGACATCTACTTAAAATAAAAAAGTTTACAGGTATAGTTAGGTCCACCCAGGGACACACTGTATAACAAACATTAATAGTGCCTCAATTGTTCACTATTTTATAAAAACAACAAATTGAATTTAGTAAATTATCTGGAACTTAAAATTGCCTTAAAACATACGTTATATCTAGTGATTTTCATTCATTGAAGTAGACGGTTTGTTCTGATTTTTTTCTCCATCTCCTATTTGACAGTAACTCTAATTTCAATGAAATAGGCGAAGTAGGTATTAACAACACTTTTTATTAATGACATCAGGAAGAGTATTTAGTTTTGATAAAAATAAAGCAAATTTGTTACCATGTTCGCATCAATCAATAAAATTACCCTGAATATGTATTATGTAATTCTGTATGAGCAAATGGGAAAATGACATATTTAAAATAACCAATTTAATTTCAGTACATGTGACTGATGTAGCAAGAGTTAATGTTGATGTTGGCAACAATACTCAGGGTTCTACAACTCTTACATCTTCAAAATCTTCTATTACAAGTGATGCTGAATCAATTAGTAGAGTAAGTTTTTTCTAAATACATTGATATTATCAAAACCACCAAAGAATGTCCCTGCGTAATTATTTTATGAACTTAGAAACAACATGAAATATAATATTACTATACGATCGTTTTACGTAAGAGAAACAAAGATGCAAAATAATAAGTTGTCTTACAGACAAAAACTTTGAATTTGACAAACGCTGTCCGTATTAATACACGAAATAATTGTTTGCTTATGATTTGACATCTGACAAGTTCGTACTTCGTAAACACAGCACGTCGTTACTTCATAATAACATTCATAATTGAATAAGGTCAATTGAAAATATTGAGGTGGGGTTAAATAGTATATTATATACTGAGGGACTAAAGTGAATGTTTTTATCCCGCAATGTGAAGTTTATTGCCTGAGGGCTCGTAGAGCCCGAGGGCCAATAATCACATAAGGGATAAACTATCACTTTAGTCCTGAGAGACATACGCTATTTTTTGCACTTCCGATAAGGTATTTTCAATTAAAAATTGAATTTTTTGAAAAATTTTTGAGAAGTTATTTTAAATTATTATTATTATTTTAAATAAAAGTTATGTTAGTCCCGCATTTACTTTAGTCCCTGTTATGCGGGACTAAAGTAAGTACTTTAGTCTCGCTGTCACTTTTGTCCCTTGGGACTAAAAGTGACACTTTAGTCCCTGTTATGCGGGAGTAAAGTAACTACTTTAGTCCCGGAAGTGCAAAATATATGTAAAAGAGGTTCATTTGATTAGGTATTCCCGTATTATTTCATACTCTCATTATTTATGACGCAGGGACATTCTTTCGTGGTTGTGATAATGAAATTTAATCCAATCATTAATCTATTGTTATATTGCACAAATATAACAATTTAAAGCACATTTCCGGAAATTTGAAGACATCAGTTGGTTGCATTTCAGTCTGGAAGTTTTTAACGATTTAATACAGTTATATACAAGAAAAATAAAATTAATTGAACAACAATGACATAATTTTTTTTAAATAAAAGGTATTCTCATCACCATCTGCGAGCGATTATATTCCATCTAGTGAATCTACCAATTCATACACTGATTCACTTGTTATCCCACAATTAGAAAAAGTATGTTTAATTATTCTTTTAAGTATTTCTTATCTACAGCAAGTTTAAATTCAATTTTAGATTATTGTAACTGAACAACAATTAGAAGAAAAAGTATCGAATTATTTAGCATCGCTAAAATCAAATCCTCAATTAATGTTGATACAGGGGAAGATGATTTAGCATTGCACAATAATCAACCTATTTCGAACGAAAACATTAGATTTGACCAAGAATATACTTCAAATACACCTGTAAGTTAATAATCTCGTTGAACATGAATTAGAAGTGTTTATTTCAGAAAAATAATCAAGAATATATAAGGAAACCATCAGCTAGGGAACGACCAACAATTTGCCCCATTTGTTTCAAAGACGTAATTACTCATTTTCCAAGACACCTTTTTCGACACCATAAGGAACATAAGGACGTAATTTTGCTCAGAAGTTTGAAACCAAAAGTAAAGAACGTGTTGCTCTGATCGCTTCTTTAAGAAAGCAAGGCTATTTCCATTTGAAAACGAAAAAATGTTTTAAACCCTGTTCGAAATTCAAAAATACCAATGTACAGCATTTTGTTTGCACGTACTGTCTCGGATATTACAGCAAAAATTACTCTCCAAACATGTCAAAATCTGTAAAAGTAAACCGGATAATGTTAACAATTCTAGGCAAAACTGTTTATCAACATCGCAAACCTTTATGGCTTCTGTCATTTCTAAAAATCATGAATTTTAAAAACTCACGAATAAAAGAAGAGGTATTCAGTATTATGCGTCCCGACAATATAAGTGCAGTTGCAAAATGCGACCCGCTTATTTGTTTATATGGCGAAAGCCTGTTAAATAAACATAAGAGACAACAAATTTCAAATTTGATATCCAATAAAATACGAGAAATGGCGAGACTATTAATATCTTTAAAACCTTTAGTACTGATATAAAGGGTTTATTTGACGCTTTAAAGCCTGAATATTTTAATCTTTTTATATTAGCTACTAAGAATATAAGTGGATATGATATTACCATGAAAACTTTCAAATCGCCATCCCTGGCGTTACATATGGGTACTAATTTAAAAATGGTTTGCGATGTTGCTTTTAAAATTGTTATAGAGAAAAAACAGATTCCTAACATTAAATGGATAAACAAAAGTGAAAAAAAAACTGAAATAAAAGAATTAAGGAAACTGATAGATAATCATTGGTGTTCTGAATTATCTAGTTTGGCCTTAAAGGATATGAAAGAAAAGCAGTGGAACAATCCTATACAGTTGCCTTTAACATCTGATATTAAAATTTTCAATAATTATTTAAACACTTCCGCCGATGACGCGTTTAATGACCTAAACGGTATAAAACAAAATATTCGCAAGAACTATAAAATTTTAACAGAATGTGTCTTAGCACTAACTGTAATGTTTAATCGTAAACGAATTGGGGATGTTCAATACCTAAAAATAGAGAGTTACACAACACCATCAAAAGGTACCACAGATCAAGAAGACTTTATAAATTCACTTACCTCCGTAGAAAAATTCTTTGCACAAAATTTAAGAGAGTAATAACTGGCGGTAAAGGTTCAAAACCAGTTCCAATATTATTTTCAAATAAACTGCAAAAGTTTGTAAATTGTCTTATTGCAATAAGAAAAATACAGATGTTGTGCCAAAATCAAATCCCTACCTTTTTGCCAACCCCGGTTCTATAAATAGATGGATGAGTGGGACAAACGTAATACGAAAATATGCATTTAACTCTGGCGCGAAGAATCCGAATTTATTAACAACAACGAAATTTCGAAAACACATAGCTACCACATTACAATTAATGTGTATGGATGATACCGAAATGGAACAAATAGCCACATTTATGGGTCATACGAAAAAAACTCATCAAGAATTTTACCGGTACAGTATAACTCTCTACAGTTTTTATTCTTAAAGTGACCGTTTATTCTTTAATTAGATTGCCTCAAGATATTTTTCAAATGGCAAAGGTAGCCAAGGTACTATTGTTATTAGAAAAGGGAATGGGAGAGAAGTTTAAAGGAAAAGTATAAACGACATTCATTTGGAAAGAGATATATATTATTCTTCTGAATCTGACCCCGAAGCAGATGACAATATGCCACTTTCAGAACGAGTTTTGGAACGTGTTGCGACTTCATTTAATGTTAACGTACAAGACAATAGAAATGAAAATGATGAAGATGGATTGAATAAAGGTGTGTTTTTCAAATTTACTATTAAAACTACGTATATTTGACTGAATATAATTTATTAGCAACAACTTCAGAAGAACTGGCTGATGTTGATTCTTTGTTTTATAAAGAAACTGAAATGAACTCGTTGTCCTTAGAAGACGAGGAAGGAGAAAAGGAAAATCCTAATTATCCAATGTCAACTGAAATAAAATCTAAAACTATAGAAAAAAACTAATAAGAAATTGACTGAAAAAAAGCTGGTAGGTACTTCTTTATTGCGTACTTACTTTTACATTAAAACTTATTTAGTAATTTCTTTTTTAAATTCTAGTATAGTTTTACCTCTTAATTGTGTGATGACTTTTCTTATATGTTATTTGCGCTATTATTAACTACATTTATATTTTAGGTTCAAAACATAACGCACGCCATCGATGGACGGCTAAAGAGAAAAACATTGTTTTAAAACATTTTCGTTCTAATATAAAAAGAAAATACCGCCAAAAAAAATGAATGCCTTGAGTTGATATCGAATCATGGTGATTTATTAATAAATTTAAGTTGGGTTCAAATCAAAACATTTGTTTACAATACATACCAAAATAAATAAATAAACGCACAAAACAATTTTTGATTTACTTGTCTAATGAACATTCACAAAGTAAGAAAATAATATTTAAAACAATTTTAAATGAAAAACATGATACATCTTAAAATAAGCTATTTTGAAAAATAGCACAAGAACAAACGACCTGAATTGTAAATATAATAGATTAGTGTTGGTGTAATAATTTTAATATTAAATTTTAAATAATACTTTTCTACTAGAGTTTGGGGAATTTCAATTTTTCCATCTTAATTTGAGTTATGAAGTGCTTCGATGTGTAAGCGTCAAAGAGAAAGGTTGTGTGTAAGAAGTATAGAGCAGTGATTAAGTTTATTAGGTTTGTTTTGATAGTAGTGAATATAAATCGGAAACGAAACAATTTGGTGAGATTAGGAAAGTTTATTAAAAGTGAAGAGCGCGCGTACGATAGCGGTTTATCAAAGCGGTAGGGTTATCAAAGGCCTTAGATAACTGTTAAAGTTAATAATAGCATTGAAATAGAACGCCGGAATTTTTGCAATTAGAGATTAGTCTAAACCGATATAATTTCGTGAAGCGAATTAAATAAAGAAATTTGTGGAAAAATTGAATAATTTGATAATTAAAAGCGTAATCGATAATTAAAATGTCCGATTCGGAGAGCTCGGTGTCAGATGGCAAGAAAAGAAGAACGGAGGAGGATGTATACGATATATTTAGAAAAAGTAAAAAAGTGTCACGATCGCCAGAAAAAGGTATGCGTTTAGAGAAAGAAAAACAAAAGGAACGAGAGGGCAAAATGACAGAAGAAAGTCAAATAATAAGTTGGATTAAGGAAATTGGTGAAGGAAATAAGAGAAATGAAAATAAATCAAGAAAGGTAATTGAAGAAATAAGTGAAGTGACGAAGGAGTTAAAGAAGGTGAATGAAAAACTATAAGATAAATGTAAGAAATTAGAAGATAAGGTAGATAAGTTGGAAAAAAGAGTGGAGGTTCTAGAAAAAAAGAAAAGAAGAAAAAATGTAATAGTAAGAGGAGTGGAAGCAAGTGGACACAAAAAAGAGATGCAAAAGCAAGTGGAAGAATTGATAAAACAAAAGATGGGGGTGGAAGTAAAAACGGAAGAAGCGGTAGAAATAAAAAAAGGAGTTATACTGGTTAAAATGAGTAATATGGAAGACAAAATGGAAGTATTAAGGAAATAACAAAATTAATAGGAACTAGAATTTACGTGGATGAAGATATGACAAGGAAGGAAAGGGAAGTGCAAATAAAGATAAGAAAGGAGGCAAAATATTGCAGCAAGCAGGAAAGAGAGTCAAAGTAGGATTTGGAAGGATGTGGGTGGAAGGGGAAGAAAGAAGATGGATAGAAGCAGAGGGAAAGATAAGAAACTGGATTTTAAAAACTAAGTAGTGAAGGGGTGGGGAGGGCAGGGAGGGAGCAGTCAAGGATCAGGAGACAAAGTGTAGGTAAAAAGAAAAGCAATAATAGAATAATGTTTTGGAATGTAGCAGGAATTAAAAATAAAGGGTCACAATTTTGGAATTATATTAAGGGGTTTAATATGGTAGGGCTGGTGGAGACATGGATGGAACAGGATGAATGGTAAAAATGGAAAGAACGAATGCCTGAGGAATTTGATTGGGGAATACAATACGCGGAAAGAACAAAGAAAAAAAGCAGGGCAAAGGGAGGGAGATTAACAGGAGTTAGAAAAGAGTGGGAGAAAGAATCAGAAGTAAAGGATAAAGGAGCAATAAAAACTAGAATAAAGACGGAAAAAGGAAAGAGGTTTGAGATAATTACGGTATATGGAAGGAAATGGAGAAAACAAAGAGAATAATAAAAGAGTTATTAGAGGAAGGAGAGGAAGGAAAAGTAATTATAGGAGGGATTTTAACGCAAGGACAGGAGAAGAGGGAGGAATAATGATAGATGGAAAAGTGAAAAAAAGAAGTTCGATGGATAAAAAAGTTAATGGACAGGGAAAGATTTTGATAGAATTATGCGAAGAAAAAGGATGGACTATAATGAATGGCAATATGGGAGGAAGGGAGAGTACACATACATTGGAGAAAGTGGGGAATCAGTCATAGACTACGTATTAATAAATGAAGAAAGTAAAGAAGAAATAGAGCAGTTGAGGATAGGAGAAGAGGAAGAATCCGATCATCAACCGTTAAAGGTGATAATGATGGATGCGGGGAAGAAGAAGAACTAAACGATACCGGAGAGTTGGGAGAAAAAAGTGTGGACAAAGGAAAATATAGAGAGGTACAGGGAGAAGATGGAGAAAGGGCAAGAAACGTATAATGAGGTGGAGGAGGAAGTAAATAAAATAGTGAAGAAAATGGATGACGCAGCAGAAAAGAAAAAGTATAAGAAAAGAGCGTACGTAATAGGAAGCAGCAAAGAATGGTGGAATGGTGATTGTGTAAAGATGAGAAGAGATATGAGAAGAGGGAGAAGAAAATTGAAAAAGGGAAGATAGAGTTGGAAGAATACAAAATGCTTAAAAAGAATTTTAAAGAAGGATGTAAACAAAGAAAAGAGAACTACAAAAAGGAGGTGGAGGAAAAGATAGAAAAAATAAAGAGTGAAAGAGAAGTATGGGAGTTTATCAGCAGAAGGAGGAGAAATTTTAAAAAGGCAGTAAATGGGATAGATGAAAAAATGGGAAGAACATTGTAGAAGAATATTAAGAAAAATCTTGAATTTTTACGTACGTTGGTTTTGTATTGGGAATTTCAATCTAAATGTATGTCCTTGATGTGTTGAACTTGTAGAAAAGTTAATTCTTCTCGTCATGATGCTTCACTGATACCAACAATCAGCACTACCTATAATTTAAATAATAATTATATAATTTGAATGAGTTCCAAATAAAAAAAATACCTTCATCATTAAGTACCTTATCTTTAAAAAATCATATTTCTAATTTGGTGAAAACACTGGATTTCTATTAAACTTGGAAACTTCTTAATGTCTATATTTTTCTTCCCGGTTAGTAATAGGTTGGTGTCCTTCACTAGAATGTGAATCAAGAATTGTCCAGATAGTGGGTACGTCTGGACCCTTATAAATGGAAGGCAGGCTCAAAAACACTAATCAAGTCCTGATTAGGCAACGTTTCGTTTCTCAAGGAGAAACTTCCACAGGCCACTTCAATAAAAGACAACACACATTTTGTTACAAAATAGAAATTATTGTTATTTATAGTACGGATACCTGTATTTATGTTTTGTAACAAAATGTGTGTTCTCTTTTATTAAAGTGGCCTGTGGAAGTTCTCCTTGAGAAACGAAACGTTGCCTAATCATGAGTTGATTAGTGTTTTGAGCCTGCCTTCCATTTATAAGAGTCCAATTCTTGATTTCCGGATAATGTTGTTCTCACCATTGAATAAATACTCGACAATGTAGAACTCTTGTATACTTTGGATTTTTGTTCAAAATATGCTAACAACATTTCCTCATTGATAATCTTTACTCTTTTTCCAGTTGTCAAATTGACAATAAAAATTTTCATACGTTTCTTTGGACTTTACAGATAATAAAGATTGAACCGCCAATGCAGCCGATTCTTCTACATCAGACGATTCGCTTGAATCAGACATTTTCATAGAATCTTCTCCACAAACTTTTTCTCGCCTTCACACATTTTGTTTTTTTTTACAAAGTATTTCTCTACAGTAACGAACGTAGAGATTTCGATCGCATTTACAATTTGTTTCTAAATTTTTTGTTATAAAATTTAATACGTTTTCCAAACTCTGTCTAAGGAAATGTATTTTCCGTATACCGGACGTTTTAGGTCTTGGCTAACGCCTCGATCTAAAATCTCATGCCTAATACGGAAAAATAATTCATTTCCTATCTTATTACACAGGTAACTATTTTTCCTTGATGGGAAAAAAACCACTTGCTCGGTCAAAATAAAGTGAAAATAGATTCAAGAAAGCTTTTATTAAACAAAACAGCACAAACAATATAAACGGCGATAAAAGATATTTAATTGATTATTGGTGAATTGGTTGAAAATGTTTATAACTCAACCACCCCAACATTCATACAATGAACGTTCTAAAAATTTTAATACACTAATTTATTAACTACATCACTATCAATTAAATAATTGTTCCGAATGTGTAAGTAGTTTCTCATTAAATTTTACTACATTTTGTTGCGACAGAATCCGAGATTTGCATCGAGAACATTTTCCTTAAGGGGTTCTAAATTTAATACAATTTTAAAAAGCAAATTATGGCAATATTATTCAGAATAAATATGTCATATCAATTTGTAGCTATTTAAATAAGGAAGACCGCTATTAAAGAGTGGTTTAAAATTTTCTAAGTTGAGTAAAAAAACTGCGTTATAACGCATTTTCAGTTTTAATTCAAAATTCACGATTTTACGCAGTTTTCATAGAATGTTGTGCACTACGTTAAATATTTGTAAACTAGAGTGTAATAGCAGTATTCCCTATTTAAATAGCTATAAATTGATATATAACATGTCATGTTTAATCTCATAATACACCAGTAATTTGCTTTCTAAAATTTTGATACACATTTAAAACGCTAGAATCCCCTTAAATAACTGCACAAATACTATTATCTTTATTTCTCATTCTTTGTTGTGTTGCCAAGTTTAAGGGATTGGTATTACATGAAATATGCTACGGGCTTCTAACTATCGGAAAAATATATCCACTGTATATACACTCAAACCCAAGCGCGATCTAGAATTTTGTACTTGAACTAAAAAGTATGTTTGTAGGTGTCTGGACTACCATACGAAGCCTTTTTAAAAAAAAAGTTGATTGCACCATGATTCATAACTTTTCATCCTCAGCACTAAAATGCACGTAGTTTTAACGAAGCCCGGAACCGGGCTTCGTAAGGTGATCTCAGGCTTCCCATCATACGTATGACATGCACTTTTGGGCTTCATAACTGCACCTAATATGTATATATATATATATATATATATATATATATATATATATATATATATATATATAAGTTATGGTTAAAAAATGATATTTAATTAAAAGACACACAAACAAACCCAACTTGATACAAACGACAAATGACAAATTGATGGTAATTAAGACTACCAACTCTTATTTGTTATGAGCCTTGTTAAAGCCCTACGCATAGGGGGCGAAACGTCGGCGTTGACAACATATTGAGTTTGTTGTTTGATTCACCTCCACCTAGAAGGGCTCGAGAAGAGCAAACTTGATACATAACTTATTTATGTTGTTTCTAGTCCACGTTGAGTCCGGTTTGACGTATTGAACCTATGGGAAGAAACCGGCAATTGCAATGGTTTTAGGCAAAAAATTAGAAGATACCTACCTACTCTATTTCAGCTACCCTTTTCATTACGCATTTAAGAAATTAGTTGTATTTCCGAATTCGAGACCGATTGTGTGTTTGCACCTTAATATTTCATAATCTCTGATTGTAATTTATAAACGATCTAGTTTTAGTTAGATATTAATTAATTTTATGTGTGTGTTATTTGTGTGTTTTGAACGTGATTAATATAATTGTGTAATAAAACTTTAATTTTTACATAATGCCTGGAAATAAGTGCGCATTTATTAAATGTAATAAGAGAAAGAGCGATTTTCCAAACTTAAAATGTATAGATTTCCACATAAGATCCAGGTAGGATGGAAAAGTGGTTAATAAATTCAGAAAATCTAGTTTTATTTGACCTTGACAAGGAAAAACTGAGAACTCGTTACGTTTGCGAACTTCATTTTGATGCCGGATCATTTATCAATCATACGAAACATCATCTCATTCAATCAGCGGTCCCTTCAAAATATAATCATGTTTCATCCGATTTATTCTTACCAAGTACTTCAACCACGGAAGCAACTACATCACCTCTTGTGGTCGACATTCCAAAACGTACATATAGTAAAAAACGAAAAATGGATCCTGAGATTTCTCAAGATGAAAATGAAATTCAGTGTAATACAACAGAAACAGATTTGACACGTTTGAGAGAATTAAGGGATATGCCATTATCACGTAAACGACAATAAAAAAAAATTAGTAACGAATGAGAACAATGTCGATTCTAGAAAAAACTAATAAGGGATTTAAAATTATGTAAAAGAAAAATTAATCTAAAGAAATCACAAATATCCAAACTAAAGAAAAGAATTTTCTTATTAAAGAAAGGACTAAATTGGACAATATAATAAAAAAGTATGAGTTTCCATCAAAATACTCAAAAATTATTGCAAACATGCAATTTAGAACCAAGACAACAGTATGGAACAACAGCGAAAAGAACTTGGCATTAATGATGTTTTACAAATCTCCAACAACCTATAAATTCTTAAGAAATGACTTAAAAATAATTTTACCATCGCCTACAACAGTCCGAAGTTGGATAGGTTCTTCCTATTACAAAACAGGGTTCGACAAAAAACATCTATATCAAATAAAGAAAAAGTTTTTTCTTAAATCAAACTTGGAAAAATCCTGTGCCGTGTGTTTTGATGAAATGTCAATAATGCAATTTTTAGAATATTCAAAAAGCATGGACGTCATCGAAGGTTTTGAAGATTTAGGCCAATTGGGGCGAAAAAATAAAAGTGCTAAACTTGCATTAGTTTTTATGGTAAGAGGATTTATAATTCATGGAAATTACCCTTATCATACTTTTTATCTAATTCTGGTGTGAAATACAAAAACTTGGCAGTTCTTATTCAAGAAGCACTAAAAACTTAATTAACGTAGGTTTACTCCCTAAAATAATAATTTGTGACCAAGGGACAAGTAATCAGAGTGCACTAAAGTTATTAAATGTTACCGTCGAGAAACCTCACTTTAACGTGTTAAACAGAAAAATATATGCAATCTTTGACGTCCCTCATCTCTTTAAAAGCTTCCGTAATAATCTTTTAGTAGGCGATTATCAGTTCGATGACAAAAAAATATGTTTTGATGACATCAAAAAAACTTACCAGATCGATAAAAAAAACATAAACTGCAAAATGTTAATGAAAATAACAGATGCACACATTTATCCGAACTCTTTTCAAAAAATGAGTGTTAAACTTGCTGTTCAAGTAATGTCCCATTCTGTAGCTGCTGCATAAAAACAAAGGAATTGATCAGCAATACCGCAGAAAATACAGCTGAATTTATAAACTTAATGAACAATTTATTTGATGTTTTAAATAGTAGACAATTATATACCAGGAATCCTTACAATTGCGCCCTTTCTGAAGAAAATATATTAGCTATATCTGTACTGGAAAATGCAAAAACCTAATACCTAAATTGAAAAAATAAAAAGATATAGTAGTAATATGAATGCGACTACAAAAATTACTACCCCACCGTGTTTTAATGGTTTATTACAAACAATAAATGGTGTTGAGCAATTATTTGTAGATGAACGAACGAACTTAGATATAAAATATATAATAACGTGCAGGTTGAATCAGGATATGATAGAAAATTTATTTTCTGTATACCGACAAAATGGAGGATACAATCGGAATCCTACATCACGATTATTTAGAACGATCTTCCGTTCATATTCAATACATTCCCTAATGAAACCACCAAAGTCTTCTAATTGTGAAGCTGATGATGGTACTTATGTAAAGCTTGACATGGATCCGGACATGAAAACTGTCATTGAAAGTGGAGATAAACCGCATCAAGGCAAAAAAAATGATGAAGATGAGACCATTATGTCATCATCAACATCAAGTGTTTCCAGCTTGAACTCGGTTTCGAGTACCAATACTGTAAATGTGACAAGTGAAGATTGTTCTGTAGCATATTTTGCGGGCTACTTAGCTCGTACGTGTATAACAAAATTTAAGGGTACATCATGTAAAAATTGTTTAATCACTAATTCTAAGTTAAACAACCAAAAAGAACTATTGATTTTATACAAAACTTACGATAATGTAACTAAGATAGCAGAAGGGGGCTTTATGCACCAAGTGAAAATTATTTACATGTAGTTACTTTGTGTTTAAAGAAATTCCAAAAATGTTTTGATAATATTTACCATGAGACCAAATTAACGTTCAAACTTATGCGTAAAATTCAAAAGAATATTATTATTATAAATTGGTTAGCACAAGATGAAATTTGTAAAGAACATAAATTATTTATACTAAACAAACTTTTAGTTACAAAAATATTTAAATGTTCAAAATTAATTTGTAATAAAATTATTACATCAAATAAACCCAATCCAAAATCAAGAATTTTACAGCACAAATATATTTAATTAAGGTGAACCTATACGAATGTGGTGATTATTGTAAATTATAATTTTGTTTATATTTTTTATAAAGTAGTTAAATCCATAGTAGGTATACATTATCATATATATATATATATATATAAAATTGTTAAATGTTTGTCCTTCTGTTTGTCTGTCTGCCTGTCTGTTTGTTACGTTACTCCTCCGGAACGGCTGGACCGATTTTGACAAACAATACCTCCAAATTCTTAGAAAATTCCCACTTAGAGCGTAGGCTATGTTGACCTGACCTTTGACCTCTGACCCGGGAGTAGTGACCTCACGTCTTTAATTTGAAGTTTGTCAAGATTAGGCCCATTTTCAAATGGGTGTGGTTACTAGTTTACTAATAAAAAACACATTTTTTTAAAAAATTTTGAACATTATTGTTTTATTCCTTATTACTTACTAACTACCTAAATGATATATCAATAATTTTGTTCGGTCAATATTTAACGTGTTTTGATGCTTTTTTGATGAATTACTATTGTTTTAATCAATGGTTTTAATTAATAGGTACAAAACGGTATTCTGGCATTCCCCAGTGACATAATAATTGACAGTATAATTGAGACCAAAAACAAATACCTCATTGGGTAACACAATAACAAGAAAATATGCAACATTTGTTCTAATCTACACCCCCAAAATTATAATTATCTACTACTGCCCAATTCTGATATATTACTTGTCTTAATCGTCGTGGGACACCCTGTATATACAGTCCACATTAACAAGTTTATTCAACACCCCCTTAACGTAATTTTTAATTCTAAAGAACTCGATTTATTTAAATAAACCTTTGATTATATAAGGTACACTAAACTAACAAAAAAAAAATAATTTACAAATACTAGTTCCAATTTTGAATGTTAAAAAATAAACTTTTAAAATAACCTAAACTACTATTCTTAGACACATTAAACCTTTTTGCATTATAACTTTTATTACAACCATACGTAAATGTACTATATACAATTTTTCATATGCAAAGAACATCAAAAGTTCATTTTCATAAATAAAATTAGTTTCTAACAACCCACACTTTAAAATTTTATACTCTAGGTTACTCTTACTCCTGTACATTTTAGGTTTAAATACATTAGTGAACGTATGTTTACATTTATAAAACATTGAAAGAATATTTATTTTTTTCTGTATTTTTATTCATATTATTAACAATTCTAATTAAAAACTCCCATGCAAGATAAATTTTAAGCAATAAACTATACGTTTACAAGTTACTTGAACCTAATTATAATTGAATATATTTTTTCTGTATTTCCAAATTTGATTACAAAATGATATTCCTAACCACAGTTTTAATTGAACAAAGGCAGTCTGAGATAAGTGAGATATGCATCTGTCAGAGATCAAAATTACTACGTAAATAAAAACAAGACCAAAGCTAAAACGTGGCATACCTTTACCTCTAAATGAAAAAGAGAGAAAAAGATGATGTGTATTTCTGACAGCATTAAATTTTATTTTAAAATTAAAAAAAAAAGCAATTCTTGAGATATAAATTGTTTGACTATTAATGTACTTAATAGTAATATAGAATAAGTAACTTAACACATTTTTATGTAATCTATACAAAATTTTAGGTATGACCTATTTAATAAAACGAAATGATAATCCCAAAGTCAGGTTTTTAAAATTCATTTGGTTCCTTTCATAATACAATATAAAAAATCATTCCTTCCTTGGCTATAATAAATGTGTTTTGGTTTAGACTTGGTAATATCATAAATCATCTATTGAACTAAATTTCAAATTCTAGCTGTTCGAATAAATTAGAAACCACCAGTCAAAACAGGACAATACATTCACCGAGCTTAATGTGTTTTAAGGTATAAGCACGCTATTCCGCAAAAAGAAATTAATTTTAAAATGTGAAATTTTAGGTCGATATAAAATATTTTGCTATAGCATTAAATATTTTATGCAGATTTAAAAAAATATAATTAAAAAATCGACTTTTTTTAGTAACTCTGTTTTTTCGAGGAGATGATAGATGTCTTTAAACTCCCATAATCCTTATTTCATCGTGCCAATACTCGGTTTACATGCAATAATTAGTTTTGAATATTTTGATACAATATAAAAATATATATTTATTTCAGTTTTATTGAAATAATCTTCTTGTAACAATGACTTCTTTTATTTATTTATTTATTATTATTTATTTTTAACACATTTTTTTGAAACCAAAACTAAGCAGGATATTCATATAAAGGATAACTTTGAATGCAAATGTTTGGCTCTGTTAATTATTACAAGTTTTAGAATGTATATTGTTATAAAGCTAATCACTTATATGTAGAATGAAATTTTCTGTTCGTTACATACCACCAGTATTATTTATTTTTAGAGTGCTATGTGCATATTGCAACTTTCTCAATGCAAATCAAATATTTCAATTATAGTTAAAAATCAGTTAAGCTTGTGTATGTACCTGATTGTTGTTATAATAATTTTGTTACAATGACTGTTCTCTTTATTCTTGTGTGCTAGTAAAAAACATAATCAAGAAACGTAAGTTTACCGTGTTAATATATGCGACTGTAGTCGATGACGCTTGCATCGTAATTAGTGATTTGAATGAATCAAGTTTTCCTTTAGTTGAAGGATTACGCACGGTTAAAGCACAACTGTTTTACAATTTTGCAAGCGTCATTGACGTAACGCAAGTCAATAATATTGTAAATCGTTACAATAAGTTGTTAGTTCAAACAAAAATGCAGATTTATATAGGTTAGTAACACACGCGAACACTTAAACTAAAATACAACATTTTGTTCACTTTGCCCGATGATCTGGGCAAACCGAATAGTTGGTTAGGGTAAAGTGAATAAAATGAAACAATAAAACTATTTAATTGCAGTCATCACACCTGTACTGCCCAGTGCCTTCGTAGGATGTGCACTGCTCATGGGCCCATTGCTGACAAAAATTGCACTGGATCCAGTCTTCTGTTGGCTTTTCATTAACCTCAATGTATTTTTCGGCACAGAAAATACACAAACTCTCTTGAATATTTTCTTTTTGAACTCGTTTGTTTGGAATTTTTTCTATCTTGACTATTTTGTCGGTCAATATTGGTTGAGTCTTGGTTTTAAGTACTTTTTCTTTTGTTCCTCTTTTATAGGAGTGCTTGTTAGTACTTCTGATTTTTGCATTTTTCTTTTACGGGTACCAGATGATTTTACTACTTCTGGCAAAGGTCGAACATCTCGAAGACTGTAGGTTGGTTTCACGTCAGACAAAGATTGCATTCACTCCACAATTTTCGATATACTACTAGAATTAGATGGTGGTGCATTTGAAGACAACATTGTACTCTTTGGTGGAGTTCTATGTTCCGGTTGGTTTGACTCTGGTAGTACCACTACTTCCACAGCTAGTTCATTGATAATTTCACCTGGATTATCTTCTATTTCCATTACTTCATTTTCAGTAGGCAGTAAATTGAGATGTGGGATCTCAGTTTCTGGTACTTGTTCTTCAACAGTTTCACATGGAGTATTTGGAAGTGCATCCTCATATGTGACCAATGCTGGTAGGTAGTCTTCATCTCCAAACGTATTTTCATTAATTGGCCAAATACCAAGAGATCTAAACCCATTTACTGCATTTAGGGAAGTGGCACTTTTTAAATAAGCCGGACTGAATAGTTTTGCAATAACATATAGATTTACAATTCTCCCTGGATGCGATTTTTGAAATACATTAATTTCTTGTTCAAAATATTTTTTGACTGGTCCATAGACTGCTTTGTCAAGTGGTTGCATTTTGTATGTGGTATGTGGTGCAAATGATACAAATATGATATTGTTCTTGGACGCAAAATCGAGAGCTGGATAAAATTTATGAGATTCGTGACTATCCAGTAAAAGAATAACTTTTTTTTCTTGAGTTGGCCAAACTTTGTTTACAAAATACTTTAGCCAATCAAGAAAAACTTCCCCATTTATCCACCCTGTTGGTGTACAACTGGCTTGAGTTTCTGGGGGAGCACCATCTAACAACCTTTCCTGCATTCGTTTGCGAGTAAAAATTATAAAAGGGGGTATGAATGAACCTGCAGCATTGCAGCAGCAAACAACAGTGGTTAGTTTACCACGCTCTGTGCTTGATATCACGCCCACTTGTTTCTTCCCTTTAACAGATAGAATTTTTGGAGGTCTATTAGTTGTCGTCATTATGCCAGTATCGTCAATATTATATAGACGAGTTCCGTTTATGTCATACTTTTTAACTTGTTCTGACAGGTTTTTATACAATCTCTCAACTTGGGTTTAATTAAAACCTCGTGCTCTGCCCACACTTGTTGGTTCTGGTGTTCTCAAAGTGATCTCTCGATTTCTTCTTAAAAATCCAGTCAGCCAATCATTTCCTGCCTTCGCATTTTGATCCCAACTTTTAGGGTAAGTTAATTTATTTTTCTTTGCATACTCGTATTCAACTCTCTAGTCAAACCAAAAAAAAATTGTCAAGATCCTTTAAGTATTGGAACAATTCTTTCTCCTGTTCACTATTAAAGACGTTTCGGAATCTTCCCAACTGATTGGAGGTTGAACCGGATTTCATATGCCTAAATAATGTTGCATACGGTATATTATAAGTTTGGGCCACTGAATTCATGGACGTCTCTCATTGCTGCCCTCATTCTTTCCGCTGTCCACTAAGCTTGTTTCGTTCTTCTTTTATATTTGTACACCATCTGCAATATAAAGTTCACTAACTTGGTACCTACATTACTATAAGACGGTTATGTTCGGGCAAAGCGAATAATTATTCAATTTGCCCTATTTGTTTTGCCCGGAGGTGACAAGTTTAAATCAAAGTGAACTAAGCAGAGAAAAAATAAGAAATATTAATTATTAAGAACGACGGTCAACATGCGTAATTATTGTTAAATCCTACATTGCAATCAATATCTTCATATTAACGTAAAAAAAAGTCTCAAACTAAGCGAGGGTATATGGGTGCCTTGGTATTATTGCGGAATTCGGAACATCACGTGTTTAGGCGTGGAAGGGATTATTTGCTTTGCCCGGCATATTAACTTTGCCCGGTCCTCCCCTACCTATTTTCTAATGAGTTTCGTAAGTCTTATAACTTTTATAGGGCAGATTATCAATTGTTATACAAATCTTTGTTTGAGCAGGATTGGTCTTAATTAGATTCATATTCTAATGTAAATGAAGCTGTTGAAGAATTTTACCGTCTATTGTATGGTATGTTGGACAAACATGTCACAAAAACTATATATGGCAAGTCTAAATGCTCCATATGGTTCTTTTAGGGAGGTTAAAACGAATCTCAAACTTAAATCGTACTATAGAAAGAAATCATTGAATCTTAATAGCCCTTACTATTATGAACTTTATAAACATCTGCGCTTGTAAACTAAATCTCAAATTTCTATCTGCTATAATGATTACATAAGTTCTATTGAAGGTAATCTAAAAAATGACCCTTCTCAAATCTGGAAATTTATTAGACAAATAAAAGGTGGGTCTCGGTTACCAAACAAAATGACTGTTGAAAGTGTGAGTTTACTGAACCGGAATCAATTGTTAACGCTTTTGCACAATTATTTTCAAGATCATCTGATGTAGCTCAGCATATTACTATTAATGATCTTAATAATTATAAACACCACAAAAATGTTCCGACATTCCGTTTTCCTTATGCTACAGAAAAAGATGTTATTAACATAATGAAGAATTTAAATGAGAAATTTACAGACTGTAGAGCCGCGTTTGCACAACCCATTGTTATCTTAATCAATTTAATAATTAGAACCTCTATTTTTCCAGATATTTGGAAACGTGTCAGAATTTAAAAAAAAAAGTAGAGAATTCTGATATAAATAACTATAGGCCTATTTCAATTTTATCAAATTTTTCAGTCATATTTGTACACTATTGTTTGTTGGAATACCCAAAGTTTCATATCTACATCTCAACATGGTTTTATTTCTCGTAGATTCAAAAATACTAATCTTGCTTGCATTTCACAGTTCATAGCGGAGATCCTTGATAAACGTGGTCAAGTTGAAGTAATATATACGGATTTTACATCAGACTTTGGTTTTTCTACGGCTTCCCTTTCATTAATAGCGTCATATTTAAGTAACAGAGCATCATATGTCTCAGTTGGTGTTCGTCAAGGTTCTAATCTTGGACTGTTGCTCTTTTTGCTGTACATCAATGATCTATTGGACTCGGTAACATGTAATGTGTTGGCTTATGCAGATGATATAAAGATATTTGGAGAAATTAAATCACTCAAAGATACTAATACTCTTGTAACAAGATCTTAATCACATAGTTGATTGGTGTTCAAAATTCCATCTAAAACTGAATATCAACAAATGTTACTATGTTTCATATTTTAGAACTCTCTCGCCATTTACATTTGAGTATTATATTAATAATACCATCCTCGAGAGAAAACTGACGATAAGAGATCTCGGTATAACGTTTGATGCGCAAATGAGCTTTGGGGAACATTTGAATCATGTCAAATGTGATGCTTATAAATCGTTAGGATTTGTCTTTCGAATTAGTAAAAACTTTACTGATATAACTATGATTAAACAGTTGTTTACGCATTTGTTTTAAGCAGAATCGAATATGCGTCCATTGTGTGGAGTCCAATATATGCCTCACATGCATCTGTTCCTGACAAAATTCAACGCCGATTCCTCAAATTTCTCTCTTTTAAGATTGATGGTGTATATCTCGTTAAATGTGTAAGCGAAATTAACCTGTTAAAAAGGCATAGTATGACAGCGTTGTCGGTTAGAAGAGATAAACGTGAAATTAAATTATTGTATAATCTATTAAACAACAAGATCGATTGTAATTTTATACTAAGCAGAATACAGTTTAATGTTCCACGTTTGTCAGCAAGGTCAGTTTGCAGCTTTCGATTTCTAATTGCAGTAGCAAATATTATATGCCGATCACCTGTCTGCTGCCGAGCGACAAATGACCAGGTTAAAGATATTTTTGATAGAATTTAACATTTATTTATTAGATTCGAAATTCCTTGCGGAGGATGTAACATCTCTTACGTTGGACAAACCAATCGACGTATTTCTGCGAGAAGAGAAGAACACAAACTAGCAGTCCGAAAAGGATGTTTAACTTATTCTCTAGCAGAACATCATCACCAAACAGGACATAAAATCGATTTTGAAAATACAAGAATGCTAGGAAGAGAAAAATATTTATGTAACCGCCTCATTAGAGAACAAATCGAGATAGAAAGACGTCCTAGTTGCATTAATAAACGAGATGATGGAAAAGGTTTACCTAACACTTGGAAACCGTTATTAACTTTACCTCAGGATAGAAGATCTCCAAATATCCAACAAGTAGTACAATAAAATATGCAAAACAACATTACCATGATACCAATACGTAATGCTATTGGTTACTCTGGTCCAGCGACACGTTCAAGGTCAAAATCGCATAGAAACTAGAATTGTTATTTATTAATTAATACTTGAAAAAGCTGCGTGTTAGCGTGGCGAAACGTTGTAATTTTTTAATAATTATTACAAGTGTTTAAACCACAAAGATTTTTATTACAAATATATATATATATATATATATATATATATATATATATATATTTCATGTAATTGGAACTTGTTTAGTTGGAAATAAATTATTATTATTATTATTATTATTAATACAGAAACCTGTATAAAAAGATCATACTAACGTCGACATACGTTTACCAAAATTAGTCATGCGCAATCTTATATGGTTTTAACTTTATTTCGTTTTTGTTCGATCAGTACATTATTAACAAACTATATTATGCTGTTCAAATCGTGCGGCAGTTAGTCTAGTCGACTCATTTGTCATACACGGTTATGGCGTTAATCGAAATATATGGTCACTGTTGAGGAACAAAAGCAAAAATTGCTAGCAGTCGAGGTGTAATAAGGTACAATAAGTATATGTTTACATTTCTTAGAAATTGTGAATCAATTTATTGTTGATTTTTTAGTGTTTACATAAAATGGAAAACAGGTGCACCTCATATTCCACTCGGTGATAATTTTTCAGAAGGTTTTTTACATTCTACAATAACCAAAAAGTTATTTATGTATTACACCGTAAAATCTTATTTTTCATCACGAATACGTGTTTAGTGGCCGAGGAAATTACCGAGGCAAATATAACGCATGACCAAGCAAAAGTAAGCCTACGTGTGCCTGCGTAATTCGGGCAACGCCTGGTATCAAATCAATGCTAGTTTATGATAATGTTAATGTGATAATTTATGTTTATTCGAAATATTAATTGGTTACTTGAACTTTCGTTTCACCTTGTAGAATTTTATTTGCTATTTCGCATTTTCTACGATAGTTGTGCTCTTCCACCCGCCATGTTTATCAAAATTAGTACCTCAGAAATTAACAGCTAATAAGGGGGCCGAAATATGATACGCTATTATCCAAAAGTGTGAACAACATTTCCTATTAATGCTATTATTATAAAACACAAAAAGAAATCTCTACGGAGTGTGGGAAGATCTTAACGATATATATCTTCTATCAAGGTTAAATATCCATTCGGTACTGTAAGTAGTCGTGATTTTCGTGTCATACAATCAGGGATGTTTATTATTCGAAAATTATCCCAAAACACCAAAAATCATGCAAATCTACAATGTGAGTCCATATTTTTGAGAAGTTACTATAATCACCTTCAACATCAAATTTTATTAGATTTTGTCTTCTAAAGACGTTATACTTTTTCGGTTTATACCCTGAGGTCTTCTGTTTTACACAAGCAAACTATTAACCTTGGAAACTTTGAAACATTAACCATATGTTAATGTCGATTTCAACATTGAGTAACTACTCCATAATGTTGAAAATGTATAAACCTCACTTTTTTTTATGAAGTAAGGTAGAAACATGTTTTCTGTATTGCTCCGTGGTGATCGTCGGCCTATTGAATGAAGTTTTTGTATTATTTTTCATTCAAATTTGCTGACTTAGCTGTTACTAGCAGTACGTTTAGGTCTATATTTTTTGTTGAGAAGATCGAATGTAAAAATCATTTACTGCGAAATTTCTGCACCAGAATTAGAGATTTAGTTAAATCCTAAAATTAAGTATTTTTTACAAAACAATATTTTGCGTTTTCGCTCCGCAATAGTAAGTGCCGCTAAACACAGAATGTCCGAAAATATTCCTAATTACAAGAAAATTCACAATTTAAAGGAAGACATTTTAAGTGGTCCTAAACATATTATGGGATGCCACGATGTGTGCGTCAATTCAGTGGGACAGTATAAGTATTATTGTAAAGGGCTTAAATATGGAGAAGAAAACTTACATACTAGGATGTATTGATATCTAGTTAACCTAGACCAGTTCCTTGCATAAACAAAATATTGCGTTACCATAGCAACGAACAATAACTTATTAGAAGTGTCAGTGTAAAGTTTGACGTCAAAAAAGTAAACCAGAGTCACGCAATAAATTAAATGAAAAAGATGTCCACCGAAATTGTGAAAATCAAAAATTGGAGTATCGAGCCATCATCAAGTACCTGTATTTAAAAGGGTTAAGAGGTAAGCAGATTTACGAAGATATGCTTAATACCCTTGGTGATCAATGTCCTTCGTATGCGACCGTCAAAAATTGGAATGCAAGCTTCAAAAGAGGTAAATTTTCCATTGAAGATGATGACCGATCGGGAAGGCCAGTTTCTGTGTCAGTCCCCGAAAATATCGATGCAGTTCATGACATGATTTTATCAGACCGTCGAATTGGGCTAAAACGGATATCTGAAGCACTGAATATTTCATACGAACGCGTTCATCATATGGTTCACGTCAATTTGGACATGAGAAAAATTGCTGCAAAATGGATCCCCAAATGTTTGAATGTTGACCAAAAGCGTGCAAGGGTAGAAGCATCGCGTTCGATCTGTGCTCGATTTGAAAACGATGTAGACTTCTTAAACCGAATTGTTACTATGGATGAGACTTGGGTACATTTCTACGATCCAGAAACAAAGCAACAATCGATGGAATGGCGACACTCTGGTTCTCCAAGACCTAAGAAGTTTCGTGTCCAAAAATCTGCTGGAAAAGTTCTTGCTTCAGTTTTTGGGATTGCCATGGAGTAATCATGATTGATTTTTGGATAAGGGTAGAACAATAACTGAGATTACTATTCGACATTACTGACCACTCTACGGGAAAATATTAAAGAGAAAAGACGCGGAAAGCTATCCAAAGGTGTTTTGTTTTTGCAGGACAACGCCCCTGCACACAAATCTCATGTTGCCATGCAAAAATTCGTGATTTAGGGTTTGAATTACTAGAACACCCCCTTATTCACCCGATTTGGCTCCGTCCGACTATCACCTCTTTCCTCAACTAAAAAAAGTTTAAAAGGTCGTACATTTTCTTCCAACAAGGAGGTAATAGAAGCTGTGGAGGTCTGGTTTGCAGAGCAAGAAGAAACATTTTTTTGAAAGGTCTAGAGACGTTGCAGGTTCGCTGTAATAAATGTATCCAATTAAGAGGAGAATATGTTGAGTAATAAAATATTTTGACATTGAAATTTTGTTTGGTTCTATAGTAGGCTAAGAATTTTTCAATATATCCTCGTAAGTTATTAGTTATAAGTAGCATTAGTGACAAATTTGACAGAATAGTCCATAGAATTGCTGCCAGTTTATTAATTAATTCCCATACAAACGCTGCAGAGAGTTTCAACAGCCAGGTCAATAAAACGATAGGGAGCAAAAGAATTCATTTCAGTCTAAAAGACAGTTACGAGTATAGATGCTATGCCGCAGCTTTAAATTACAATAAGAAATCATTTGTATTAAATGTCCAAACACAGTTAAACAGAAGCGAAGTGGGTTATTATACGAATAAGTATTTTGAACATTTTGGTACTGTTGCACCTACTAAAAAATCTCGTAAACGGCAAAGACTAGTTTTGTTAGAGGATGCGGGCTATGGAACGTGTGATGTTGCAGATGATAAATGTGGTCAAGACTACGATAATTTGAAAATTAAGTTTTTGTCTATATTAAATGAGGTGGATATAGACGATGTGGAGATGAGTACAAGAGGACAATCTTCAAACCCGAAATGGTTTTGCGAAAATCTATTCGTCTTACTGCCAGCAACTTTAGTAGAATATGTAATATGAGACCGATGACATCTAATATTACCACTGTGAAATTGATTTTATATGCAAATAAAATTGTTGCTAAATCATTGGATTATGGTGTTGTAAATGCGCAAAAAGCAATCAATGCATTTTGTTTAAAATTAAATAAAAAGATACAACCATGTGGTTTGTTTATAGACCAAAATTGTAAATTTTTAGCTGCTTCACCTGATGGACTAGTTTTAGGGGAAAATGCAATAATAGAAGTGAAATTTCCATATGATGCTCGCGACCTTGAAATTCGTGAAGGAATTCAGAAAAAAATTATTACCTATCTATATATTGATATAAATGATGAAATAAAATTAAAGAAGGATCATGCTTATGTGTATCAAATACAAGGGCAGCTACGAATGACTTGGAGATCATTGTGCTATTTTATTATATACACATCGAAAGACCTTGTATGTATAGATGTACCACAAGGCACTAGATTTTGGGAAAACATGTGTTCAAAATTAGAAAAATTTTACTTCTCCGCACTTTTGCCAGAAATTATAGATTCTCGCGTTAGTCGTAATCTTCCACTTAGGAATATTTTAGCTAAAGATCTTTAAAGTGTTGCTGGTAATAATAATTTGTTTCTAATTTAGGTCTGTGAAGTTGGCTACTTCACATGTGATTTTTTTTTGGAAAAACATGCAGCATTTGTTTGCCCATGTTTGCCCAGGGAAAATTTTTGTTTGCCCACCCTCCACAAATTTGTTATTTGAAGAAAACGTTTTTTTGATAAAAAAGCCAAAAATCAAAAAATCTACTTTTTTCACGCTATATTGTTTGTCCATCAATTGCCCATGTTTGTACAGAAAAAATTTACGTTAGCCTACTCTCAAAAAATTTTTTATGTGAAAAAACCCATTTTTGGATAATATATAATAATTTTCTAATGGAAACAAGGTCGTGTGTATTATACAAGATTAGTAATATGATTAGAAATTATGTATATTTTGCATATTTTTAGATGAAACATATATTTGGGTTAAATTTTAATCTTATTCGTCATTAATTTTGAGTTGACAGAAGGGTTGCTTAGACATAAAGCAAGGTAATTTTTATCAATTTTTTATTCAATTTAAGCAAGCGCCATTTTTTTCACTTCCAATTGCACAAGAGGTTTGTATTTTACCGAGTAAATTTGGGTTGTTTAATGAAGGATGGGTAAACGAAAATTGTTCCTGGGCAAACATGGGCAAACTATAAAACGATATAGCTTGAAAAAATTAATTTTTGATTTTTAATTTTTTCATCAAAAAATGGGGTTTTCACATAAAAATGGCAATACAAAATTTGTGGAAGATGGGCTAACAAAAGTTTTCCCTGGGCAAACGATGTGCAAACAAATGCCGTATTTTTTCCAAAAAATTCACATGTAGAGGTGTCAACTTCACAAACCTTTCTAATTCAGGAATTGTCATTTATTTATGCGGTATAATGATGAGATTTATTTGTAACGCAATTACAATACTATCGATTGTTTATTATTGTGTGTCGAATGTGTCCAGCGGTCCTGCCGTGTATTTCTTATAGTTATGTTTGCATTGCGTTTTTGTGTTACATTGAATGCCATATAAAATAATATTTAAATTGTTTTTATTTTTTTCTGTAATTCGTTTATGCGCAATTTTATCAATCGATATTTGTAAAACAATTGATTTATATTTACATATGGTCAAACTTGTAAATGACGAAAATAAAAAACAATAATAAAAAGTATCTCAAAGGACAATACCATTACTTAATTTACTAATTTAATTTATTTCATGTGAACAAGTATTCAAACACATTTCGAGTGGTTCTCTACAAAGTTGCTTTTATTGAAACATTCATTGTAATTATTGTTAAGTTTTTCGTAAATTTATACAAACATTTATTTAACTTTGATGATACGATTTATAAGATAGCATTTACTCTACCATACATATCTTTTTAAGGTAGAACAATATGTAGAAGTTAGGATTAAAAATTAATTACCATAATTATATAATTGTAGATGCTGTAGATAAGTTTTGTACTAATGTAATGCATATTGAAATATATTCTGTTAAAATGCATTTCATAAAGATGTTTTCTATCCTTATTTATTTACTTTCGGTAATAGGATTATAAAGGATTTAGTAGTTTACAAGGACCTCCTATGGCGAAACACCTCAGTAATTTTTAAATAACTTTAGGTATTGTGGGTTGCATATTAAAAAATCACGATTTTAGTTTCACTGCATAGGACCCTTAAGTATTATCATCGGAATGTTGCGTATAATACAAAAATGTCTCAAAGTTTGTGTGAACAAATTGAAGGTTTATTACAACTGTAGATTAATGTCGATTTGTTATTATCATAACTTGCTTTGCTACAAATTCTGACAGATTTTTTATTTATATTTTCATATTGTAGTTGATTGACATATAAAATAGCAACTTGATGTACTACTTATGTATGCTTAGTTGCCTATAATAAAATCATTCATTAATAGAAAAATAAAAATAGAGAATAAAAAATTAATGTAAGTCATAAATGCACGGTCGACGGAAAAAATATTTAATAAACTTAGTACCTAGTAAATAATCAGTTTCATTTTCTTTGTGTAATAAGGTTTATTGGTTTTCTGTAATTTGTGAGACCTACTCGAATGTACCTTTCGTATGTTACATAACGGCTTACGGTTTCGGCTAATTCGCTATTGAAGTTAAATTTAGTTGAAAGCAACAAAGTTTTTAGTATATTGTTGTAGCATTGCCAATAAATTTTAAGCTAATAGTTCTGATAGTCGTATATGCAGATTTTACAGTAATACGTTGTACTGAAACTTTAGAAAATAAATTATTCAATAAGTTTCTGAGCTGTGGCTTACAAATTCTAGACTCTAACTTAAATTCTGTGATATGCCACGTCAGGTTAACGTGAGATTATTAAGTAAATTCTATACCCGCCGTGCTTCATACTTGCAGATTAAGGAGCCGCAAAGATTTATCAAATTCCAAATTAAAATTTTGGTAATAATTCAGAAACAGTTGATTAAAGTAGCAGTTCGTAAATCCTTTAACTTATTTGAAGTTGACACTGTTGATGAACAATTATATGTCATTTGCTTGGTTATTACTACTTTTTTTATCGTTTATAATAATTAATTTCAAAAGCTTGAAATTTTATATCTCACATGTTTGTATTTTAATAAAAATAGTCGCGTTCAGTTATTAATTTATTAAGTTACGTCTAATTTGATACTTGGTAAAGATATATGTTTTTAAGTTAGAAACACAGTAAAAAATTTGCATATCGGAAGAAAAACTATACATCACCCTCGATACTATGCGGTACATACAAATTGTCTTGTTACGATTTATAAACTTGTAAAATATTTTATCTACGACCACTATGGTAAATGACAATTAACTCACGGCTATCTTTCTATGGCGCATTTTACACGTACCCGTTGTGTAATGTGTACATCCCATCCACTTTGCATGGAGCTTCGACACATTCAACTTAAATCGATTTAATATAGTATTTTGAATAAATAGAATTCTGTGGAATTTCAATACAACGACGAAATTTAAACAAAAATCGAGGTTATGTTCGTTAGGGAATTTAACCACAGAAAAATAAACTATACAGAAACTCTACTTGCAGATTTTTTTATGATTTTATCAAACTCGCGCATCCCTTCACGTACATTATTTGAATATGGCCGATATAACTTTCTTTATTTATTAGTTATTCTACAATACAGTTTTTTTTTAAGTATTCATTGCCTGTATTGAATTTATAAGAACGTTACTTAAATTATTTTGTACGCAAGTACATCTAGTAACCCCCAAGCTAGCAAACGTCATGTGTTATTTGGAAGTACCAGGAAGATTGTGTAAAACAATTACAACTTCATTAAAAGTACGAATTCAGGTAATACAGTAATTAGATAACATTTTATTTGGTTATATTTAATTGCATTCTTATAGACAACACATTGTCATTAATGGTACAAATGCAACCCTCAACACCTAAACTTTCTTCTCCATCTCTGAAGTCATTAAAGGCGAGAAAACCATTGGATACTTCGGGAAAGAAAACATCTTACTTAATATATACTTAATATACATGGTTCGATCACTAATTATTAAAGAAAACCATTGGATACTTCGGTTATTAGTTATTTATGTATCAAGGCACTAAAGTTTGATTGTGTTTTAGTTGCAAAAGCGATAGCCGAGGCAAATAAAACACGTTAGTCATGAAAAAGAACTTTAGTGCCAAGGTACATATTATATTTTTTCCAAAATCCCAAAATTTGAACAAAAACTGACAATTTTACAACGTTCTTTAAGTAGAAAATGTAATCAGCTGATTCTAAAATTTACATACATTTTACACATCTCTACCGCCGAAAATGTGAACTTAAAAATCGTCGTATAATGAATTACTTTAGTGCCGATTTTATTTACTTTACTACCGATTTTTTTGTACTTTAGTGACGATTTCGGAAAAAAAAAACATCTTACTTAATATAACAATGGAACAACATGAAATGTGTATTTACTTTGTTCGTACATGGTTCGATCACTAATTATTAACAATCACGACGACTAATAATATAATACTGGTTTATTCCCAAGATTATACTTATATATCTAGATGAAACATATGTACCTACATGCATGCTTCACCCTATATTCGTAAAGAAGGTGGCAATGAGAGATGCTATTTTGAACTGATATTGCGGAACTAGTTCGAATTTAATATCATCAATATCAGCTAAGTGAAAAATCACCGATGTAAAATTATAGGAATTGCGGTCATAACCTGGGTGCAGTATCACATGGAACATTTGGCGCTAGAAGTCTGTGTCTTAGTCGAAGCAATGTCAAATAACTTTAAATATCTTTTTTTTGTTAACTGTAAGTACATACATGTGTTGTAATTTTGTTCGAAGCGCTTCTAACTTTAACGTAGATTGTAATTGTTTGTAATATAGCCACCGTAGAATTTAATTTGTTTCATAATGATATTTGTGCGTTGTATAATTTTCGTTTAATATTTGTTTAGTTTTCCTTTAGAAACGCTACACAACTTTGTGACAAAATCATAATTCGAATGGTGAGTTTTTCAATGATATGACGTTTTCTTCTGATTCAGAAGTTTAATTTGACATAAGACATGTGAAAATACCTTGACTGCTTTCATAAATAAACAAATTACAAATTCAAGAAGTTCTGGGATGGGAAGTATAGGGGCTGAGGGAAGAGAGCGGCTTAACAGAACTAGGAGAGTGTAGTTGCAGTGAAAGGGTTGGCAAAGTTAAAGGTAAAGGGAGGGGGTAGATAAAATTACAGGGCTAAGGGGTGAAAATTTTGGAAACTGAAAATTTGGAGATAATATGTTTTGGAGGGGAATATTTTGGGACGAAAATTTTTGTGCGGCAAAAATTTAGATGGAAGATGCTAATGGAAAGATGTGAAACTTTTTTGAGCGATTGGAAAAGATGGTACAAGGATTGGGGGGACGGTGATGGTCGTAGATAAAGTATAGTACAAAACTCGAGTTGTAAAGCAATTATGCCCTCGTGGTACTTACATCTCCACTCTTGCGCAATATGCTATTTACAACTCTCGTTGTGTAATATACTATTTTTCACTATAGCTTACAATCTTATTATTGCTTATTGATTTTGGGAAACTTTTATTATTAAAGCATATGTAGAGTTTGAAAATAAGTTTGTAAGACCGTTGAATAAATCCATGCTTTGTGTTGGAGGTGATAAACTAAAATCTTAAAAATTAAGTTTGATTTATTGTCGGAGGCCTCCAACCATAAAACTTTTATTCAATTATAGAACATTAAGGATGACTTGACATGTTTCGACTGTATGAATATCTAACTAATTAATTAACAGTCATCTTCAGAAAATTGACTAAATAACTGTGATGAATAACATATTATGAATTAATTTTATTTAATTTGATAATTGAATGAAGCTTTGTGGGTGGAGGCCTCCGGCAATAAATCAAACTTAATTTTCAAAATTTTAAGTCTGTAAGATTTTATTGTAGAAACCAAAAGATGTAGGAGTTTAGAATTTCTTCTATCTCATAAATTACTGTGTTATATTCCTCATAAATAAACTGATTACTATCAGAAAAACGTTTCAAATACTATTTACAACATTTAATGTTAGTTTCCCACAAACCGCCCATGTTTGGCGATCATGATGGAATGAATTTCCAGCAAATATTTATGGCAGCAAGGTTTCGAATAATCTCATTTTTATTATTTGCTAAAAACGAACAAAGTTTCCCCAGTTTCACTTTTGAACCTACGATATTTCTACCTAAATCAGAGTACATGGCTTTTGGTTTTGATCGCCTGTAACGAAACATATAGAAGGCTATCAGAAAGCTTTTGGTTGTGAAACAAACAAATATATGCTCTGATGAACTTTTCGTTCGGGTTATCCGATACTTGATAAGAATATGACCTTAGTAATCTACGCCTAAGACAGAAAAGGAGAATTATACAGTGATTTTCGAATATGGGAAGTCGTCCATTATGTGATTAACAGATATAGGGACTGATTTGAAACAGACAGTTCAGTTGTGTAAAACTTTCTATAGCAAACTACGAGCGGATACAATCCAAAATATTTCTGGTAATGTCGAGAGTACCTGTTAGGGACCGACAAGAAAAAACGATTGTGTTCATGTTTCGCAATCAATTTGGACAAGCGATAATTATTTCAAAGTGAGGTAGGATGGCGTTTATCATAGTTGAATTCTGATTGTTTCAGACGATCCCCTACACGTACAATTTCATCATTGTCTAGAAATGGAGTTCCCAAGCGGTTTAGCGAAATCAGTTTTAATTTGATGAGTTCATTATTAAATTAATGTTCTTGGGAAGACTTAGTGAGACTGTTTAAAGCTTTATTTAATTCGAGAATTGATTACGTCACCACTGACCTTATCACAATGACGACAATTCGTTATGAATGAATGAGTAAACACGCTGTGCTTTTGTTAATGAGGAGCTACGAATAATGAATATAAGCAATGTAACAAAATCGGATCTTTTTAATCTCCAAGGGTTTAATTCAATATTGACTAATTCTTCAATATTGTAAGATTTCACTGTAGGCCATTAGTTATCTTATCTCTGGAAGGAAGGTCTAAACCACCATAATTCATTACTTTTTTTGAATAAAGCTGTTTTGTAAGGTGGTGTAGTAATTAAACCTCTGAATCTTAAATTTAAGTTATGGACATCCGTTGTATACGTTATTTTATTGATTAAGTATGGATGGCAGTCTCTTAATATAATATTATGGACTAGTACTAGTGAGTACAGTGTACGCATCTTCCATACAAAGCTATTTTACATCATTTAGTTTGTGAGACACTGGATTATATCTTCGTGTACCATATATAAAGCGTGAGCAACATTTTTGCAGTCGTTCTATTGTAGTCCTATCGGATTTATCTAAATAAGCACCGTATATAACATCACAATAATTGAAACAACTTAACATTAAAGAATCTGTTAGTTGCCTTTTAAACGGTTTTATTTAATAAATTTCGATGTGGATAAAGTAGTTTTAAAGAACAATAAGACCTTTGGAAGCAATAACTCACATGTTCTTTAAATTGTAATTTCGTATCAAGTCTAACACCAAGATTTTTTGAACATTTCTTAAATTTCAATATTTTATCATCTACAGTTATATTAATATTCGTCTCCAGAAGCTCTTTTTTTACCAAATATCATGACCATAGTTTTTTCGGGATTGATTTGTGGCCAATGCCGCATTGAATATGTCATTAAGTTGTGTAAATCATGATTTGTACGAGTTTCCGCCATAGCATAGTCATCGCTGGAGAAAGAGTAGAGTGAGGGCTAGTTGTACAATCTCCGCTTAAAGTTTACTGTGGTTTAATTTCGAAGGATAGAATTATCGCCTTGGAGATTAAACCAAAGTTAACTTTAAGCGAAGATTGTAAAACTGATCTAACTGTGTATCATTAGCATAAAAGTATGCCGTTACGTAATTCAAACAAGACATTATATTACTAGTATATAACGAAAAAAGTAAGGGGGCGATAAAACACACCTATAGTTATTTTATATTTTAAAAAGTTACAGTTATTCATAATTGTTTTAAATTGTTTGTTGTTTCAAAAGCGTAACATTTTCCGGCGATGTGAATGTTGAGTCGGGAAATGTTGCTTTTTCTACGAGGTCCACATACTATTTTTCCGCCGATCGTTCTAAAACCGACTGAAAACTTGAAATTCTAAAAATTATTATTTTTATGACAAAAATAAACGGTGCCTTGAAAATAAAGAACGTCGGTACCCGTAGAGAAGTATCAACTAGACGACGCCATTTGCTGTATTTTAATAAACATGTTAAGTGAAGATGAAACCAGATCTTGTGGAAGCAGTAAGTACAGCTACCTTAAATCTGTGTTTCCAAAGAAATCAAGGGAGAAATACGAGCAAGCGTATAGGCGTTTCATGGATTTTCGAATGGAAAAAATACTAGTACCTTTTCGGAAAATGTTGTAATGGCACATTTCTTAGAGCTGTGTTCAAAAATGAAGTCGTCAACTTTGTGGGCAAATTACTTAATCTTAAGGTCAACCCTCCCAATTAAGCACGATGTTGATATATCAAAATTCGCAAAACTTTGTTCTTTATTGAAAAGACAAAGTGAAGAATACAGACCTATACTGTATTCCATACATCAGAGTCAGTACGGGCTTTAATGCAAAGCGATGCAGCCATATTTCAGCACAAAACTATTTGTAAATGTTTTAAACCTGTCAATCATAAATAAATCCTTCTTTTGTATTCGTGAGCCCCGAGCAGGTAGTTAATGACTTAGTAATGCCTTTTCCTTGACTAACCACATCTTTGTCAGCGGTATTCAAACAAATTATTTACTTATTAGTTTAAATTTGTTTTACCTTTTAAAAACCATTCTCGCTGAGAGTCTATTTTTGTAATTATAATAATAACAACAAAAATCCTTGTATTTATAATAAAAAGACAAAAAATATGTTTTATTACACATGTTACCTCTTTTTTTTACCTGGGTACTAGGGTGGTGGTGTACTAGGGTAGGAAGATTGAACAAGATACTAAAGTACAAGTCAGCAGGTATAGAAATACCCAGTAGTCGGAGAGATGGGGTTGTGGGCTGAACCTCTACACGTTGGGTTCAATTGGTACTAGAAATTACTTATTTATTGGGCGCCAAGTTCCAATTTAACTGAAGCAAGTACTAATTTGGAACTAGTCGTTAGCAGTAAGCTGAAAGTACCCAATTATTTTGCTCAAAATTCAGTTTGGTTCACGTTGGTAGTAAAGAAATCCTCCAATACAGAAAATACATATATTTATCCAGAAACAACGAAGGTGTACTCAATTTAAGTACCTCAACACATAACAAAACAATAGATGTTCACGTAGAAAATAGGAAACTATATATTATAGTTAGATAAAAATTATTTGCGCCGCCACTGATTTGTTCGCACTTAAAAATGTACTCGAAACCGCAGGCCTATGCTTCTATAATTAGGGCGTTTGTTGTGACTGTATATACATTCGCGTGTAATTAAACACAACCGGGGTACATGTAAGTAGGTATCTATTTATTTTAAAAGAAGGCAAGTGCCAGTATTTATTTAGTCAAATTTTCAGTTAAACTACGATAGTGCACTAACGTGGCGCTGAAAAAGTTTTCCCTTTCAAGGGGTTATTGTGATAATAAATAAACTGAGGTTCCTTACACGTCCCGAACAAAATTATATCTTACTACACTACGATTTAGATATCATGCAATGATTCTAACATTTAACAAGTTTCGATTGGATTTAAGTCGGTACATTTCTACCAGCGACGTTCATTAATCAATAGGGGAGCGCGACGGTATGATGCAAGTAAAGTGATTAATGCGTGCTAAAGTTTTAGGATGTGGCGCAAGTTCGCTCACGTAAGTAAAGTCTCTCTTGGGTCGGTGCCGATAACACAAACACAACCTGATCTGATGACAGAGAATCCCTGGAGGTGGTGAAATATTCCCGCGACGAAGATAGTTCCCATACGAACGCTTGGGTGTAGTCTGAGCCGGTGGCTGATCCTCCGCACCTCTCTTAGACGGTGGAACGGTCGTGTTTAACCCAAGGAATTGACCAGGTATGCCTGTACTTTATGGCTATGTGGACGTTGTCGAGCACGATTAAACGGCAGCAAGAAAAGCCAGAGAAAGAGAAGGAACAAAAAAAACCTCTGTAAGAAAACATTCACTCGTAAGTATGTCCTTTCTTTGGGGGAGCAGCAATTTAATTTCTTATATTTACTTGTGGAATAGAACGAGCGCTACTAAAGACGTCTGAAATTCGTCTCACCTTCGAATAGTGGAGACCCATTATTTACAAAGAAAACCCTCGTTCTCGCAGACAGAAATTACTAGAAGTTCCACACGAGGTTTAGAAATGTAACATGGCTGGTTGCGGTTGAGAATTGGTAACGGAAACTGATAAGCCAGAAAGGACGTTCGTTTTAATAAGTTCCCACAATGCGCTTCGGAGTTTTTCCGGCGGATTTTCGCCAAATATTTAAAAGACGACAAATCCTTCGGTTCAACACCGGTATATTGTAAGTTGCCTAACTTCGGCGAGTGAATTTTTAGACTAAACAATGTGTTGTAGGAAAATGGTCTATTTAACCGTTAACACATATAATTATTTACAGGCTTAACTTTTTAAATTGTTTACAATATATATATATATAGGGCAAACAAATATTTTGTTGTTATTCATTGTGGTCACTGCTATCAACATCACTAACAGTATCAGTATCACTATAATTGCCAACATTAATAATAATCGGTTCGACATCGTCCAGCAAATTGTCCACATTCCACATTTCGGCTTCTGCCTTTATTACGTGTTTAATATAATTTTTCCATTTTTGTGGTGTAATCCTTAAATATGCTTCTGTAATTAAATTTCTTACTTCGTCTTGTTTAAATGTTGTGTTGTGTCCGCCGATATATCTTTTTACTTCACTCCACACCATTTCTATGGGGTTGAGTTGGCAGTGGTAGGGTGGAAGCCGCAAAATTTTGACGTTGTGCCGCTTTGCAATGTTCTCTATTACATAATTATTGGCGTATTTTGGCTTGTAGGCACTGACGACAGTCTGCTTTTATATAACTTTCTTCAAAATATAAATCTTTCGATCGAAGCCATGCCTGAATTTCCTGTTTATTTGATGCGTTGGTAGGAACCTTTTCTAATTTCCTGCTATGGTAAGAAGCATTGTCCATTACCACAACAGTTTTTTGTGGCAAGTTAGGAACGAGATGATTTTCGAACCAATTTTCAAAAATATCCCCATCCAAATACATAAACTTAGAACATCGCTTGTCGCCGAGAACCGGCAACGTCGGCAAGAAATCTGTCATAAGGATTGCATAGCCCTATCCTAGCCACGCTGACTCTGATGTATGGAATACAGTATAAGAAGTCAAAGATTTTAAGTAAAGCTGAAATCAATAAGTTTATTTTAGACGCTTCAGATAAGGAATATATAATAATTAAAGTAAGTTACAAAATCAAATCTTCATTCAGATAGAAAACACCGATTTATTTTTTAGGTTGTCTTAATATTTGTCATTTCGGGTGCCTGTAAAATGATCGAATTAACTATGATGACTTTACTAGATATACCTACAATCGAAGCTTTTAGTAAATATACCTGCTTCAAAAACCAAGAAACCAAGGTCAATTGTTGTTAAATCTTTATCGCAAGTATGTTGCCTCACAACCGGAGAACATGAACACTGATCGATTTTTCTTCAAATATCAGTAGGGAAAAGCTTGTCGACAGGTAGTGGGAATTCATCAATTCAGGAAAGTGTCCCAAGTGGTTGCTGCTTATTTAAATTTAGGAAATCCGGTATAATACACCGGCCATTGCTTCCGTCGCTCGTCTGCCACTATTTTAGTTGATTCTGGTACAGACATTACCAGACACGGAGGATGGAGGTCTATCAATGTCGCAGAGGGATATATTGAGGAATCTCTTAATAACAAGGTGGAAATGTCGAACAAATTATCTTTACTGAGCAACAACAAAGTAACTATACTAGTTCAACTGTTGATGTTAATAATTCCAATATCAATGTTGATACCAATATTCCCTCTACATTAAAGACTTGTAAAAATTGTAATGTAACTATTAATATATGTGTTTATTATTTCTTTAATGTGTTCATTAATTAATTAATTAAGGTGTTACAGTACTCGTAACGTTAACTGCACTTTAGGTTACTCGATAATTTTAAAACAGAAAATATACTGCCTTAATAAATATTTTTTTGCAATCCATACAAACATAGTTTTGTTAACAGTTTATATATTTACAGATATTGTTGTCAAATATTTCACCAGTTTTTTGTAAATATATAGAGATCAACTAAAACTAGATTTGTATTTATTGCAAATGACATTTAGTGAGTCTCATAAATCCACATTTGTATATATTGGTTGTCACATATTTATTAAGCATCGTAACATTACAGTTACATCGAATGGAAGTCAGGGATTTACAAAGATTTAAAATCCAAATTTACGTATAGATGGAACTAAGACCGTAGGTATATACCCCTATAATTACAATAATTTAACAACAAATTAAAACATTATATCCGCCCATGTAATTATTAATGCTGAATTTCTTATAATTATACCGAATGAAGTAAATCTAAATCTGGCAAATTTGAATTTATCGGTGTATCGGTACCACCGAGGTGCCACAATGCATCCGATATTTGCAGCTTCATCTTTATACGTAAGAGTAAATAACGAACAATAATTGATTACTTATCTTCCAAAAAAGCTTACTAGTCAAAAAGTTCTATTACAGGTACGTAATCTCAAACCATACACGAAATATCAAGATACTTCCTTATACAGTATAGTTAATAACTACAGATTTTACATCAATGTTGAACGTAAAAATTTTGCATAAATAAAACAACATTAATTAGAATTGCCGTTCTTGCGTTTTCCATATTGCAATTCAGGGGCTCGTGCCTTTATGTACATGCAATAGGTTACCAAAATATACTTCAAGCAAAGTAGTTTCAGAAAAACCAACGTTGTTTTCTTTCTAATATGCTAATAAAGAAACACATTTGTGAATTACTTACTTTTTATTAATTTTCTTGGCTCTATAGGTATGTACATACACACTATACTTCCAAATATACACACCGCACTGTGACTATGCTATATAAATGGCTGTCGCCAACGTGATTTAACCTGCAACTTTGAAATTTAGCAACGAACTTCCTTTCGGGTATTTGCTGAACATTTGCAAATAGAGAAATTTTAGACTGCTTGACCAAAGTTATAGTTATCATTTATAAATATGCATATTTAAACAATATCAATAATGTGATACATTTTTTTACAAATGTACGAGGAGGGACCCAAAAGTAACAGAAATTGGGCTGTGATAAGGAGAAAGAGTGGGGGAAGTCATTGTTTGAGTAGGTATGCGTTAGGAAGGCGTCTCCTGAGTTAGTGTGCGAAGTTCTGTCGCTGTGAGTGTGTCGATTCATCCGTAGGATTTTTTGTAATTAAACACCTTTTTCCATTTCGGCAAAAACATGATGGCCGATTGTCGAGAGCAACGCGCGGCTGTGAAATTTTGTTTCCTGTTCGGGAAATCTGCCGCGGAAACTATTGTAATGCTGCCCTAAGTAAAACTAGAGTCTAAGGGTGGTTTTCACTTTTTAAAAATGAAGAATTGTCAGTTGAAGACCAACCCCGTTCAGAACGCTCCGTAACGTCAAGAAGTGACAAAAACGTCAATAAAATCAATGCTCTCGTACGTAAAGACTCTGTGACATGAGTGGAATATCATGGAGTTCAACTCAAAGAATTTTATCTGAAGATTTGCACATGAAAAAAGTTGCAGCCAAATTTGTCCCTCGCTTCTCACAGACGAGCAAAAGGAGCGTTGAGTTCAAGCATGTTTGGAGCTTCAAAATCAGCTAAAGAGGACCCTGATTTTTTTTCTAAGGTGATTACTGGTGATGAATTGTGATGTTATGGATACGATTTCGAAATAAAGCCGCAATCAAGCCAGTGGCTCTCCTCGCTGCAAAAAAAGCGCGCCAAGTTAAGTCAAACATCAACACAATTCTCATTTGTTTCTTCGATTGCAGAGGTGTTGTGCACGCGGAGTTTGTTCCTCCGGGTAAAACTGTTAACCAGAAATTTTACTTAGCAGTTTTGAAAAGATTAAGGGAAAGTACCCAAAGGAAAAGGGCAGATCTTTGGCGCGCAGGCAAATGGTTCTTTTAACATGACAACGCGCCAGCCCACACCGCTCTTTTCGTAAAGCACTTTTGACCAAAAACAACATAACACCAATTTTTACCCCCTTACTCACCGAATCTGGCCCCTTGTTATTTCTTTTGTTTCCCTGACTTAAAAAGACATGAGAAGAAAGCGTTTTATCACTGTGGAAAAAGTAAAACAAAAATCGCTGGAAAACCTGAAGAGTATCTCGATAAATAAATTTAAAAAATGTTTTGGACAATAGAAGCATCGTTTTCAGAAGTGCGTTGCGGTCAAAGGAGAATACTTCAAAAGTGATCAAAATTTCGTGTAAAAATATTAATAAATAAAAAAGTTATGACAATATTCCTGTTTTTTTTTTGGGTCCCCCCTTGTATAATAAAAATGTATCAATGACAAAACAATATATGCAAATGTAGTTGTTAAGAAAATACTTCCTCAACTGATATAGGACGGAGGCCAATATTGGTGAATCTAGTTTAAGTTTATATTGATTATTAAATATTTGTACACCTACATTAAAACTAGCAATTCTTTAAATATTTTACCTGGTTTGTCTAGATCATTAGAAACACTGTTTGCATTTCCAATATCAATGTTTAATTTCTCATAGGGTACGCTTGTTCCTCAAACTATTATCTCGTAACGAACTTAAATGTAAATTTCTCTAAAATCGTCCCTATCTCTACACGACTTCAGACGAACCATAACTGAAAGGGTGCAAGCCGTCAGTGTTCAACTGAATCCGCTTGTGTCATATCATTTAGTTTTCACAATAACGAAAAAGCAAAATAAATATTATATATTGTAACATTATAATAATACTAGATTACCCCCAGGCCCTAGGAGCCTCACAAACGAAGTAACACCGTTCCCTCAAGTGCGTTGCCTATCCTACCAATGGGTATGCTTGTTCCCCTATCCTAGCAACGTGAACAGAGAACCGAGGTGATAAGAAAAATATTGGTGAAGATTATAAATGTTCTATCCTGACATAATTAATTAAGCATAAATTAAGTGTTATGATGATACCCGTAACATTAATTGCACTTAACGTTACTCGATAATTTTAAGAGCCTGGCTACCCTCGTTTTTCAAACTATTATCTCGTAATGTAGAATAGAAATCATCGTAACGTTACTTATATTGTTAATTAATGTTACGGTATTGTAACAAAAAAAAATTGTGAAATAATAATATTACTTAATAATTATTTGGATCTATTCCTTTTAAAATATTATTCAAAAAAAAAATCGTAAATAATCTACAACGAATTTTTTCCATCTAACATTAATACTCAAATTAAGGTTTTCAACCCACGTAGTAGGATGTTTTATTTTTATTAAACTTTATCGAAAATGGTTCGTATGAAAATAACATTCTGTCACCACCATAAACGCTGTCATTGCAAGCATTTCGTAAAATGAACCCTTATCCTTGTCAGCTAAAAACAAGTTCTGAAAGACAATATCAAACACATTAGTATTAGCTTACAAAATCTATTTTAAAACTGCTTTTTTGATACAAACATATAAAATGCAGTCTTACTATTTTATTAAGTAATTTGAATTTATTTTGTAAGAAACAACACGATTGTTTTGTAAAATATCAAATAAAGTTTTCGTTGTTTATATACAAAAATACACAAAATTTATTATTATCAATCACCAATTTACGAACGCAATTATCTAAGTTTAAATGAAATTTAAAATAAAATATGTATTTTATAATTAAAAAATTGCTATATTGTTTGGATATACGCACGAGTCTGTTCGTTCAACGCGGTGCTTTATTGTGCGTATCAAAGTACAACATTTGTACCACTTTTATAAGAGCCGCATCTTTAAAATTTACTTCAAGGGGATTATGAGTTTTGGCTTACGTTCAAACATTTTTTTCTTGTTTTTAAGGGCTAAAAGCTAAATCGATCTTCTCATTCTTTTTTTTTAAGTAAGATAATTTATTCGTTATACATACTTGCTATGATTATAGTTACCTACTGATCTACATAAATTCGAAAATAACCAATATAATTTATAAAATCTTTCCGTATCTCACGATTCTTTTATTTCATTTTTTCTGTATTTTTTATGATATTACAGATTTGATTAAATGCAGGACAAAATCTATAATAGGGGAGAGCAGGTATACATTGGACACTTTTTGCGTTTTATTTTTTTATATTTTTTCTATATATTATAAATGATTGACTATATAACTATTCGGTAAGGTATATTATTACGTATCATTGACCATATAAAGTGTTTCAAAAACTTCGAAATTAAGCTTGCTATAGTATCAAAGTGTAGAGGTGCACTCTGTCCAAAGTATACCCGTGAGAGGGGTTACCATGGACATGCCTAGGGGATACTTTGGACACAAACATTTTAGTAGTCATTATATTTATTTTTCAATTTTCAAACAACACTATAAGATAGAAAATCAAAATTAAAGTAGAACATGTCCTTATATCTTTTACGGGACTCTTGAATAAGTTAAGGAAGAAGTATAATTACTTCTTCAAAATTGCTGTTTCCTCTGTTACTGTAAATCGATTTGAAGCGATGTGCCTCTTTAGAAATTTTAGATGGTATCCTGTATCATCCGTATTATCCGTAATTTGAGCAACAAAATTTCTTGAGCTTCTTTTCCCATAACTTTTACAATAATGTAATCTCCTTTGGATAATTTACTCAGATCGTTTGGTTCGGAATCGTCCATTTGAAAATCGCTGTCTTTGTCATAACTGACATCTACTTGAGACTCTGAGAAAGATGAAAAAAATGCAACCAGGATCTTTTTCTCTTTTTTTCATTCTTCTTTGGTATCTTATTCTTAGGACGCTTTCTTTCCTCAATTTCTTGTTTATTGGGAGTATTTGTCGCAATCATACATCTACCTCGTTTTCTTCCTCGATTTGATACCTTTCTTGGTTTGCCTTTCGGATACGGTCTAATGTTTTCAGGAGAAACAAATTTTATCTGCTTGAGGCCACTAGTAGAAGGATTAGAATAACTTGGTATCTGTAAAATTCCGGAATTGGGAGATTAGCAGAGGAAACACTTAGACATGGCAGAGATTCAGAAATTGGGGGATCAGTAGAGGAAACACTTGAACATGGCAGAGATTCAGGAATTGGGGGATTAGCAGATAAAAAACTTGGACATGGGCGAGATTCAGGAATTGATGTATCCGCGGAAGAACAACTTGGGGAATGCAAAGATTCTGAAATTGGGCGATTTAACACTGAGGATGACAAAAAGTCGGCATCAGAAAAAATGTTTCTGTCAAATGGATGTTTTTCGCATTTTTTGAAACCAGATTTAATATTTTCTGGTGTTGCTTCTCTATCCCAAGCTTGAGAACACATTTCTGGTAAGGAGTAAATGCTCAGGGTTTGATTTGGATGTGATAACATCCATAAATTGACTGCCGTAGTATTTTTTGAATGGTCCGTAAACACAACGATCAAGTGGTTGAAGTTTATTTGAAGTGTGGGGGAAGAGTTAAAATTATAATTTTGTGTGCTTTTGCGAAATCAAGGATTGGACCATTAAGATGCACTCGTGGTTGTCTAATATTAATAGCACTTCGTTGTTAGCTTTATCACACCGACGATCTTCTGAAAATGTTGCAATACAAGCTGAAAGTTTTCTTCAGTCATCCACCCCGATTTATACGTGAGGCCTAAACTTCCTTGCGGAGTTCTATTCATCAGACGTGCATGATCAAATCGCACTCTGGGAAATACCAAGATTGGAAGCAATGCGTTGCCATTGGCACAAATAATACCAACCTGGGTAACAAGTTCCCCTCTTTCTTTTGAGGTTATTTGTCCCGTCTGTTTTTCGCCCTTTTTGCCAACAATTTTTTGAACAGGTAGAACAGTTGTTACACCTGTTTTGTCCAAATTACAGATGTGACTAGATTCAAAATGATGAATGTTTAGTACATCGCTTAATTTACCAAAAAATCATTAACTTTCGTTCTGTTGAATGCAGTCATTCGGGCCAAACTGGTAGCCTCTGGTTTTCGCAATGAAAGAGTAGGATGACGTATCAGAAATGCTGTAAACCAATCTTTTCCTGCTTCCTTCTTCTCTTCCCAACTTTTTGGTATACGTGCAGAATTTGATTTGGCGTAATCATAAGCCAGTTGTTTTATCTTTCGTGGAGATAAACCATAAAACATTGCTGAGCATTTGAGTAAATACTTTTCGATATGTAGTTCCAACTGGGGGTCCAGAATTTGACGTTGTTTAAAATCTGGTTAAAACTTACGTTTTCCAAACCTATCTTTTATTTTGTTCACATATGTATAGTGCCAACCATGACTTCGTTACGTTAAATATTTGAGGAGCCCGTCGCAAACTCATCGAGTTATTAATTACTTATTGTGTAGCATTTCTTAAATCTTTATCAGAAAAGTTTCTATTTGTTTTCTTTATATATTTGCGAGGCATCTAAAAAGAAGAAAAAACTAAATTTTATCCCTCCGGGATAATTGTATCCCCAAAAAGACTTCATGAAAATAATAATTATCAATTTTTAGATTATGAGTTTAATATCTTTTGAAACACATTATTTCAAAAGGTTATAGACTAGATTTCATGATATCATAAATTAAAGCCGATATTCCAATAACTTTTAGTAGTAAATGGATCACACTTACCTTATAAAATTAGATCCAGAACGTTAAAAAATGAATATTCTCTCTAAAATATGCACGAGTCATTCGATCGGCCATTCAATTGTAGACATGACAGATACTTCCCAACCACACATCCTTGACAGAAAATGGCGCCAATATTCAAAATTGTAAACTAAATGTATCCCCGCGGCTGATTGTCTTTTATTAGCAATAAATGGAGATGGGGATTACGATGGCTCCAATACCTCACATGCTGAGAAACAACAGTACCGTTGGTGGAGAACGTAGCTTCATCAAAAAAGATGATTTTCTATAATTTAAGCGCCCATCCACAAGCAAAAATCTAAACGTCTTGCAGCATCTTCACGCTCTTAAGCTTGATTGAAAATTGGTTTGTAGGGATAAATTTTTAAATGTTTTAACGTTTGTTGAATATGTGATTTACTTATTCCTAATTGAAGTGATTTTCGCAGTAAACAAACTTTTGGGCTATTTTGTTCTGAATCCAGTATAAGAAGAGTAGCAGCATCATCTCCATCACGATCTAACTTAGTTTTCTTCAAATCTAATACAGAGCCTGTTGTAAAAAATTTATTGAATAATTTTTGGGCGCCCCATTTTGATAACTAAATATCAGGATACTTCAGATTAAATTCTTCGATAACTCGACGGGTTGCTTTGTCGCCTTTACCATAGCACTGAATCAAGTAAATTCTTTGCTCTTTCGTCAACATTGTTATGAAATTGCACACCAAACGTTAACTTTTTTCAACATATCATTTTGACGGTTGTCATGAAACCGAAAATTACTTTTTCGACTAAATTTGCATGCACCCTTTACTCCCATCATTAAAGCAACCTTAAATTACAGAATGTAATGAAATAACTAGGTATTTATCATCAGATGCTTTAGTTAAAAAGTTAATCATATCTTCGCGATAAAAGTTTTCACTTTTTAGGCTGAAGACCTTCTATTTTTGTTTTAGTAATGCCCGTAATTTTTATAATCTTCTAAATTTAAACCTTGATGTAAGGTGATCATATTTCTAAGCATTGAATAATAGGTCCATAGCGTTGAAGATTTATATTTAGTGGATAATTCAGTAAAGTATACTAACTAAATCGATTCAGAAAATGAAGTGATTTTCTTTTCCTTTAGCCAGTTAAAAAAGGATTCATAGGCAATAAATTTTATGAGGCAACTTCAGCAGCTTCTCTAATTTCTGGTGTTGTTAATGAAAAGTCATTTTCATTTTCTATATCCATTTTTAGTTTCTTTTTAACACAATTTAACACAAAATATCCGAACAATAAGAGATCTACGCACACAAACAATAATGTTGACAGGTTTGAGTCAAATTTGTTTTGTTTCAAAAGCTACTTCGATTTATAAAATGTTTCGAAAAACATGATATGTTAAGAAACACATAAGCAAACAAAGTCTCCGGAAAATATGTACATTTAAAAAATTTGTGGTGAGAAAACATTAGCTCAATCACAATTAAGAAATAACTGCTGATACAGTCTCTGACAGAAGTTTGAGTTATCAATTTGCATCTTTGTTGACAAGTTTTGATTCCTCCAGTTTTTGCGTTTATTCATCTTTATAAAAAACATATTTTGTGAACAATAAGCATATTTTATAGTGTTTTTAAATAATTGTATGATTTTAAATTTATATTACATAACCTCAAAAGTACTCTACAGTTTATTTTTGTTTGCACTCTAATTTCTTAAGTTATTTTTTAATGGTTTACGGGCAATTTAAGTTTAATTTAAATGGTCATGTTTGATTTAAAATTAGTAGTTTCTTACAAACCTGTTTTTTTAACGTGACTACGACGAAACTGTTTATTCGGAAGCTAGAAGCATTATTAAAACTGTCACCGTGTTCTTCGGTCAACAGAAAGCTGCAGGTGTGTGGTCATTTATGAGAGAATGGTGCTTTGGGAGTAATGAAGAAACAGGTTACGACACTTATATTCATCATCCTTCTTTTGGAGTTACCAAGTTCTGGGAATCCAAAGATGAACCTGGTGTGTACCGCACAGATAGATCCGGGTAGCGGTACATTATTGTTCTATTCTTAAAATGTTCAATTTTGCTTCTTGTAATTTGTATGCAATTACTTGTACAAATTTATAATAAAAATTTACTGTGAAGAAACTTAGAAGGAGAGTTACTCAGAAGCTTAAACATTGCTGAAGAAAATTGCTTTTAATTGAAATGTATGAATAATCAAACAGATTTAACCGATAATGTGCTTCGATCCCAAAACGGTGTTATTGTAAACTGTTTTTGTAGTTGATAGTTTACTAGTTTAGTTTTTAATATTATCGATTTGGTGATATTCTGATTAATTAAAGAATCGAAACATGTTATTAAATTTTTGAGTCTAAGACACTGATAGTTCATTTTAATTAATTATTACACGAAAATTAACTGGACCTGTTGTAAGAATAAAATTACTTTCCTGCTAGAATTTCACCATTGCAAGGGTAAAGGCAGATCAGAATCTTGTAATAAAATTAGATACCTAACCTAAAATTATTTCATTTTAACAACAAAAAAACTTGTTAATTTGAATGTACCGTCAAAACTAAAGCGACGCCATCCACGCCCCTCCAGGTCTTTTGTTTGCTTCGATAAGCTGTATACAACACGCTTATTCGAAGTTGGTGATGGTTCAGTGTAGATGCTCCTTGCCTTCCAACCGCGGGTCCCGAGTTCGAATTTACTCTAGGAAAATTCACTTTTTTAAATTTTTTTTATATGTACAGAACTGAATTAAAAATATTTAGTTGTTTACACGATCAAATTTTATAATATTATAAATAAATCAAGGAAACATCTGACAGTAGTGATTAATGATTAATGAGTATTATTAAGGTCGAGCAAACACACGTATACATTATACAATAGTCGTAGATAAAAAATTTATTTTGTAATACATAATTTTATATAATTTAAAGAACTTTGCAAGCTTTTTTTCAACTTAATTAAATTTTAAAAGTACTTTTTAATTTTATGATATTTATGTACATAATGAAAATTCATTTCATTTTTATTTCCGTTTGAATTGAAACTGAAGCAATTATAAGTATGTACACAATGGAAATACAGCAATTTTAAACATTTTCTTATATCAGCGGACATTCCGGTAAATGTCAAATTATTGTTATAAATATGTTTTTACTTACAAAATTGCGTTTGCAACTAAATTTGAGCTGTATTTAAATTGAACGAAATTTTCTTATCTACGCAGTAATTGTAATTATTGAATATCAATTATGCACATATTAGTATTTATTGAATCAAAATATGTTTCCATTGTGTTCATAATTTTAATTCTGAAAATAGACATAAATTTGTGAAATATTTAAAAATATAATCATTTTACACATTTTTGTTTCAAGTAAAAGTTATTTATAATTTAATTATACACATTGTTTGTTTAAAGTATTTTTTGATCCGATAAGGAATTACTAAGATATAACAATCACGTGACCAATATCAATTTTACAAAAAGTTGAGGGAGACAAATTGTTGGAAATTCTATTGTTTATAGATTCTGTTTGAAAAATTTTTTTCTAAAACGCAATTTTATTTTCGATTATCGGGGCGATGTAGAGATCTACGGTAAACGCTTGTTTTTTTTACGGACCTTTCGAGGTTGGATGTACATGATAAAAATCAACTTAGCATTGAAGAAGCTCCTGCAAAATATCGGCCTTATCTTCTTGCAAGATTCATTTTTATCTACACCTTCAACCCCCAAAAACAGGACAAAACTACTTACCTTATTAGAAAGTACTTTTAAAATTAAATTAATTTAAAAAGAATTAAAAATTAATTTTAAATTATTTGAACATTTAAAATTTATCAAATTTTATGCATTCCAGGGACTATATTTTAAAAAATCAACAATAAGTTACATTTTTTTAATAAATAGATCAATAATAATACACAGCAATTAGCAATAGAATGCCTAATAATCAATTCTTTATCAATCTTAATTGAATTTAATAACGCTGCTATTCTTTTGAATACACAAAGTTTTATTATTGTAATTTTACACTTTTATTGGATTACATTTATGTGTAACGTGTTACTTGCGATCTTCGACGACTTTGGAAAGTGACCTCTTGATCTGGGTTTGTTTTCCACGATATTCTTTGTTTATTTGTGACCTTGACGTTTTCTTCCCAGACTTTCTAATTAGTTTATAATTGTATCTTTCACAAAGCACTTTCTTAATAATCCAAAACGATTCGATTTTATATACTACAAAAACGCTGGGTTACTGTTATTGCTGGGTTAATGAAATTTATAGATATAAACACGTCTTTAAATGGTTAACGAGAAAATTTTATATTATTTGTTCTGTTCACCATTTTAACTACACACCCAACATTGTTCACTGCTCAAAACCGTCTCTTTCCCACTTTTACGTTTCATCACGTACGCACAAAAATCGATATATTCTCATAGCATACAATAAACATACTGCAGTATGTATATTTCTTCGGCAGTTTCTAATATGCACGAATACTAACTGTCGCTGTATCACAAAATCGCGGATTATTTGTTGCTGGAGCTTACTGATGTTGCCAGTTTTGTATTTCTTGTCTTAATCGGTATGCACTAGGAGTAGACCAAAGCTCGGGAGTATTAGTTTCTTTGGTTTTGTAACAATTATAATTGACCACAAATTGTGACGTCATGGTGAAATGATCCGGATTTTCCTTATTAATATATTAGAAAATTAAAAAACACACGAGGTGCATGAAAGATTAAAGTGTAAACCTGCATTAAGCAATTTTAAACTAAATTATGCATAATTTGTTGATCACTAAGTTGCATCGAGTTATTAATATTCCTACAAAGTAAAATTTCATAACGATGACATTAAAATCAAATGATTAAACTTACAGCCATTAGAAATTCACTTAACGCACCGAATACACATCGTCTTTGTCGCAGCATCAATGGACGTATGTCGTATGTCACAATAATTATGGTGATAGCAGTAAAAAAAACATAACAAAGAAAGTATCTTAAAATGGAAGATCACGTGTCTCAGGAAACGAAGTGCTCCGTTTCACTTCAATGTGGCTCCTCCTGAAAATTTCAATTTCACAGTTCCATCAAACTGTCCTCAATGAAAAAAACGATTCTGAAGGTTTATGTCTGTCTCAGCTACATTAATGAGACAGACTCCGAAAAAGTCAACATTTACTATATGTAATAGGAGGGGAAGTTGAGGAATTGCAATAAGTTCAAAACCTGCGTAAGTTTTCTAATTGTTCTTTACAAACCACACTGAAAATAATGAGTTAAAGTTAAAAAAGGTAGAGTCAAAGTACCCAGGTATTTTTGATGAAATAGGGGAATTTAAAAATACAATGTCAATCAAAATCGACCTTTCAGTAAAACATTTTATAAAATATGTACTTAAAGTGTTGCTCTTCTACTTCTACCTAAATTAAAAACCGAATTGAACAAGTTACAGGAATTAAATGCTATAGAAACTATAGACGCGGACACTGAATATAGCTCCATTTGTAGTAGTCAAAAAGGTGATGATGACTACACTCAATTGAATAGAAGCGTGCTTCGTTTCATTATCCCCTTCCTAAAGTACAGTACACGTATTAGCACAGCTAAGCGGTACAATTGTTTTTTTTTCTGAATAAGATACTTCCGGACTTTACCAAATCAAATTAGACAAACCCAACTACTACTACTTTCTTTTCTCTATTTGGATGGTTCTATTTTAAACCACTTCATTTGGTATCTCTTGCGCGCCAGAGTATTTTGCAAATTTACAAAAATTTGATCATTCTACAGCTTGTCGTTCATTGATGTCAATCAAATTCAAACAAAGGTGCTTTTGTACATTTTATCATAAAAATTCTTCCTATTAAAGATTATTTTATTGAAAAAATCATCTGTGAACAAAACAAAGATCAAATATCACGAGTTATGCAGAAAAATCTATAGTACCTGCTAATCTGTTTTCATACTTTATATATGATATAAACATTTCTGAAAACCTCCTGTACTTGTTCATGATTATTCCCATCTCATTTTAATGAAGATCTTGTGCCGTACATTCTAGACATCAGGGTATTGTCAAACGCAGGGAACGTGCCAAAACCTTAATTACGTGGTTTGACCTTTCCACCTAAATTGATAATTTAGTAAAAAAACATTGCCCTAAATGCATCCAAGTACTTTAAAAAGGAAGTTCTACCAATAGACCTTGGCAAAAGCTAGGCATCGATAAATTGTACCTCCAGTGACTGATTATTTCTTAAATTTTTTGAATTTTTTGTATCAACAAACTTCGGTTGTTTTTACGCTATTTGGCGGAGCTATTCTTTAGTTCCAATTTTTTTGAATAATCGCGCCAAATTTAAAACAACTGAAAAATAAACACATTCGCTTACAAAAAACTTTTCATAGGTCGTTCTTTCTTTTACAACAAATAAAGCAACAAAAGTAAACACCCATAGGTTAGAAAAAGTATATGGAACGATGGTAATTAAAATGAATTGACATTTAATTTGTTTTCTAGAAATTAAGCTAATTTTTATAGGACGAATGAACAAAGTTTTGACAATAACTGATTGCAGCTCCATGGTTCATAAGATTCTAAAATGCCTAAAAAACGGGTCATTTGTTAGTGTTTCAATTCATTTGTGCAATTTACAACATGGAACAATATCTACATATCTGCTACACGTGATGAATATATGGAATATCAAAGAAGAGTTCAGGAGGAGCAAAATGAAAAAACCGAGTAGATGTAAACTAAAAAAGGAAGAGAAAAAGAAGATCGACAAAGAAAAGAAAACGACAAAAAACTAACAAAAAATTTATTTAGAAAAGAAGTTACGAAGGAAAATGATTTTGTACAACCTTCTTCGCAGTCATATGTGCAGATAACGAAAATAAAAAAAATCAATCGTTTGAACCTGGTCAATATGTCATTACTAGCGGAACCCGTTTATTTTTCCATAGGCTTAACATGTACAATTACTGCTACCATTAATATCTAAACATATAAACACACTCTCTAAACACATATCAAATTTTATCAGTTTTATAGGTATAGATTAAATCTGACGAAAAAAATTAACCTGATCATGTTCTTAAGATTTCTACCAATTCTATAAAAATTTGAACTATGACCAATAGTGGTGTATAGTGGAAGTAACCTGAGCCGAAGGATGTTTCAAATTATCCCCGATGTGACATAATGTGCAAAATGAATCCACCACTCACTTAATAAGCAAGGAACCTGGAATTTATACTCGAAATCAAAGAATGTAAAAAATAACAAATAATGAGTTAGTTATAAACAAAGGTATCTGTGTAATTTTCTTAAGCTCTGTACTACCTATCCATTCCTCATTTAGTTTCAATAATGAACAAAAGTAATAAACAACTATAACAAGTTTTTTATGTTATACAAGAATAGTCGTAGTTAGGAAAAAATGACTTTCTGGTCTGAATTAAGTATTATCACATTTTGCCGATTTTACATATGTATCAAAAATTTAACAGATAGATTAAATAAAACACGTCTCGTACTTTATTATTATTATTTGAGCAATTAACATTGCTCCTTCTGTGCACCATCATTTGTGAAAGTTACGATACGGTACAACCTCATCAATTAGCGTCCTCAAAGAGCTCCAATATATACAAATATTACAAAGAAATACATTATTAGTTCCAGACGCTGCTTAGCGGTTTATCAACTGCTAAATGTACTCATGATGTAGCAGAAAGCTGATATATGTCTAGACCCTTTAAAAACAAAATTACTCAAGGTTCTATTGACATGTATCGTTTTACCATTGATTAGAAAATGGTTTGACTCTAATTACTGCAAAGAAAAAAATATTGCAGACGTTCTTAATTTAATACAACCTGTTTCTGTTAGCAAGCACTGAATGTGAAACAAAGTTACAAAAAGTGTCATTTATAACACGTTTTGTATTTGGGCATGTGTGTAAAACATCAACTTTAAAGCTTAAATAAATTATCATGAAAATGTTCCAAGTGTAGTAGTACATCAAATAAAATTGGAGTTGAGACCAGAAATTCCCACTGCGCTATTTTCTCGTTAAATTAGGTGCTCGGTGCATGAAAATCAACCCTTTCAAAGCACTGCTTCGTCACCCTAACTTGAAACTGGTTTAACATATTGACGATATAATTTAAACCACCGTAAAACTTAAATACAATGATAAATGTTTTGTAGGTAACGACTTGATTTTAGATATATTTTTCGATGCTTTAAAAAGTAAAATAAGTTATAGGAACATTAACAAAAATACTGAAAATAGCAGCGAACTGCAAAAGTGGTCCAATTGAGATTTGATCAAGAACGTCAGACATTCTTAACGATTCAGAGCTCACCCCTATCCATTCATAAAACATTGAAGTACGAACTTCCGCTTTTCCAATACTTATTCGAACGGACAGGAAATGAGGTCATGATGGAAAATGTATGCATCGTTTATCTCTGAATTGCATCCTGGGGGTGATTTTAAGGTGCCAAGACAGCTTCCTTCTACATAAAATATGGTATTTTTGTTAAAAATCTGTTCCTTTGTACACATTGTGTGTTAATGACTTTTGAAAATTTATCGATAACAAGATTAAGGTTTACAACATTTTTTCTTCATTTTACATTAACACTCTGCAAGGTATAATTTACAATAATATAATTTGCCAGTAATTTTTACTTTGTTTTCAAAATAACTAAATTAAAAAACTTTTTGTTCGTATTTCTTTCGCCTATAATTAATTTTAAGAGTAATTTATTTTGGTGGATTATAATTGAATCCGAAAGTTTTCTGTTAATTCTTATTTAGCAGTTTAATGAAATAAACAGATAAAGTTATTGAAATATTCATGTTTCGTGATTATGCATATTGTTATGATAAATACGAACAATTAAATTTTATTTACATTACTTTTTGTAATGACAAGACTGTTATTATAATCAAACGTACAAAATATTATTGAAATTTTGTGTTTTGTTCCTCATTACCTGGACAAATCACAGTCCAGTGATTGTTGATTAAAGTAAAAAATGTTATTATGCTATTTCCAAATAAGAATTTATTAGGATTAAATATAATATCAATAAGAGTCATAAAATCTTGTCGCCCAAATGTATTTAATTACTTTGTAACACCGTTGCCCACGTAACAATTATTAAATAAAGGTTAATTGAATACAACGGCGAAACAGATTCTCTAATATTTTTTTATAATTGTGATAACATGTATATACGATGAAATTGTCGAATGGATATCTGTCGCCCTGATGATGTGCCTCTGTAATCAAGTGTCGGCGTGCTTAAAACCTCGACAGTAGAATGAGGATACTGTGGACTTTGGACCCTAATTAGTAAAAGTGAACGGCAGCTAGCCTAATTAGGCTAACAACCTCTCACCTACCTCTCACCTCATCAGGCAGTTCCCTAATTAGGCCTCTCACCTCATTAGGCTGTTGTTGTCAACAGGCTGTTGACGCAGGCATTCTATTTAATTACTTGTTTTTGTTTTTGAAGACGTCAATGGAAAATACGGCCTCTCACCTCATTAGGCTGTTGTTGTTGAAGTTGATTTCCATCATGGCGGATGTTTCGGTCGGTCGATTTGAATTTCCAACATGGCGTCCCATCATGGCGTCCTAAAGTTTTTTATGAATTTAAAAAACTTGGTTGAGATTCGAACTTGCAACCATTGCATTACCGAGCCAAGGCTTTAACCACTAGGCTACGGCGACAATTGAAAGATGGAGTTTGAAGTTTGTATATAGCTGTAAAGGTTGATTAAGATTGAATGATGTATGATGCTGTAAAATGTAGGATAAGACCTGTTAATTAAAAAGTTGAATAAGGATAAAACATTTAATAAACAAGATGAAAAAGGATAAAAACATATATTTGTCACTCTTATACATTATAAACTAGTTCACAAACAAAAATAGCAATTACGTACCGCCATTTTGTATGACGTATGATTGATCATTTAATAAACAAGATGAAAAAGGATAAAAAAACATATATTTGTCACTCTCATACATTATAAACTAGTTCACAAACAAAAATAGCAATTACGTACCGCCATTTTGTATGATTGATCATTTAATAAACAAGATGAAAAAGGATAAAAATCATATATTTGTCACTCTCATACATTATAAACTAATTCACAAACAAAAATAACACTCACGTACCGCCATTTTGTATGACGTATGATTGATCATTTAATAAACAAGATGAAAAAGGATAAAAAACATATATTTGCCACTCTCATACTTTATAAACTAGTTCACAAACAAAAATAACACTCACGTAGCGCCATCTTGTACGATTAAACATTTAATAAACAAGATGAAAGAGGATAAAAAACATATATTTGTCACTCTCATACTTTTATAAACTAGAAAACAAACACGAAAAACAATTACCTAAAGCGATTCAATATGGCTGTCAAACCAACATTTTTCTTTATTAATTACATTAACCATGGCTTTAACAAGTACTTTTAAATTTATGGCTGATTAAAAAAAATTTAACATACTGAGGTTCGAACCATTAACGATTGATACACAAACTTTTGTAAACAGATGACACCATTTTCTATGACGTATGATTTTAAAAACATACCTGTTCAACATGTTAATTACATTAACCACGTATTTAACAACTAGTCTTGAATTTACATTTGATTAAAAAACTTTAACATACTGAGGTTCGAACCATTAACGTTTAAACCAGCACTACGTATTTAACAAGTAGTTTTTAAAAAAACTTTAACATACCGAGGTTCGAATTATTAACGTTTGATACACCATCAAGGTGACGTATGTGTTAAGGAAAATAAAAAAAACAACAAGGAGGATAAAATTTTATTTGCATCTCTGTTACACAACACATTTACAAGTACCAATAACATATATTTTTAATTGGAAGAATAAAGAAAGCAGGAAACAAATTTTATTTCTCTCTCTGTTTCACACACAATATAAAATTATTTTACAAAAATATGAAACATTACAACTTCAGAGTTCCATCTATGAATGGCACACCTCATCTAGCATTCGTTTACCAGTTTGAGAACCATTTTACGATGTCACCAAAAATTTTCTTTCTGCAAACGTAGAGTTTTCTTATTTGTCTCCAGCATCTGTAATTTGAAATAAAAATAAACCACAAACATTTTAAAAAGTATTAACAAGAATAATAACAGCAGCAAAACAAAAGTTTTTTAAAAGATGAAGAAGCACAATTTTAAAATTAAAAAATGTATACTTACCAAGATCTTAAAGTCGTATCTGGTTACACTAACAAATACATATCATCACCTTGTATTTATACCCGAAAATTCGAAAATAACATCGTTAATTGTGTTTTCTACATTAAAAAGTGAAAGATCAACTTTCAAAAATTTCCTACTAATTACATTTGTTATATTGCTGTTATAAAGAAACGTTTTTTTGACAAACTTTTGTTAACAATACATATCAATTAATTAAAGTGTAAAACAGTAAGATGATTTTATATCAAGAATGAGATTTTGGAAATCAAAATACCGAAAATCTATCATACACGAAAACATTTAATGTTCTCATTTCAATGTCAACAAAAACTTGATTGGATTCAAGGTAATTAGTTGAAAAACAATTTCTATTCTTAATATGCTTTTAACAAGAACTGATGAAAAAACCAAATATGCAATCATTTAAAATACGTAATATATTTACATGTAATCAACGCATTTGCACAAACTTAATACATTGCTTGTGTATTTATGCAAAAACAGTCTTATTAGTTTAAACAATTTTAATTTTTGTACAAACTTATACACAATGATTACACAAAAATCAATTTCACATCTTAATAGTTTACAAAATTATTAATTACCTATACATAGTTTTTGTTAAAAACAGTTCTCGTAAAATTACGGTGTTGCATTCATCTTAATCCTATGGTATACATACGTATTGATGTAATTACTTTTTAATTCAATAAAACGCTTTTTGTAAATATTAATTGTCTACCTTTAATGAATGTTGAAAATGTAAATTAATAACAAAGTTACATAATAAGAAAATATAAATGCAGTAAAGTCAAAACTCCTAATTGAACGTATTGAACACATTAGTAAAATTAAAAAACAAGCAAAACAAAACCAAGATAACATGATGTACTTTTACATTCATGATTTAATTTACTACACCTAATTAAAATCAGTCCGAATGCTCTATGCTAAATGAAGAAGATATCATCATGCGATCCTATAGTACTAGATATTTTTTATCTAAGTCATGTATCGTTTTAAACAATTAATTAATTAATTTTTTTATCAATAGATTTAATAACAGATCGACGATTGTACTTTGTAATCGTATTTAATTTTATGTTGTTTTTTCAATGTTATACACCTTAAATATATTTTAATTGTTATATTCATTCTAAAATATAAGTCAGCTAGAAGTTCTAAACAATTAACGTATTTTTAAGTATAAACTGTTACGATTAAATAAACGGTTTGACAATCACTGAGTTCTTCAATTTTTACAGAACGTTTAATTAATAATTACATGAAAGAATTTTTATTTGCTAATCTATTCAAAACGATTAATATAAGGAAGTAATCCGAAGAAATTAAATGCAGTTTATTAATTAACGTAGGTATTATTATCAGTTTAATGAAAGTTGACAAAAACAAATGTTGCACTAATTTTATTATAGAAGTACTTCGCTAAACGATTTTTACATCATCTACCGTATTCACAAAGATATTTTTAACATGTATCCTACTTAAGTATGACTTAATTTACTTAATTACTTAATATCGTTTATAATCTTAGCTTTTTCTAATAAACCACTAATCACACCAAATAAAATATTAGTATATCTATGCAATTAAATATTTAGAACATGATATTAACTAAATATTTTGTACCCATGTTAGTCAAAGCGGATGTTTCAGGTTTTATCTCATATACATACATAAATGTATTACTTTATAAGTTATTCCACAAACACAGATGACGTACATTATAAACTATTTCACAAACATGAATATCATGTATGTATAAAACATTACACTGAGCATCATTTTAACATGATGACGTATTTTTAGATAGAAAAAAATTTTAAAAATGTACGTTTTAGTTGGGAGAATAATACACCGGTGACGTAGAACATTTAGATGGGATAAATCAATAAACTAAACGATATAGATGAAAAAATTATATAGAAAAATCTATAACGTATTTATTTTAGAAAGATGAAATATTTATAGCTGGTAACATAGACATCCCATTTTAATTACCTATTTTTGATTTCAAATTTTCCATCATACCGGATGTTTTGGTAATACATTGAGTATACATGACAACTATTTAATTTTTTTAATTTTATTTTACTGTTCAAAATAAACTTTGCATTTTATTTCTAGAACGGTTCACTCCATTGCAAGTAGGTAATTAAAATCAATTAAGATGTAGTGAAAAAAAACTAATACAGTGAATATACAATCACATCAAATTACAATTTTTAATTCTTTTTTGTTTTAAAATCTTGAATAAAATGTTTTTAAATGAAACTAGTAATTTTATGAAACAACTGATCACAGATTCTTTAAATATTTAAAACTAAATTCAGACTATTTTTACTCAAAATGTGATAAATAATGAGTAATAAATAAAAAACATTCCATATCTGATACTTAAACTGTTTGTATTACAAATTTCAATTATTTAAAACGTCTTAGGAAAATGTACACCAACTTCTTCATTTCCTGATTTTACAAAATCCGCATACGTACGAGCATATCATACATTAATTATGTTTTAACTGACAGAAAAACCGTAATGATTTAACAAAAATATAGTATCGATAAAGAGTTGGTTTTTTTTTAAATTAGAAACGACGTTTAAACCTACTCAAGTAGTTACGTTTAAATTTTTCCAATACGTTGTTTCAAATTTTTAGTTTTTTATTCGTCAAAACGAAGATGCTGCAGTGTTGAAGAAATCAACCAATGATTATATACCTGTTATCGAAAAAGATCTTAGGTAAAAACTATTCAAGTGTATTTATGCAAAAACAGTCTTATTAGTTTAAACAATTTTTAATTTTTGTACAAACTTATACACAATGATTACACAAAAATCAATTTCACATCTTAATAGTTTACAAAATTATTAATTACCTATTTTTGATTTCAAATATTTCCATCATACCGGATGTTTGGTAATACATTGAGTATACATGACAACTATTTAATTTTTAAATTTTATTTAATGTTCAAAATAAACTTTGCATTTTATTTCTAGAACGGTTCACTCCATTGCAAGTAGGTAATTAAAATCAATTAAGATGTAGTGAAAAAAAACTAATACAGTGAATATACAATCACATCAAATTACAATTTTTAATTCTTTTTGTTTTAAAATCTTGAATAAAATGTTTTTTAAATGAAACTAGTAATTTTATGAAACAACTGATCACAGATTCTTTAAATATTTAAAACTAAATTCAGACTATTTTTACTCAAAATGTGATAAATAATGAGTAATAAATAAAAAACATTCCATATCTGATACTTAAACTGTTTGTATTACAAATTTCAATTAATTAAAACGTCTTAGGAAAATGTACACCAACTTCTTCATTTTATCAGTTTTTGAAGTAATTCATGGTTCTACATTTACATTTTTCTTATTTTTTGAAAATTATTAGGTAATAAACCGTGACTGATTTCGTTTAAGGAATTGAGGATAAACTTTGTCATATAACAATAGCAATAAAAGTTTACTTTACAAAATCTTCACTTGTTTTAAGATACCGTCTTCGGTTTGAGAAAATAATAATTTTACTGTACGTCTTACGTTTTTTTTTTAATTTATATTAAAAGAAAAACCAAAGTTTTTTTAAATTTTTTATTTCATTTTTACTAATGTGATCAATACGTTCAATTAGGAGTTTTGACCTGGAAATTTTTAATTATACCTATCACATTTATGGTGAATAACAACTTACATAAAAACTTTTATTTCAACAAAATATGTTAAATAAATAAAATATTTATGTAAGTTGTTATTCACCATAAATGTGATAGGTATAATTAAAATTTCAGGTCAAAACTCCTAATTGAACGTTTTGATCACATTAGTAAAAATGAAATAAAAAATTAAAAAAAACTTTGGTTTTTCTTTTAATATAAATTAAAAAAAAAACGTAAGACGTACAGTAAAATTATTATTTTCTCAAACCGAAGACGGTATCTTAAAACAAGTGAAGATTTTGTAAAGTAAACTTTTATTGCTATTGTTATATGACAAAGTTTATCCTCAATTCCTTAAACGAAATCAGTCACGGTTTATTACCTAATAATTTTCAAAAATAAGAAAAATGTAAAATGTAGAACCATGAATTACTTCAAAACTGATAAAATGAAGAAGTTGGTGTACATTTTCCTAAGACGTTTTAAATAATTGAAATTTGTAATACAAACAGTTTAAGTATCAGATATGGAATGTTTTTATTTATTACTCATTATTTATCACATTTTGAGTAAAAATAGTCTGAATTAGTTTTAAATATTTAAAGAATCTGTGATCAGTTGTTTCATAAAATTACTAGTTTCATTTAAAAACATTTTATTCAAGATTTTAAACAAAAAAAGAATTAAAAATTGTAATTTGATGTGATTGTATATTCACTGTATTAGTTTTTTTTCACTACATCTTAATTACCTACTTGCAATGGAGTGAACCGTTCTAGAAATAAAATGCAAAGTTTATTTTGAACAGTAAAATAAAATTAAAAAATTAAATAGTTGTCATGTATACTCAATGTATTACCAAACATCCGGTATGATGGAAAATTTGAAATCAAAAATAGGTAATTAAAATGGGATGTCTATGTTACCAGCTATAAATATTTCATCTTTCTAAAATAAATACGTTATAGATTTTTTCTATATAATTTTTTCATCTATATCGTTTAGTTTATTGATTTATCCCATCTAAATGTTCTACGTCACCGGTGTATTATTCTCCCAACTAAAACGTACATTTTAAAATTTTTTTCAATCTAAAAAATACGTCATCATGTTAAAATGATGCTCAGTGTAATGTTTTATACATACATGATATTCATGTTTGTGAAATAGTTTATAATGTACGTCATCTGTGTTTGTGGAATAACTTATAAAGTAATACATTTATGTATGTATATGAGATAAAACCTGAAACATCCGCTTTGACTAACATGGGTACAAAATATTTAGTTAATATCATGTTCTAAATATTTAATTGCATAGATATACTAATATTTTATTTGGTGTGATTAGTGGTTTATTAGAAAAAAGCTAAGATTATAAACGATATTAAGTAATTAAGTAAATTAAGTCATACTTAAGTAGGATACATGTTAAAATATCTTTGTGAATACGGTAGATGATGTAAAAAAATCGTTTAGCGAAGTACTTCTATAATAAAATTAGTGCAACATTTGTTTTTGTCAACTTTCATTAAACTGATAATAATACCTACGTTAATTAATAAACTGCATTTAATTTCTTCGGATTACTTCCTTATATTAATCGTTTTGAATAGATTAGCAAATAAAAATTCTTTCATGTAATTATTAATTAAACGTTCTGTAAAAATTGAAGAACTCAGTGATTGTCAAACCGTTTATTTAATCGTAACAGTTTATACTTAAAAAATACGTTAATTGTTTAGAACTTCTAGCTGACTTATATTTTAGAATGAATATAACAATTAAAATATATTTAAGGTGTATAACATTGAAAAAACAACATAAAATTAAATACGATTACAAAGTACAATCGTCGATCTGTTATTAAATCTATTGATAAAAAATTAATTAATTAATTGTTTAAAACGATACATGACTTAGATAAAAAATATCTAGTACTAATAGGATCGCATGATGATATCTTCTTCATTTAGCATAGAGCATTCGGACTGATTTTAATTAGGTGTAGTAAATTAAATCATGAATGTAAAAGTACATCATGTTATCTTGGTTTTGTTTTGCTTGTTTTTTAATTTTACTAATGTGTTCAATACGTTCAATTAGGAGTTTTGACTTTACTGCATTTATATTTTCTTATTATGTAACTTTGTTATTAATTTACATTTTTCAACATTCATTAAAGGTAGACAATTAATATTTACAAAAAGCGTTTTATTGAATTAAAAAGTAATTACATCAATACGTATGTATACCATAGGATTAAGATGAATGCAACACCGTAATTTTTACGAGAACTGTTTTTAACAAAAACTATGTATAGGTAATTAATAATTTTGTAAACTATTAAGATGTGAAATTGATTTTTGTGTAATCATTGTGTATAAGTTTCTACAAAAATTAAAATTGTTTAAACTAATAAGACTGTTTTTGCATAAATACACAAGCAATGTATTAAGTTTGTGCAAATGCGTTGATTACATGTAAATATATTACGTATTTTAAATGATTGCATATTTGGTTTTTTCATCAGTTCTTGTTAAAAGCATATTAAGAATAGAAATTGTTTTTCAACTAATTACCTTGAATCCAATCAAGTTTTTGTTGACATTGAAATGAGAACATTAAATGTTTTTCGTGTATGATAGATTTTCGGTATTTTGATTTCCAAAATCTCATTCTTGATATAAAATCATCTTACTGTTTTACACTTTAATTAATTGATATGTATTGTTAACAAAAAGTTTGTCAAAAAAAAAAAAACGTTTCTTTATAACAGCAATATAACAAATGTAATTAGTAGGAAATTTTTGAAAGTTGATCTTTCACTTTTTAATGTAGAAAACACAATTAACGATGTTATTTTCGAATTTTCGGGTATAAATACAAGGTGATGATATGTATTTGTTAGTGTAACCAGATACGACTTTAAGATCTTGGTAAGTATACATTTTTTTAATTTTAAAATTGTGCTTCTTCATCTTTTAAAAAACTTTTGTTTTTGCTGCTGTTATTATTCTTGTTAATACTTTTTAAAATGTTTGTGGTTTATTTTTTATTTCAAATTACAGATGCTGGAGACAAATAAGAAAACTCTACGTTTGCAGAAAGAAAATTTTTGGTGACATCGTAAAATGGTTCTCAAACTGGTAAACGAATGCTAGATGAGGTGTGCCATTCATAGATGGAACTCTGAAGTTGTAATGTTTCATATTTTGTAAAATAATTTTATATTGTGTGTGAAACAGAGAGAGAAATAAAATTTGTTTCCTGCTTTCTTTATTCATCCAATTAAAAATATATGTTATTAGTACTTGTAAATGTGTTGTGTAACAGAGATGCAAATAAAATTTTATCCTCCTTGTTGTTTTTTTTATTTTCCTTAACACATACGTCACCTTGATGGTGTATCAAACGTTAATAATTCGAACCTCGGTATGTTAAAGTTTTTTTTAAAAACTACTTGTTAAATACGTAGTGCTGGTTTAAACGTTAATGGTTCGAACCTCAGTATGTTAAAGTTTTTTTAATCAAATGTAAATTCAAGACTAGTTGTTAAATACGTGGTTAATGTAATTAACATGTTGAACAGGTATGTTTTTAAAATCATACGTCATAGAAAATGGTGTCATCTGTTTACAAAAGTTTGTGTATCAATCGTTAATGGTTCGAACCTCAGTATGTTAAATTTTTTTAATCAGCCATAAATTTAAAAGTACTTGTTAAAGCCATGGTTAATGTAATTAATAAAGAAAAATGTTGGTTTGACAGCCATATTGAATTGCTTTAGGTAATTGTTTTTCGTGTTTGTTTTCCAGTTTATAAAAGTATGAGAGTGACAAATATATGTTTTTTTATCCTCTTTCATCTTGTTTATTAAATGTTTAATCGTACAAGATGGCGCTACGTGAGTGTTATTTTTGTTTGTGAACTAGTTTATAAAGTATGAGAGTGGCAAATATATGTTTTTTATCCTTTTTCATCTTGTTTATTAAATGATCAATCATACGTCATACAAAATGGCGGTACGTGAGTGTTATTTTGTTTGTGAATTAGTTTATAATGTATGAGAGTGACAAATATATGTTTTTTATCCTTTTTCATCTTGTTTATTAAATGATCAATCATACAAAATGGCGGTACGTAATTGCTATTTTTGTTTGTGAACTAGTTTATAATGTATGAGAGTGACAAATATATGTTTTTTTATCCTTTTTCATCTTGTTTATTAAATGATCAATCATACGTCATACACGATGGCGGTACGTAATTGCTATTTTTGTTTGTGAACTAGTTTATAATGTATAACAGTGACAAATATATGTTTTTTATCCTTTTTCATCTTGTTTATTAAATGTTTTATCCTTATTCAACTTTTTAATTAACAGGTCTTATCCTACATTTTACAGCATCATACATCATTCAATCTGAATCAACCTTTACAGCTATATACAAACTTCAAACTCCATCTTTCAATTGTCGCCGTAGCCTAGTGGTTAAAGCCTTGGCTCGGTAATGCAATGGTTGCAAGTTCGAATCTCAACCAAGTTTTTTAAATACATAAAAAAACTTTAGGACGCCATGATGGGACGCCATGTTGGAAATTCAAATTGACCGCCGAAACATCCGCCATGATGGAAATCAACTTCAACAACAACAGCCTAAAAGTATTAAAGCTCCTTAAAAATTCAATGTGAACGAGATTCCCAATAATTTTGGGCCTTCTTATAGGAGTTGAGGAACAATTGGGTCGTCAATGATACACCATGTTCTTAATAGCCGACGTGTCGATTGGCGATGGCCAATCTTTCTCAAGGCAATCTATTTGAAGATAACGGTAGATTACAATTTATGGTAATTAAATGAGCATTATACAAATTCTATTTTAGATGAGTTACAAACACAATTATAAATACAAGATTTACTAAAAAACTAGACGTACGTTACCTAAGAGTTGGTGACATCAAGGACTCCTCAAGGGAACCATAGGGATCCAGATCGTCAAAAATTCAAAAATTGTTTTATTATTAAAATAAAATTCAAAACCAACTGGTTTACGTTAAAAATTACTTGGACAAGTGTCAATAAGATAAACATGTAAAAACAATACAAAATAAATTAACAAATAGTGTACAAAACAACCATACATGAAGACTAGTACACGAACAATGAATTAGAAACGTACGTCTAGTTTTTTAGTAAATCTTGTATTTATAATTGTGAATAGAATGGGCAAGGTTAAGCTAGCGAACGGATTGTTGAATAAAGATTAAATGTGTACTTACTGATACTAATTGATTACATTCAGAAATGCATAAAGCATCCTTACTTCATTTATACACAAACAAATATTCATTATATCAATAATAATTATTAATTAAACACTACTTATAACCAGGAACAACACAAACACGTCTTACTCGGTGTAGAATACAAGAATAATTGAGTAAAACATTAAGTAAACGATAAATACTGAAAACTATTGAAGAATTGTAAAATGAATGTACTCGCGGGCGAATTTTTCTGAGGGCAACAGGTCAGACTTGGAAGCCGATTAATATTACTAAAGTCTGTATACTATTGGCGCGGAGTAATAAATCATAATTGCTTGAAATAATTCTTTATTTTCTTGTGAAAGCGGTACTTCTACGGTTAAGTAAAAACCAATAAATTCTAACCAAAATACGATCATTGTGCCGCTCTTGCAGCATATCGACCCATCTAGAGTCTGAGAACAATAGTTTAATCTGTGTAAACACGTTGCCATCAGCCCAGGTACTGACGAAACGAGAATCATAGCCGTAGATGTTTTACTATTATAATATATTTACCTACTAAAAATATGATTTTCCAAACGTATCAGGTACCTACGCCACTGCAATATGGGAGATTCGATAATTCTGACAGGTTTATTACTCCGCGCCAATAGTATACTGAGTTATAGATAAATAATATATTGTTTAATTGTTGATGTCAATTTTTTTTGTACATGACGTGCATTTTAAACAGTTTTAGAAACAGAAAAAACAACAAATAGCTATTTATGTAACAAGAAATAAAAATAGTGAATCGCCTACTAGAAATCTGAAATTGTCTTGAGTGATAGAACATCCTTAAATGTAAAAATTTATTTACCTACCTAGTATTGGCAAAAATAAAAGAGAGTCTAGACTCGGTATTTTGTACTTATAGTAAATTGTTAAACAGAAGTGATTTTACTTTACGGTTATATACGGTGCGATTATTAAGTGCAGTAACGTTACTTGGAAGCAAATTGAAGAGCCGGGGGCTTGAGAAAGCGGGGTGGTTGGAGGCGGTTACCGTATTGAAACTTGGCTCCAATAAAACTCTCCTTTCCTGTCTACGAGTGTGGTAAATATGGACTGGATTTACTGGAAAATAGTTTTTACGGTCAAAAACGTATTAGAGTAAGCTATCTTTGTACAGTTGCTTTAGGTACGTGGAACTCTTTGTATATCAGTGTAGCGGGGTAATCAATAGATCTTCTAAGACAGATTTTTATTATATTTTTATGAAGTATTTCTAAAATTTTAAATTACATATCTGAACAATGGCCCCAACACACTAAACCGTATCTCACAATAGATTGAACAAGTGCCAAAAATACCATTCGCAGCTGAGGAAGGGGTAGAACTGAGCGTAATTGAACAAATTTATAAATTAGTTGACTAAGCTTAATACAGACATAGGCTATATGGTCATTCCAACGTAAATGGTAATCTATTATGACACCTAAATACTTTGTCTTTTTTTTGATTAGCAGAGGGTTACAGCTGCAATAGACCGATGATTAGTTGCAGATTTGATTGTGGATTTTAATTTGATACTGATCATCGGAAGGGGGCTTGCCCACAGAATTAAATGAAAAAGTGATCACTGCGGTTTTACTGGTGTTTAGGCTAAGAAAGTTACTATTCAACCACGAATTTAATATGTTCACTTCCTTATTTGCGTTGGCGAATAAGTTCTCCCAGTTCTCACCCCAAAATATAGCGACAGTGTCGTCAGCAAAGGACCACAGGGAACACTGCGAAAGATCTAAATTCAACATTTCATTAATATATATTAAAAATAAAAAGGTCCCAGCACCGTTCCCTGTGGTACTCCGGTCTCTATACACTGATTAGAACTAGCAACATTTCCTATCTTCACCACCTGTGATCTGCCTTGAAGGTATGATTGGAAGAATTTGTTACATATCCCTCTAAAACCGATTTGTTCCAGCTTGTCTATCAGTAACCTGTGGTTAACCGTATCGAATGCCTTTTCTAAGTCCAAGAACACACCCAAACACTTCTTCCCATTGTCAATGTGCATTATTATATTTTTAGTAACATTAAATATAGCGTCAGTTGTACAAAAATTGCTTCTAAATCCGAATTGTTTATTTGACAGAATTGAGTGTTTTTCTAAATAATTGACAACTCTCAGTTTCACACATTTTTCAAAAATCTTTGAGACACAAGAAAGAAGAGATATTGGACGAAAATTATGAATCTTGGTATTGTCGTTAGATTTATGCAGCGGGATAACTGTAGCACTTTTAAGTTCTATTGGGAAATAACCCTCCTCAAAACAAAGGTTTATTACATATGCAAGTGGGGACGCAATTTTGAAGGAATTATCGATAAGAAGTTTAGAATTGATTCCATCTTTACCAGGAGTCGTTTTCTTTTTTAGTTTAGCAATAAAATTTGAAACTTCCTCAATCGATACAGGTTCAAGGAAAAACTTAAAGTTACTACTTTCTGGGTAATGGGGCGTGAATCTATTTGCTATATTTTTACCGACCTTTGCGAAGTATTTATTGAACTCCTCTGCTATTTCATGCGGTTTATTCAGATTCCGGTTGTCATCCATAGTTATGTTTGTGATAAGAGTTTTGTTCTTACGAACCGAATCGGTAGCCTCATTTACGGTATCCCATAATCTTTTGAGACCGGTCCCACACATACCAATTTTATTAATGAAATAGGACTCTTTGGCTATTCGAGTTATAGTTTTAAGCACATTTCTATATTTTTAAAATGAATGATAAGTTTAGAATTGAAGGGCTGTTTACGAACTTTTGTTGCCATTTTGTCTCGATTTCTTATAGATTTAATTAGACCGGTGGTAACCCACGGTTTCAACTTAGCAAATTTCCCTCTTCTCACCGTTTGAGTTTTTAAACAGTCATAAAAATGATCGTTTAGTATTCTATAGAATCTAGAAAAAGCACTCGCAGCATCTCTGGTTTTGAACACACTCGTTTTCAATTTTTTTTTTGAAAACCGCTTCATCAACTATTTTCTTTTCATTGGTGCATTGATCATAATCCAAATTGTTTATAATACCGGTAGACCTACCCTTATTAAATGAGATTCTTCCTAACGTTGCATAGTGATCAGTTATAGCACAAGAATATATCCCAGAATCTAAAGAAAACAGTTTACTCTTCATAAAGCTGTGATCAATACAATATTGTCTACTTGGGGAGTTTCTTGTACAACCTAACAGAAATTGCGTAAACCCATGTTCGTGTAAAATGTTAATATACTCATACGATTCATTATCCATGTTACAGATAATATCAATATTAATGTCACCAAGGAGTACATGATTTACTCGTTCATTATTCCGTGCTAGGAACTGATCTAAACTTCTTATAAATTCAGTTATCGCAATAGCGTTTGGCGATCTATATAATGCCTAGAAATAAATTTCAATATTATTATACTTTAATATAAAATTGATAGAATTTGTATTGTCGACTTCCTGTTTATCGAGTATCATTTGAACATTATTAGATTTCCTAACGTATAAAACAATACCGTCACTTTTGTTGTATTTAGATGGTTTAATGAATTTTGTGTAATTCTTAAGGCTAAAGTTGTTGGATTCATATGTAAGCCACGTTTCAGTAAGGACAATGAGGTCGAACTCCAAATTTAAACTTTCTAAAGTACCGCATAACTCATTAAAATTTTTGCCTATACTACGAATATTAAGGTGAAAAATCTTTAAGTATTTAATTGTAAAAAAAGAAAAAAATTCTTCTCTATCATCCAAATCATACGATTGACAATTATTACTTTCTTTAATGTTATTTAACAAATCATAAACTTCCATAATAAACAGATACAAAATAAAAATATATACCTTGATTAGAAATACAGAAAAAAGAAAAGGAAAAAAAAAGAAGAAAAAAACGTTAACACTCACTTCAATTTGTCCAGGTCTTTCTTGTTTATCTATCTACCGCTGAAACCAAAGGTGCCAGATCAGCTTAACTTCAAGGAGGTCATCACCCGAACCCTGAATGACGGCTGAATGATACAAATCATTTTCCGCTAAAACAACATTCCTTTTTTTTACGTTTAAATATTAATACTGTAAGTACCGACTTTATTTAACTGAATGCGTGCCACCTTTTATTTCAAATTTATTTAAAATTAATTTTATATTGAATGTAAAGGAAATGGATCCAATCCCTATTTAAATTATGACTAATATATTTAGTTTTACAATTCACGTATTTACTTTTATGAAAACTATTCACTATTCATTTACATTGAACCCTTTAACTTTTTATTGTGCAATAAATTTTTGTTCCCTAATTGTATGTGTTTCGAAATTATCTATTTATCGTTGGCGTTTTTTACATTCTGGCCAATAAATTAAAATGTAATGGCATCTTTAAACAACATCCCTACAAAATGTGAGTCGACCAATTATTAGGTAAGAATTTGTCCGATTGTTTTACATCTCATTCGGTAAGTCTCATTATTTAAAAAATTTGGCGACCCATACCTCAGGAGTGTACCAACCGACTGTTGCAATATATTGGTGTGATTAAATGTCGTTGTGTTTATATGTCTGTGTTTAAGTGTCATATAATCGCTTTTAACATCATTGATGTTAACTTTACATCTCAATAATTAAACAATTTACGATTAGTACCAACCTTAACGACTGGCTAAAATTCTTGTCGGGTCGTAACTTCAAAGTAAAATTAAATAACATTACGTCAATAAGTTTACAATATGGTACAGTATAAGACAGTGCATTAGGTAGTATAACATCTTCCTTATACGTTAATGATTTTCCAGGTGAGATTTTGAATTACAAAGTTTTTGTGTTCGTTGATGATACGACAATAGTAGTTTCAGGTGAAACGGAACTAGATAGAAGTAAGAACTGAATGCATCAATTTTCTCATTTAAGCTAGACAGTCAAACCAACAATTTTTTTTATAAACAATATAAAATTTATTTTAACAAATATTGCAAAATTTTTAGGTACGCTAGTGGATTTTACTATTGGAATGAACAACTAGAAACGGTGGAAACTGAGATTCATAATACTTGTTTTATACAGATTTTTTGAGTGTTTTTATACAGAACGTAATGACATTTTTCGGAGAGGTGTTGGTTAACATGAAACACCGTCCGTCCGTCGAAATAACATTACCCCAAACTCCGTCATTACCTTTGGTAATTTTTTTTCGCCGATAAAGCAATTTTGAGGATTTTTGAGTCTACTTTTTAAAATTTAAAATTGACTGATTAAGAATGACTTCATTTTTACTTTTACAGGCAACCTAAATAATAAATACAAGGGACGGTCACTGCAATTCCTTGAACGTTTGAAAAGTAGGAAATTAGTGATCGAATCGCGCGTCAATCACTTGCCATACATGTAAAGGAAAATAAATAAAGGAAATTCCCAAGGGAAAATATTTCCGGATTTCTTTGAGAATTTCCTTAGTCAAACCGTTTTTCACACACAGAGATGATTTTCACAGGGATATCCTTCAGGAAAACGATTTGGGTATTTTCTCCAAGTCAAAAAGTCAGCTATGTATTTCTTGTAATTTCGCATCCATGCATCAATAATGAATGATAATATTTTAGCGGTTGTTGGTTGTAGTTCACTTTCGTAAATTTGTATAATTTCGGTTAAAAATTGCTGAGACATAATGACAAAAGTTGCCTAACGCAAACTGAATCTCTACCACACACGTTCAGAAAAAACTGATCTGAAGACTAAAAATAAATAATTTAATTTTCTTGATTTTTTGTCGCATCTCCAGTGACTGGAAGGAAAAACCAAATCGTTGAGGAATTCCTTAAGGTCTGGTATGATCATTCAAAATCTTGAGAAAATTCGTACCTTAAAAGTAGCCATACGCGAGAGGGATTTTCTCAAGGTTTGGCCTGAACAAGACTTTGAGGAATTCATCTTTCAATACAATACATACTACATTCGTATACCTGGCTATTTGATTATTTTATAATATGTTTCCTGGAAACAATAGTTTTAAGCACAATAAACGTTAAGAGGGTATTTGGCCTGGTGTTAAGATGCATAAAACACCGGTTCAAAAATAACTATTTTCTATAGAAATAAAGAAGATACAAGGTTCAAACAGAATGGAAAGAAAAAGTATGATTCTACGCTCCTCGTGTAATAGATTTTCAGTTTTTTTTCAAAATATGTGTTTTTGAAGAGACTAAACTTTCAAAAATAACGTGATATCATTGATTATAAACTTCGGAAAGATGCGCATCCTATATGGACGAAATACGACACAAAAGTACGACGTAACGTAGATGGCTCTACCGTCATATTGCGACGAGATTTCTCAGTTTCCCCCTCTTTTATTTTATGTCAGTTCCAGCGTACTTGTCTCGATGCGCGTTTCTTGAATAGGAATATGAAAGGGTTTGAGGTTCAAAGTTAGTGCGTTGTTACAAGCCATTTTACAGCCTGTCCGTGTAGTATTTGTTTGATATTGCTTTTAAAAAGTAGATTTATTCAAATTAGTATTGACCATTCTTTTAGGTTCCTCAGCGCCTACAATTTAAAAATATTTGCAATTATACAGGGTGTACCACTTTCATGTACCATATGTCAACTTTTTTTAGCCGACGTTTTTTAATTTTTCAAAAAATAACTGATTTAAGTTACAAATCACGTCTAGTTTTTGGCGTTTTCGACACAAATCTAGTTGGTCAAAATTGTTAAAGTTCTTTAGTTTGTTTTGTCCAGTCTCCGGAATTGATATCTCAATTTGTATTCTTGATGGGTATTCTCACCGCAGAATTGCATGATTTGAGTGCAAATCATAATGACGTAAAAATTTTAAAAGAAATCGTTAGACGATGCAAAATTAAAAACTTAATTATTCAAATTATTTTCCCACCACCATATACGAAAGTGACAGTTTCCGTACAATCTAGTAAAGATTGAAAGTTGACAATATCAGCCACATTGAAAATTAGAGTTCACCTGTTACGATATTTTGTATAAAACACACTAGTTTGTTATATAATGACATGTTATAACATGGTCGCTAAGCAATACTACTATAATAATTAATTTGATCAACAATGTAACTTTTACACTACATTAAGTCTTTCGCTTTATTAAAGTTATGGTCGTGGGGAAAATAATGTACACGACTCGCACGGAAAGTGTCAATCTGTGCTCGTGAAATTTTCCCTCGCAGGATATCATGCTAGTCATGTAAATAACTATTACAAGTTATTGCATTAAATATTAAAACGACATTATTCTTCTGAACACCACTTAATGGATTTCCCAGTTGCGCTTCATGTTTTCGTTCTGAAAAGTTGTTAACGAATAGTGTATGGGAAAAAATCAAAGCTCACTATGATGCAGACAATGCATGTATGAACGGTTAAAAGAAGGCTAAAATAGTTATTTATGTAACAAGGACAAAAAGTGCACTTTTATGTACGAGACTGAATTTGCTGGCCGAGGCAAGCAAACAGGCGAGGTTATTAAAAGCACTTTTTCCGAGGTACATATTAATTTTCCGTTGACCTTAAATTAATTAATTTTCTATTGATTACCGTTTACTGAAAACAAAATGTTTAGCAATTTTAGACAAAAATTTTACGTTTGTTCTGATTTTACTGTACCTAATGTTCACTTCACCGTTCAGTATTGTAACATTTGTGTCAAAATTTATTAAAGGAAATAAAAGCTTTCCGCGTTCGAATATTGTACCGATAAAGCATTTGTTTACAACAATCACGTAATTTTATACGAGCACTTGATTATGATAGGTAATAGGTAAAACATGTACTTTTTTATAATTTATTAAAATAATAAAAATTACATTTAGGTAGTGTTATTTTGAAGTATATTTAAAAATGTAGTTATAGTTGGAAGCCTACCCTCAAAATTAATGCATTTCTTTAATTGTTTATGATCAAAGATGTAATGAAGTTTCTCTATTAAACACATTAAAGTCGATTCTTACTAATTGGACATATAATAGTTATAAGACTGAGTTTGTACCGTGGTCAGACTTATAATCATTTTATATTCAATAAAAATATTGCCTGACCGTAAGAAAGTATGCAAACGTAGTTTTTGATTCACTCCGAAAATGTTTCAAAAATGTAATAATCTTCTTTCAGCTTATTGAAAACTGTGAAATCACCTTGTTTTTGTGTACGAATAAATCTTGAACCCAGTAATGTTGATGGCTTATATGATTCTATTTTTGTTTTTCCTGCGACAGAATCAATATTCAAATGATTTTTCACAAGTAATTACTGTTCTTGTGTTTTCCATTAGCATTATTACTTATTTACATCAATCAAATACAGTAATAGAAAGGTACCCATAATTAACTCACTTCTACTGTAAGTTTTGTATTTTATGATCGTGAAAATTTTGTATCGGAACTCCGGTTCTGTATCAAAATGTTACCTAATAAAATTGTCTAAAGCAATCTCAAGTCGTATGAATTCTGTCTTACCTTATAAATGAATAACTTTAAAGAAGTTAAAGTGTTACATATTGAAAACAATGTATCGAGTATTGTGAGATTACAACCAGGCTCTTCTATATGCTTCGCACATTGTAGAAACTATAAACAATTTATTAATATCATTTCAAAGCACTTAAAAATCATTTACTTGTAATTTAAACAACAAATTGTTTTTGTTCAAAGTTGTGTGGGATTGAGAAATTGAGGTTATAAATGGAAGTAAACAATAGTAGATTATTTTACTAGGAGTTAAACAATATAATTGTTGAGCTTAAAAGTTTGCTGGCGAGGTGTTAGCCGAGACAGCAAATTAAGCGAAACAATTATATTTAACTCCAAGTGAAATATATTATTTTTTCTTCAAGCGTTTATTGCTAGTTTTCATGTGTTATTTTCAAATTTTCGAGATTTTCGAGTCTTATAGTGACTTTTATTCTCAACGAATCAAGTTGGTACTTTACTGTTACATTCATAATATGACATAACCGAGGTACCAACCTCTAAATAGTTGTGGAAACAAAATAACTGTTTTGCTTTTAATGTCTAGACAGTAAAAAGAATTTTTAGCGTCTGCCAGTAGTTCAATAATATGACGTTTTATTGTCGCTTGAAGAAAAACAATATTCTGCAGTATCTAAAATGTTTCAGTATGTACCTAAAGTACTGTAATATCCTATGCAGTCACTAAATTCATCCTTTCTTAAAAATGGGTTTTCATACTGGTTACTTCGACTTCATTTAATTTGACATAAAATAATAATTGACATTGACAGATGTTTGCGGACGAAAAGTATTACAGTTAAAAAAGTGTTACTTTATGATTATTCAGGGAGTACGTAAAACTCAATTTTATAATGAGGTCGACGGAAAAATATATTAATGTTCTTAATGATTTGATATCACGATTTTATCACACGGGGGTACAGAATGGTTATAACGTTCAGCGACTTGAAAAATAAGGGACTACAATGTAAAGGCGGCTACAGAGATCTGAGTTTTGAATTCCAAATAGCAAATGTTCGCCATTTGACAAATACCTTAGATACACACATATAGAAATAACCAAATGTTTTGTATTTCCAAAATATCAAGCACTTTCCCGTCCGTTGTCGGTAAATAACACAACTCAAACAAATGGCATCGTTTCGAACATGTTTGACTATAATCAAACACAGTGCTAAAAGTGGAGCAAGTGCCGATGAAATTTACAAACCGAATTGGTTTGCCTTTAAAACAATGACACGTTTTTTGAGGAATAAGGAACAACCAAAGCAAACAATAAATTCAGAGGTAAGTAAAATCATATATTTATTCATTCATTTTTATGTAGGTACGTACTTACTAAATACAACATAAATTTAACAATATTTATCTTGCCATTCAACGCGACCTTTTCTAGTGAAATATTCTGCAAATAGCTGTCGAACAATCTTTGCATCCATACTAGGTTTTCTAGGCACTCTCTTAAGAGATAAAAGTGACTCCTTTTTCAACATCTAACGTTCCCTGCGGTATATAATGTGATCGAGAAGTTTTACTTCTTCTTAAAAAAGTATGCAATACCCAACAACTCATAGTAACAATTGACACTTTTTGTGGCTCAAGTAACATTGGTTTTCGTAATACTCGAAATATAGACGACATTATTCCAAAAAAATTCTCCACAACGCGTCTTGCGCGTGATAGACGATAGTTAAAAATCCTTTCCATACTGCCCTTATCGTGCAATCACCGATATGGCTTTAATATCAATGGGCTTAAACCAAATACATCATTGCATACATAAACACATGGCATATTAGATGTACTGCTACTGTTTAAGGGTTAATCGGACGGTAAACTTAGTTCATTTTTGTCCATTTTGAAACGATACACTACCTTGGCAACCACAATCAACAAAAGTGAAATAATAGTTTGCATCTACAAGTGCCATTAGCACAATACTAAAGTAATGTTTGTAATTGTAATATTCGGTTCCACTGTTAATTGGACACTGCATTGTAATGTGCTTTCCGTCAAGGGATCCTAAGCAATGTGGAAAATTCCATAGTCTATTATACTCTTCTACAATTCCTTTCCTGTCTTGTTCTGATGCAGGCATCTGTAATAACACATAATTTAGCAATAATAATATTAATCATAAAGAAGATAGCACAACTCTGGAAGATTTAACTGAGGAACCTGATGATGAAAACGTTGGTACGTCTCGAAATTATCCTCGTCAACTTACAAATTCTGATGTAGGAATATTTTCAGATACAGAATTACCAAATACTCCCGGAACAGAATTTCCAAATACTCCTAGAACATCTGAATTACCAAAAATGTCTGCCGTGGCTCCAACGCAACTTACATTCAAGGCTTCCCCAAAAAGAAAAGAAAAACGTCATCAGAAGAGACACAAGTAATTTCAAAAATGCAAAAAGCATATTCCATACTGAAGACCGTACAAGGAAAACAAAATGATGAGTGTGATTTGTACAGCGCATTGCTTGGCAAAAAGTCGAAAAAAATGGATGATCGAACTCGAGAAATTGTGATGCATGAAATTGACAATGTTGTTTTTCGTTCAAGAATAGTTTTTTTTATTATTTAACACCCAACCGCACGGATTTAAATCTATACTCTCCTGCTAACCAACGTTATTCCCCAATCACAGTCATATCACTCATGTTCTCCACCTTCACAAACTTCGATACTATTCTCAGATACGCAATCTACTACTTCGGTTCAAGATTCTCAAATCGAAGACTTAACCACCTCAACTTTTTTTTGTTTGTAAGTCTAGAACTTATTACTTTATTTTTAATTCTATGACATATGCCAATTTCTTTTATTAATTTGAAAGAACATTTATCACTTTATTTATTTTTATAAGTTATGTTTATTTTACAGGCATATGTATTCAATAAAAATAGTAACAATAGAAATGCATATTTACTATTATTGAGTCTCCTAGTACTTTTATTATAACTGTGCAAATTTTAGGAACGATACTTGATATCAATTGAGGCGATTTTAAAAGATAGCCTAGGTTCTTAAAGCTGTCATCAGTTGCTAAAAACCTCAAAGTTATAGCCAAGCGCTTTTTTTGCTGGAACAGCTTTCCTCCATCTGGTTTTTGTAATATATATCTTTATTTTATTAAGTAAATAATCAAAATCTTCAGGAGACATTCTACAAAAGTTTTCAAAGAAACCGGATGATTTGTTTGACAAATCTGCCAGCAAGTTGGTACCACTGTTGTAAGAATCCGTAAAAATAATTTAATTATTTGCAATTTTCGTACAATTTTTGCATGAAATTATAAATTTGTACACAGGAAATCCCATAAGTAAAGCAACAATGTCATTATCAACCGAAAGCATGCAGGCGATAACAATAGGTCGTGCGGAGGTACGCAACGTCACGCATTCCGAGATAGCTACGCGTATAAATACGAGAAGACGCTTTGCTTAGCTCTCCATGTTCTTGCAGATTTTCCGAGATTCACCGTTCGCCGAGCCGTACCAGTGTTTTGCCGCATAAACCGAAATTTCAAATCGCCGACACCGCTATTCCACCTGACCACGATTTTATTAAGAGTTTTACCGATTTTATTTTACCGTTTGCCGAGTTAATTTTTTATTTTTTCATTTTTGAGCCGTCTTCCGAACTTTTGAATAATTTGGATTAGTTTATTTTCAGCAGTTTGTTCGGTGGAGTCTGCAGGGCTACAATAAAAATTTATTAGTAATCAGAATCCGTTACCGAAACGTATTATATCTCCGACACTGGTTTTAAACGTAGACCTCACGTTCTGCGGGCTGAACCTGGTGTACCTATCACTGTGTCGAATACGTGTGGAGCTAAAGCACACGCGGAAGGACTTGTGATCCCGATAACACTGCGCCAAGTACGCTTGGTGTAAATTGAGCGAAAGGGCCTTGTACACCGTTTCTATTCTCTTGCACTGTGCCGAATACGCTTAGTGCCAACTGAGCGAAAGGGCCGTGAGACAAAAGGACTGTGCTGATTACGTTTGGCGTCTGCTGAGCGGAAGAGCCGTCTTTACATTGCTAAGACCATAACGTAGGGTGCAAATCCTGCGGGGGGCTTGGTAATACCCTATCCTATATATGCACCGTTCCCCGCAAGTTTCGTTCTTAAGATTTCTACCTAGCGGAAATAACTTTGCCTCCGTATTATCCGCTGGTTATACAACATCACGAACTATAGTAGTAGCCCTACAGATACCGTATCCTCCGCTAAACAAACTGATCCGCGTAATTCAAGTTTGCTTATAAATCCTGCAAACTTAACCTCACTACAGACACACGCTAAAATTCAACCGATAAAACTTGCCAGATTCAAATATCCAAATAAAACTCATTATCAGCGGCTACTTGCCGATCACCTGGAAGGTTAAGCTGTATAGAACTTGTCCCGGACCGAAACTCATACTGGCCGTTCCACCGACCAGGAAATCCGTATTCAGGCCTCCTAGTGCGGAATGTAATTAAAACACATTTGAACTGTTCATTTATATTTTATTTACGTATAAATAAAAATTTTTAATTGGGATCGTAATAATCTATTCTTCGACTAAAAGCTATCCGAGGGCAAAACCGACTACACTGTATCTAGAAGTAAATAATATAAATTGTAGTAACTACATACAGGGTGATTTATACCACGAGGCGAAAAATGAAAATATGTGTTCACAGTTTGATTCTAAGCAAAAAATGAGAAATAATTTTTTTTCCAATCGGCCTTTGTTTTCGAGATATCGAGGTTCAAACTTTTAAAAGACCTGGTCTCAAGTTTCACACAAAAATAATAGTAGGCAATATGAAAACTTTATTTAAAAACCTTGTAACTGTAACACCAAGAAGAACCAATACCTTAACTTACGAAGTATGTTCGAAAAGTCCACCGCCAGCTGCGATGCAAGCCTGGCAACGTAAAACCACTGAGTTATAAACTGCAGCAAAGTCTTGTTGATTTTCAACTTCAAGTTGCTGAACTACATTCATTTAAGACTAACAATTACAAACACTACCCAAATGTGAAACTGTCAATAACTAATAAATAAGTTTTTGTTTCAAAGCACTCTATATTAGTTTTTGTGAAACTTAAAATCGTATCTTTCAAAAGTTGGTATCTCGAAAAAAAAATGATTTCGCATTTTTGCTTAGAATCAAACTGTGAAACATATTTTCATTTTTCGTCTCGTGGTATAAATCACCCTGTATTTGTTAAAATCTTATTTGTTTTGGTTAAATATTTCAATACACTCTGTAGTCGGGATATTTACAAGTTATTAGTTGCTAACATAAAAGTCATAATTTTGCACGTTTTAAATTTACCTTTTTCTGCTTTTGTAGTGTGATACCATCCACCATCTTCTTTGAGCCTTCTTATTTCGCTTTTTCTTTAATAACAGTAATCCACTACTTATAACAACAAAAGCAGCAGCTGCAATTTCTACGTCCATCTTGTTGAATAAACTAAACAACGCATGCATGCAAAACATTTGAAGTTCCCGTTTTTACTTGTAATTTGCCGAACATGCACATGTGTGTAGATGTATGCTCGTGATTTGACGAATAGCAAACCAAAAAGTTTGCCGGTCCCCAAACATTTGGTATTTGCCAACTTTTTATGTCTGTGGCCGCCTTAAGGTTAGATTTGAAGTGGTGAAGGAGCAACAGTTTATTCTTACTCATAAACTAATGTATTTTCTATTTTCAAAATGAAAATGATGAAGTGGGATTACTTGTTTCTATTTACAATTTAAATTAACAAGAAATAGTAGCAAAACGTGATTAACAGTTTCTTTTACATTTATAAACTAAATAGTGCTTACAAAATTTTATTAAAATATGCAATTTAATTAAAGTCAAACAAACTAACAGTAGTTTAACTTTTCGTGATAACTATCAACTTTTACTTAATTTTATTAATACAGTCAAAAGTTATCCTAATTAAGTTTGAATTTTCCTTTATTTTTAAAATTATATTTCAGTATAATAAATACTGAACCCAATTTACATTTTTAATTAATTTAGTTAACCTCAATTTTATGCATGATTTACTAAAGTGCGTTAGAAATCCGTTAAAAGGATTTACTAATTAATATAAGGAAGATTAAATACATATTTAGTTTTGTCAAGAATGCTTTTATTTAATTATGAGTTTGAAAACGAATGCAATTAATTAAACCTACACTCTTTATTGTTAACTATCACTTGTTCCCACTCATTAAGCAGCTTTTCAGTTTATTTTCTATTGAAATTTCGAACTCACAAAGGCTTTTAATGAAGACGTCTACTTAGTTTGACTAACATTTTTCTTCATTTATTATCTGTTTCAAATTTTACAGGGACTGAACAGCTTTGTTTGATATATTTTTTTTATTACACGTGACATATTATTTTTTTAATAAGCCAAAATTAAGTTTGGGCTTATTAAATCTTGTAAAGTAATTGCTGGTACTTGCTGTAGTTTTAAAGATATATTAATTGAAAGAAGTCCTTTCTTGTGACTTTGTATTTAACGATACATTTTTCCATTACTATAAAAGAAGCAGATGATGCATAAAGACTAAAGACAAGTAATTAGGATCATATCTTTATTTAAACGATGTTCAAGTTTTTGGGAAAAAATTACTTTGTCGATGAGACACAAAAGTCAACGAAGTCAATTTTAAAATTGAAAATGTGAATCTCAAATGGTATGTGAAGAAGGAATATTAATTTCAATATTTCGTGAGTGTGGTAAGTTCATGGTTATTCACTATAAATTACCCACCTTTTATTATTTTCTATATAACGAAGTTCTGATTCATTGTAAACCATTTTGGCGATTGAATTCATGAAATGTCAATTATCAAACACAACATTTGTCATTTCCATGACTTACTTTGACAATGTTAACAAATCCGTAGTTAAGTAACTATGTTATTCTACGATTAATAACTCAATAATGGCTCAAGATAAAGACAACATATGATATATTTTGAAATCAGAAAAAAGATCTCTTCAAAATGTAATAATATACAGGGTGTTACATTAAAAAAATACATCATATTTTTGTTTTGCCCTGTAAACGGCGAGTAACTGAATTATTGACAGCATTTTAAGAACATTCAGTTAGAACCATACAATTTTCATGCATAACTTTTTTCCCTACAAACAATAATAACGATAAGGGGTGGGTAATTTATAGTGAATAACCCTGTACAACTAAATTAATAATAAACAAAATATTAAAAAACTGATTCTATATTATGTATTTTACATATTTATGTCAACATATTGAAGAAAATGTGAGGTTACGTTACGAACGAACTACGATAACGAGAGCGAAACGTTGTTTTTGTGCTTCCACTTCCATGTAGAGGGGTCTCGACCAAATTCAGAATTGTTAATTACTTTAATTAACTGGGCTCGAGCGACAAATCTTCCACTCATGCGGAATATGCCACATTTCAATCTTGTTACAGAATACACTGTTCTACGGTCACTACACTACACAATACAGGGGGCAATGTAGGCTTTTTAATGGGGTCATTTTTGTATCCAGACGCGAAGCGAATTGTAGAAATATTACATTATAATAACAGTTTCTTTTTATGGAAACCACATAAAACAAGCGTTTCGTGCAGAACTTGTAACGGTTGTAGTTCACAAATAATAATAAGAGACAGTGACGGCTCTAGCGATACAACCTGGAGAGAAGAACCATACTATTTGGCTCGAAATAGCGCACTAAATTCATGGAAGATCCCGTATTTGTGATAGTTAGCGCAGCAGTGTCCGGCTTAGTCGGTTTGTTGAGAAGGTCCTTGAGGAACTGAAAAGAAATAGACTGCTGCCTAACGAGGTGCCACCTGCTGGGTAATAGAAAGAAATAAAACCGACCAACAGGAATTCACTAGGTTTTACTTAAGGTCTAATACGCTAAAACGAACACAAATCAGAGAGACAAATAGACAATTAAATATAGCAAATACAACTTAAAATACTAGGAGAATATGTGAGAAGTAAGAGATTCTGTCGCATAAGACTTACGGGCGTTAGCAACAACAAATTGAGTAAAGTTCGCAATCAATATGTCGAAATTCAGTTAAGCTTTTGTTTGATACACCCCAAATTAAAGTTAACGTTCCAATTTAACAAGGAAACTCGACGTACACACGGTGATTTAAAAACTAAACTTAAACTCAGACTAGCACGGTAAGTAGCTCCCGCCAACCCAAAAGGTCCTTTGTTTTAGCTTCACCCACTTTATCTAAAGCGCCTCTTATGGAGCTAGTTAACAACAAAACCGAGCGTCAATGGTGGAGTCTACCCCAAATAAAAATTTACTTATATACAAGAAGGAAGTAGCAAAATGTCCGCTCGTCGTTGCGATAAATTTTGTGAATTAAAGGATCCACCGATGGGAAAATCGTAGCGTGCGCGGCAAATTCGACTTTCGTCGTAACGTGCAACTCACGACAAGCGTTATTAAGAAGGTTTGCGACATACGTTCGAGTTCGAGAAATTTGAACACTAACAAACTCCACATCGTTCTATATATATATATATACTAACAAACGTGTAAAATAGTATTGAAAGTGTACAGGGAACATTTTGCTCGAAAAATAAAACAAACGTGTAACAGGGTCGCTTTTATAGAAAAAGTTAAAAAAAACGGATACGGATACGATAAGAAATGTGCCCGCAAAGCAATTTGTAAAATCAAATTATACATTAAGCCATTATATGAATGCTACCTGCAATGCTACTACCATTCCTACGTCGCACAGTGGAGTTAAATTGAAAGAAGTACTGCAAAACTAAAAATTCCAGAAAATATTTTTATTTGAGTATGGAGTAAGGTAAATTTATTCTAAAAATACCACTATGGAGCAGTTGTTAGGTTCCAAGTACCGTAGAGCCTATGACAAAAAAAATGTTGCAAATGTATCTTGGCGAGGTAAGTTTTGGGTATTTTCGGGATATTCCGGTTTGCAAAAATTTTAATTCATTGCGAGTAATTACTTTACTTTTTAGTACAAAAAAGAATATTTACCGCATGTGGCAACTTTTTGTATAAAACTCTGATATGGTTTAATCATACGAGACGATTAAAATATTAATATTGTAAGATTAATGCAATTTCGGTAGCAAATTTTCAGTTTAACGCAGGTATGCAAAGCCCATAAGGTTTGATTGAAACATGAATCATACACAATACATATACTGAGTGTTTCACGAATATTGAAACCGGTGCTTTTTGAGAGCGCGTTTTAAAAAAAAATCTCAGGCACATCCATTTTATATCCAAAAACCTTTTGAAATATTTTCTAAAGAAATATATAAAACTTTGACTAATTTTATTTGCTTATGGATTTTAGAATATCTTTTAAATTTTGTTGCCTGTTACAGGTTTTGAAGATCCAAATATGGTTGAAAGCGTTGTAATAAGTAGAAAAACTCTTGCTGACGTGATGTTGAGATATAAATCAACAAAATTTCAGAATAGGTATCATCATATTTTAGGTTATGTAATGAATACATTTCCTGGAAGATATGTCCAAAGTTATAAAATATAAGCTATCTTATTTTAATTCAGACTTGAAAGTCAAATTTAAATCATCTCCATACAAAAAGAATAATTTTTTGCTCTAAACAAGAAATGGTTAGACAATAGTGTTATGTTTCCTATATTTAAGAAAAACACTCGAACTTTGTCAGGAGGACGCCCTTCAAAAGATTTTTTGCAAAGGAGTGAACGATCACAACGAAGGAAGACCGAGAAAGTTTGATCTCAACTTAGGTGTGCTGAACTTATGTATGAGACTCAAATAAATCTACGATCAGAGGGAGATATAGACGCTCCCACAATATTTAAAAAAGTACAGAAAAGCTTTTAAAGAAAGAGACGACAGATTAGAGAAGTTTTGTGGCGAACGGGCCTTATCGGTTCTAATCGAGGTAAAACTTACTAGACATCAATATGAGGCAGTACGAAGTGAAGACATAAATATTCAAAAGGCTAAGAAACATTGTAATCCAGACCACTAAGGTACAAAAATTACAGAGACAAGCATTACTTGACCACACAGTAAAGCGCAAAGTGATGTGTTACAGTCATTAACAGAAACCGAACTTCAATGTTTAACTTTGGTATGTAAATGGGGGTGTGATGAAAGTTCGGAGTTTACTCAGTACAAACAAGAGTTTGAAAGCGATGATGATTGTGATGCCAGTATATTTTTAACATCTTTTTTACCTATTCGTCTCATACACAGTTAACAAGACAAAGGTGATAGTTTTTTCAGTCTAAAATGGGGTTAATAGTTGATCGCTCTAAGTCTGGCTTTGGACGTAGTAATGCTTGCCGGTTTTTCGAAAATACATACCCTTCTTTAGAAATAGATGATGATATTATTAAACGTCTTAACTTAAAAAGTTACTAGTGCTATACTATATTCACACAAAAACTATCCATGGTACAACATGCAAACTACAGTGCATGAGATTCTAATTTATTCAAATGATATAAACAAAATTTTTATAATTCTAGTTGGCCACTGACCGAAGAAGCTCAAGAAGTTTTAAACAAAGATATACCTACAATTGAAAGACATTATTTATAGACTTCTTTTATGTTCTGATCCACTGATTTCTATAATTAGATAAATACCTCAACGCAAGTCAAAATATTTTGAGAAAGGCGTGTTAAGTCTGTTATTACTGCCAGAAGTCTTTCAACTGGGTACGAACTCATCCAGTGAAGATTCATTTGAAGACTCCAAGAATGATTAAGGTCTTTTTTAATTTTATACTAATGTGGCGTTTAGGGTGTATAGCATACTCTAAACGCCGGATTGAACCAGAGAATGAATTCAGAGTCGAGTCGATTTTTACTAGCGTTTATTATTTGCACATACCGTAATCGTGCTGTACTATTTACAATAAGAATAAACGTGGTGTAGGTCGTGGAACATAGGAAGTTGCGTACTATGTGCTGCGTGAGTGATACTGGATATCGCGGTATCACATGTCGGGCCAAAAATCGCTGGCCGGGTTGTATGTTGCGACTCACTCGTGCTGACTGCTGGTCGGTGTCGCAACTGGTCGACGCCAGTTATGTGTTGAATCGAACTACACTAAACTTAATTGTGACTGCTGCTTACTTATCGACTGTGAGCCATGACTTATCGACTTATTGACTGGTTTCTGTTATCGTACCTACTTCGTTTTATATGTGCAAAGTAGGTAATTTGCTTTGTAGGTCGTTAAGAACTGCTGTCAGCATTTCCTTAATTGCAATCGTTTGTTTGAATTCCGCGTTTCCTTCGTAATATGCGGATGTAGCATTCGTGATGATTGCGATGGGGTTGAGATGGCAACCCCATACTAATATGATTTTGATGTAAAAAGAAAAATGTTATTTGTGTTATAAATTTTGATTTTTTACTTGATACTAGAAATTGTGATTAAGAAAGCACTTAAAATAACTTATTGTTAATTTTTCTTTTAAATTTTTTTTTTTTTTATTACAAAAACACCAATTATGGTAAAATTATTTTGCATCTTAAAAATCTAATCACCAATATGGTGGTAAAGTTATTTTAGAACACCTTGTACACTTCAAAAATAATGAAAATGTATTCACCTGATGACGCTTGCAGATAGTATAGTAATTGAAACGTTGTGTATGAAAACAATGAAAGTTCGGGAGAATGTTATTATTTAAAATAAAATTTCCAATAAGTTTTCTCTCATCACTTTTTTTGTGTAATTGATATTGGACAGTCGATTTTCTTGATATCTTGTTTACATACGGACAAACGGCCGGCCGGCCATCAGACAAAAGTGTTTTTTTGCTTTATTATAACGTCGGAAAAGTGAAAAAAGGGGTGTTAAAATTTTGGAGTTGGAAACCGTCACAAATTAACTTATTATAACAATTGAATAAACGGAAAGTTGTAATTTTACTGTATCTAACAGTAAGAAAAGAACTTGTTTAACATTACTTAGTTACCGAACAGGGTATGATTATACATGTTAGAGTCCGAGTAATTGTAATTTGGGGTAAATGGATACAGTGCTAATCACATTTTGTAGGTTGGTAGTCCTGGTGCGCCATATTCAGTCTTAAGTAGGTTGGATAGTAGGCTAGCAACAGCGCGATTGTGCTTGACAGCGACTGTCTTTCCAACTCGTCGGTGCTAACGATAAAAAGTAAGTAAAAATGAAACTTATATACTTTTTCGCTCTTGTTGACTTAATATTTAATATCATTACAGTCATTGAATGTAGGATTGTATACTTTGCGTGAAATTGAAGTACAAACATTTTGCTTTGAAAGTTAGGTTATGCGCTTATAATGCTACTATTCGAGTTGAAAATATTGACGTGTCTACACATACCCGAAGTGGCAATCGTATTGGGGTAATTAGATACAAAATACCGGGGTATGTGTAGACATGTGGGGTAGGCGTAGACAGTTGCATATGACGCTGTGTTATCTATAGCGTCTAAGTGTAGATATCACAGTAAATGAATAAATCTTACTTACAGGTACTATAAGTAGGTATTATTTGCTTTTAGGTGTCATCAACAATATTCACTATGCCACGCAAATACCAGCAAAAGAAGCCCCCACCTTCCTACACAGCCGAACAGGTAAAAGCTGCCTGTGATGCAGTAATAAACAAACGAATGACCTACAGAGGGAGCTGCACATTTCCATGTTAACAAATCTGTGATATACCAGAGACTTAAAGGAAGGAAAACAGATATGAATATCATTGGAGGTGGCAGGAAGCCTGCATTGCCCAAAGAAATTGAAGATGATCTAGAACAGTGCATGTTAGCCAGGGCACAGTGGGGATTTCCTGTTGATCGGATGGAGTTGTTAGACCATGTGAAATCCTATGTGACTACAAACAATATCAAGACCCCCTTCAAGAATGGTAGACCTGGGGAAGATTGGTACCTCAATTTTATGCGGCGGAAAAAAAGTTTAAGCTTCAAAAAACCCGACATGTTACAGCAACACAAAAATAAAGAAAAGCAGATTAGAGTAAAAAAAATTCGTACGGAGAAGTACTGACAAGTAAAGAGGTGTTGAAACGTCTGCAGGAAGAGGAAGTTGAAAGAAATGCAAAGAAGATGAGGAAAAACGTGAAACACATTAAAGCATCTCCGCAGAAGGAAATAATCGACGGAAACAAGAAAAAGGATAAGAAAACCAAACCGAAAAAATCCGTCGTCCAGCAATCTTCATCAAGTGAATCCGAAAATGAAGTTGACATTATCTATGAAGAGGAAAGTGATGAAGACAATGTAGAAGCTGAAATGGTGGATGCCAAAGATGCCTGCCAAGAAAATGATAACACACCTAATGAACAAACTTTTGTTACCACTTCACTAACCGTCGGAACTTACCTTGCAGTTGATAACATCAACAAATGGTATATCGGCAAAATTATTGAGATAAATGAAGAAATATTAACCATTACATTCCTTGAACGCATTACGAACGGTAAATTTCGATTTCCAAAACGGCCCGATATCGACGAGGTTGACAAGGATTCAATTATCGTCCATGTAGTAGTTACCGAAGTCAACTCAAAAATGTCTGTATTTCCCGATCCAAAAGAAATAAATAAGATGTGATTGCAGCAAAAATACAAAACACTTATATAATATTTTTGAGACCAAAATGTTTATTTTTACATTTAAATGTGAATAAATTGTTTATTTTATTACCTCTCATATCTTCAACTTGAAGAAAATAAAAAGTTTGTTGCATCAAAAGTCAACTTCTTATTGCTCGCTGTTGAATATATATATATATATATATATATGTGTATGTTTCTGCATACTGATGTGTATAGGGTGGGTCGAAATAATTTTTTTCCGAATTTTGATTTGTAATAGTGGGGAAAACATGACCTGGGTAGAGACTTAAAACGTATATATTTATTTTTATTAATATTAACATTAATTACCCGCGCATGACGTTTGAAAATCCGAAAAAATGTTAAAATTTGATTTATTTTATCAGAGTTTATTGTATAAACTACAAGGCGTAAAATAATATAGCATTCTTATAAACAGAGATACACGTAATACAAATAATAATTCCGGGAGAAAGATCGCACGCATTTATCTATTTTTTCGCTATTTTAATAAGATTTTGTTAGTTTTGTGACGTTGTGCATCATGGAGATTTCAAATAATACCCGAAAATCCACAAGTTGTCCCATTTTTGGAGCTCCGGAAGAATTAACGAAAATCAATTACCCACTTACAAACAAGTTATGAAATATTACAATTTAGTAAGACATCAGCTTAAACTTGAGAACAATTCAAAAAAGAGCCATCCATTAATGAGATATCTGAAAAGTGTCATCTAAAGTTGAATATTTGTGGAGAAAAGCGTCTATTCCTACTGTATCTCATAATCGTGTGATGCAATTAATTAAAAGTTACCACGCGAAGTGTAAAATTTATTGAAATCTTTGAAGCGTTTGTCAGAAGAAAAGATTCAAGATTTTCATAGAAATTCCGAAAGACTGTTTGATTTAAGTTCATGTAAGTGTAAAGATTTAGAGTTATGCAAATGTTCCAAAGACCAAAAGATTCCTAAGGAAGAACGAGCTTTTTAATAGATCAGAGAATAGAGAGAAAAATGATTATAGGAACTGTTGATTTATTGACAAGTAAAAGGAAAAGAAAACTGAGTGATAGAAAAATTAAGCTTAAATCCTATTACGATTCTAGCGTTTGTGAACCGGGCCCTTCTCATGAAAATCCTAATACCTCTATAACGTCTGAAAGTAGCGATGAAGAACAAACTTTGCCCTCGCCCTCAAGTTCATCAAAACCAGCATCAAAAAACGTAAAATAGCATCTCTCAAGAATTTGTCAGCTATCTGTGACCGATACGGGTTATCCGACAGAGCAGCTGCTGCTGTCGCTTCTGCTGTTTTGCAAGATGTGAAAATCAACAACGAAGTAATCGATAAGTCGAAATTGCGACGAGCGAGACAAAAATTACGGAAAGAAACCTTATCTCACGGCCAACTAGATATTATTCCTGCCCTATTTTTTGATGGACGAAAGACAAGACCCTGAAAATTGTTATGAAAGGGGGAAAAAAATACCGCTCAACATCCGTGGAAGAACATATTTCAATAATTAAAGAACCGGGATCGGTTTATGTCGGATATGCCGTCCCAAGCCATGGAACTGCAAAAGGGCTGGAGTCTGCTATCTTTCAAACAGTAACAGGTCAACTGAATATGTCTCTAGAGGATACTCTTGCCATAGGTTGTGATGGGACGGTAACCAATACGGGCAAATACGGCGGAGTCATACGGCTCTTAGAAAAGCGTTTACACCGACCACTTCAATGGATCATATGCCTTTTGCACTTAAATGAACTGCCCTTAAGACATTTATTTGCAAAACTTGATGGCACCACAACAGGACCTAATACTTATTCAGGTGCTATCGGAAAGTTATTAGATGATTGCGAGAAGCGCTCCGTTGTCGTGTTTGAAAAGATAGAAGGTATGTTACCAAACATTTCAAATGTAAAAGACCTCAGTTCTGATCAACGTTACCTTTATGATATCACATCTGCCGTCATAAGTGGTAAGTGCTCTTCTGATTTGTCTAATCGCTCTCCGGGAAGAATGTCACATGCCAGGTGGCTAACAAAGGCCAACAGGATTTTGCGCTTATATGTGTCTACCGAGATACCCACAAACGAACTGAAACAACTCGCTACTTTTGCAGTTAAAGTATATGCTCCTATTTGGTTCGAAATCAAATCAAATCCGACATGTAAAGATGGAGCAAGGCACTTTTGGAAGTTGGTATATAATTGTCGATATCTTCCGCGAGAATTAAAGAGTGTTGTTGATCCTGTAATGAAGCGAAATGCTTTTTTGCACACCCAGAGAATTTGCTGTTGTCTATGTTATCTGACGAACAAAAACATGTGAGAGAACTTGCCGCTAGACGCATTTTAAAAGCAAGGAAATCATCTGAATCCCTTCAGCTTCGAGTCTTTGAAGTGCCTAAGATAAATTTAAACGCTTCGTCTTACATCGATTTGATAGACTGGCAGCAATCTTACTCGCAACCACCTATATTGACCAATGTTCCGGATAAGACTTTTCATTCCCTAGTTGAGTCAGGTGGTGATGATGAAGTCCTTTTTCTGCGGCTACCATGTCATACTCAAGCTGTGGAGCGGGCTGTAAAAACAGTAACAGAGGCATCTATGCAGCTATGCCACAAAACAGCAAGAGAAGCTTTAATTAAGAATAAAATTATTTCACGAACGCTTATGCCTAAGTTCGAAAGTAAAAAGATTTTAACGTGATTTGAAGATATTTTATTTTTATTTTGTCTTATTATTTGTTTATTTTCTTTCTTAATAAAAAAAATAGTCCAAAAGCACTTTATTTTATTAGTTTACGTAGTTGTTTTTCCTATGAGCCACGAGAAATGGATTTTCAAATAATTCTCAAAAAAACAAAAATCAGTTTTTCAAACTCAATGCGCGGGTAGAAGGGGTTAAACTAAAATTTTTTTTCGTTATTTTTTCATAAAAGCATGTGGGTCACGTTTTTTTACTATTACAAAACATATTAGACAATTTTATTTTTTCCATACAAAAGCGACCCACCCTCTTTGATATGCACTTACCCGAGCTAGATAATTGTTGACTAGTACGTAAAATACGGGTCGGTATCAAATTACCCCAATTTGAGGGGTTAGTGTAGACAGTGACAGGCATAAAAAAAATAAATGTAACACTACAACGGCTTTACATAATGAAGTTGCATTTATCTGATCGATAGACCAGTAATCACTCTCAATGCTGATTTAGTACCTATCCCATAACTATTATCCCAGCCAAGAAAATCGGTGTTGAAAAAGAAACATAATTTTACGTACACGCTTACTTCACCGGAAAGTAAATGTAACTAATGACATCAAGTATCATTAAACATCTTCTCGTACGTAATTGGGATTTAGATTTAAAGTCGGTACCTAACTAAATTAAAACTAAGGACCCATAGGATTATTCAATTCGCTACATCAAACATTGTGGCTGGCCGAATTAAATAATTTAATGATATTTACCTAACCTAATCTTTTCTTGTGGAGACACGAGGAAAAATTGGCATATGAAAGAGACAGCGACGTTTAGCGCTAATGAGAGAAATAACAATGATTTATATAACAAGACAAACATGCACAAATTTTATTTTCAATTGAACTTTCAATTTCTGTGTATAGAAAAACGTAAAATTAACTAACCCCTCGAAATATAATTCACTTCTCTTAGAGATCTATTTGTACTGTTAGACGATGATCATGTGGACTTTTACAAAATATTATGTTTGGATGTGAAAACGAAAGATTAATTTCAAAGTAGATAAGCGATGTGTTAAACATATATTTTACATAGTAGTCGTAGAAAATAATTATTTACATTCGCATGCGGAAAATTAAATTTTACAGCGCGAAATAAATAGAAGAGTGCTTTAAATTTGTTAAGCGCTGTAAAATAATTTAAGCACACGATTTGTTTTAAATTTTTGGCCGCGATTTTAAATGGTAGAAATTAACAAATATTTTGCTGTCAATTGTCAATATCTGTCATAAAGTGAACTGTAATTCAGAATACTTCATTTACATGAAACTAAAATGTTCTATAATTGTTGATTTAGTTAACCTATTTTTGTTCTATAAAAAGATTTTTATTGACAAATGTACCTCAAGGGCGGACGATTTGGGTAATTTTACGTACGCTGTGCGTGCACTGTACGTAATCATGACGTTTCAGGGTTTGTCGTTTCAATGTTAATTTGACGTTTACACGTCAGGAGGGCAAAAAGATATTTAAATATGCAATCCAACTACCATTTAAAAATGCAAACATCATACATGAAGTAACAAAAATTTCAATAATAATTATAATAATTTACAACTTCTTTAACAACAGTAAATACAATCATTCCGTTAAGTATTAATTTGTCAATTTAAGATACGAGGGTGGATTAATATGTCCGTGACTTTTTAATTTCCCGCTCAGTAACTTTAATAGCAATACTGTTTCCGTCAACTGCCATCTATCAGTAAACTACTACAACATCTTGAGCATGTTGCGTTGTTTTGGTGTATGTTTTACAACCGCTTGAAGCAGGTAACATTACTGAAACTAAGGAGAGTTTTGATAAATATTAAGAGGACTCTGCACCGTTAATTTCAAAGGTTAAAAAAGTTGCTTACTGAGTTCTGTTGTGGCCGCACCAGTACAACTGACACTGAACGTTCAGGTTGCCAAGAAAAAGTAGTTTATCGTCGATAAAATCCTTGGAATGATATTGGACCATCTAAGACTGAAAGTGTGGGAGCTGTAGGCGTCATCCATCACATTTTTCAGTTTTTTCCTCCAAATATTTCCTGTTTCCAAACTTGAAGAAACAGTTGGGTGGTAGAAGATTCGGGTCGAACAAATAAGTCATCCTTGAAACAAACTTTGAGTGCCTTGAGGAATCTTACTGCAGCGTCAATCTTAATAGTTAAACAGTTGCTTACCGAGTTCCACTGTGGCCACATCAGTACACGTTTAGGTTGTCAGTAAAAAAGTAGTTGAGATAGAAAGTGTCGATAAAATCCATGGAATAATATTAGACGTGTGAGAAAGTGTGATAGTTGTCTAAAGCTATAGGTATCTCAGCTGAACGGGTGATTCACATTATGCATAAATATGTGCATATGCAAATGCTGTGAAGGGTGCCACTATCGACCATGAACACAACCGTGCGACCACTTCTAATGAGTGTCTTGCCACCATGGCAAAAACTCATCAATTGGGCTATGAACTGCTTCCTCATCCATCACATTTTCCACATTTATCCCCCTCCAAATATTTTCTGTTTCCAAACTTGAGAAAACAGTTGGGTGGTAGAATATTCGGGTAGAACAAAAAAGTCATCGTTGAAATAAATGCTTATTTTAAGGACCTTGGGAAAAAATAAAAAAGTTAGAAACAAGTTTGACTAAATGTAATTATGTACAAAAATTAAATGATATTTTTTTAAAGGCCTAAAACCACTGACTTATCTAACCACTCTCGTACTTATGTTAATTTTTATTTCGCAAATAAAGAATAGGTACAAATAATCTTATGTATCATTCAGAAAACCATTGCCCAAATAGAAAGCGAGGTCTGTAGCTCTTTCTCGCACACTCAAAAATCTTTTTTGAACTAACTCTATATATATATATATATATATATATATATATATATAATCACAACTCTTCTACCCTTTAGGGTGTAGAGTATACAATTTGTTTACATGGACTTGTTTCTAATATTGATTGATCTAAATCCAAATTAAAATTAAAAATAAAAGCACACACAAAAAATCAATATAGGTATATATCTACATTCACAAAATTAAAAGTCTTTTCCATATTTAACCAAACCGTAACTTTTTTTCCCTAAATGCAAAACTAACCATCACTTTTTCTTGTTTAGAAAATTAGTCCATTCTTTTCTGTCCCCCTGCGATCGCTTCTGCTTCCTTGTACGTTTGCCTAACTAACTCTAATGTTATTATAATTAGCATTGTACAGGTAGTTTGAAAATTGACTACTATTGACCAACTATCACCAAAGCTTATGGCAAAACAATCAGTATTGACAACAACTTACTCATTTATTTTTGTAAATTAAGATCTTTCGCATCAACCCAAAAACTTCTTAGTTGTTTAATAATCAGGAACTTCAGATTCCAGAGTTAGTAGATCTCGCACGACAATCTGCAACTGTTCTTCACGAGTCCTCACAATTAACCTCAATCCGCTCACCCAGGAAATTTGGGACTTTTTGTTAGCATTATGAAATAATCTTCCATTTAAAATAAGGCTCGTATGACAAATTGGATGATCCAATTATAAACCTGTAAATTCTGAACACTCTGTAAAAAGATGTTTAATATTTGATCATGGAATATATTAATCTAATATCCAACTATATAGATGTAAGAGTAAATTTGTTATGATTTGTTGGACTAGAAGATACTCAATTTTCTTCAACACTCCATATTCTAAGAAAAGTCGACAAAACTTCGTGTTTATGTATAGGGAACCTTTATGAAATTATACCTTATTTTTTAGGGACAATCAAAAAACAAAATAAGATACTGGATATAACTTTGATGTGTCACACTTTTTACGACATACTGTATATTTCAAAATAATTTTAAAATCTAAATTCATCAACTTGCGAGCTACTAAAATGACAAAACTTGTAAAACTTTTACCGTTTCCAATACAAGAAACTTACACATGAAATCTAATTCCTAAACTCTTATTATTTGGAGTCTTGAAGGAACCACATACCCCATACCTTTATCAGTAATTCAAAAATGTAAGAAATTTAATAAATGAACTATCTTAACTAACAGTGTACTCAAACTGACGTTAAGACAACAAATGAATAAAACGTGGCTGTTAATGACCGAATTTACGTCTTTCATTTACATATACAAATATAGCAAATCAAGCGTATAGTATACTCCTTCCTGGCACTATACAGGATGTTAATTAAGTATCTGTCCAAAATTCAGGATGTTGTTCCTTATTCAATTTTAAGACAAAAAGTTTTTATAAACATAGGTCGTAAACGGGTTCGTATTTATTATACGTGGTGTTAAAATAATTTTTAAAAAACGTTTTTCGTAAATAACTATAACGATGACTGTACTTTTTTCAAAATCAAATAAAATGAATAAAACTGCTATATACCATGATTAATCTCTTTCATTAAACTTACATAAGTACTAAAATGGCAATTTAGCATTAAATTAACCTGACATACAATAAAATATAAGAAATCTTTTGAGAAAATTTAATTTACAATCGCTCTAAAATATAAATAAAAACAGGACATAATAAAAATTCCCTTAAGCTTACCTGTCTACCTTGCTGACTAACTTGAGTGTACCTACTCTTGGCATTTTTAATAATTCAAGTTAAAAAGCAAACAGAAAAAGACGAGTTGAAATAATTACAAACAATAAATGGTATTTGATGTTTGTAGTATTTCAGGGATTGTTCTTGTTCACTCCTTTGTCGGCATAGCACTTGATTGCTTATTATTATTATTACTTTTTTTTTATTAGCGTTTAATTATAAATATTTAGGAGGTCGTTTATTGTTTGTGTTGATTATTTTTATTCATATGAAACAGTATTTTTTATAGTTTAATTTGTGTACTTAAAAATGTTTAACCCCTTTCTTTTTGGACTACTTGACCTTCAAAGTTTCATTAGAGTAGCGTTGATTCAGATTCAATGATTACCAATAGTCAAGTCGTTTATTACGCTATAGTTTTATAAATGAAAATAACCCAAAAATGCACAGAGAGCAGCAAAATTATCAATATGAACATATTCAATGAACACGTTGCTACACGAGTGCAAGTAATTTTTTCGTTGTAGCGCTCGTCGGCTAGATGGGGATCGTGGGCGCTAGAATCCAAAAAAATTACTATAGCCAATATTGTATTATTACAACCGTAAAGATATAACTCTACCGGATTCAAATAGAGACAAAAAAAAAGAAAATTACTGTACAGGGTGTCCCATTTGGATGCTATTTTGGATGGGTATTTCGGAAAGTATAACACATATCGAAAATCTGACCGAGCATTCGCGAGCTCATTTTAGAAGAAAATAACAATGGTGAATTCAATTCATGGCTATCTTGATTGGTTTCAGAGCTACAGGGTGGTTTTCAAATTTCGAACATTTAAACATTTGCCTGTAACTCATTTAATATAGGCATTATCTTAAAACTAAAAGAACATTCTAAAGGCATTTTTTTATATAGAATCCATTGGCGTAGTCAGCTTTTTATTTCAAATTTGTATTATTATGATACAGTATAAAGTTTAATTTTTTAAATGGGACACCCTATATACATAATCTAATTCAGTTTCACACAAGATTATCAAAAATATACAACACTCTATATTTATTTTCAATATTAAATCCAATATTTTATGAAAAAATATATTATTTTTCCTAATACGCTGACAGGGTATGAAAATAACTAAAAAAAACTGTTAATGTTTCTTTTTGTTTTTAAACAGTTTGTTTAACATTTTCCTCACTATGGTAATATTATGTAGGCAATGAAATGAATACGCAGATGATGCTTAGGAAATGTATTCAAATGTATCAAAAACGACACCTTTACTAAAAATTATAACAATGAATAATAATATTTATATAGAACAAATTAAAAATCAACACAAAACTACTACAATAAGTGTTCGAATTGCTGCTCATGATTTTCAATACAAAGCCGACACCGCCTGGGCACACCGCGAGCAACTGCATTGTGTAAGATTCGTAATACTTCGTATGGCTGTCTCAAAATTCTCTCGCAACTCCTCTACATTATTTAGTCAATTTAAATAAATCTTACTTTTTAATAACTCCTAATAAAAAAAAATCCAATGGAGTTATATCAGGTGACCTAGCTGGCCACCGGATAGGTCCGTTATTGGCAATCCACTTTTCACTAAAATTTTCATTCAAAGAATTCACAATTATAGCCGCATTGTGAACTGGCGCTCCATCCTGTTGAAAATATATTTCTCGATTTTTCAATTAACGGAAGGTTATCCATAAACGGAATAACATGGGCTTCTAAAATATTTAAGTAGCGGAGAGAGTTTAGGTTTATAAGCAAGAACTCTATGATCAGTAAGGCGATCCAAACATTAAAGCCAAATCTACCTTGATATGTTCTATTTACCTGCCGGTGAGGATTTTCTTGTGCCCATTGATGATTATTGTGCCTGTTAAAGATACCGTCAGTTGTAACTCGTGATTCATCAGTCCATATTATTTTACTCCAGAACCCTTCATCTATCCGAAGTCTTTGAAGGTACCAGTCACAAAACTGTATCCTTCTTTCTGCATCGCCTCGAACTAGTAGTTGGGTTTTGCGTGATTTATAACACCGAAATATATTTTTCTTTAATATGCGACAGCTATGTGCACAGGAGACTACAACATCTTTATCAACGATTCTGCTTGAAATGTTAGGGTTCGCAACGACAGAACCTATTACATTAATTCTATCTCTTTCTAGATTTTCTTTGAAATAGCTTTTGGGCTTTTTCTTTTTAAAAGAACCAAAACTGATTAAATTTTGTTCAAGCCTTTTGAAAATCGTCGGGTAAAGTTGCTGGCGATCTAGATAACGTTCAAAATATAAATCACTTGCTGTTTGACTACGTTTATTAGACTCAAATATAACATTCCAACATGTTATGTTTCTCAAAATTGGCGAACTTTTCCATTTTAACGTCAAAAACGCAAGAAACTTTCAAATTGACAATTAATGAACTTTGTAAAATGACAACTTTTAGCATTTTGTTTTAGCAAGGCCTACTATTACTAATCAGTAACAATAAAAAATGGAGCTCTACGCCTGCTGTTGTCAATGAAATTTAAAACTTGGACACAAGAATTTCTGTAAACAAAAGTTTGCACATTGTGAAGCGGGCTTAAGGGTATCATTTACAATTCTAACAGCAGGTAGTCTCAGCAGGGGTTATCTTATAGAAGGACTGTAGAATGAATCATTACACTAAGCACGTTTTAGAAAATAGGTAATTTACGTTGCTTACTTAATTTTTTCTTTAAAGAATATATTTGAAGGTATCGCTAATTAAACACCATAGCTCGATTAATTATCGAATCAAAATTTTGTTTAGAAATGTTTACAAAATAAAATTAGAAATAATTTTGATTTAAAAAACGTCTACAAGCAATAACTTTTAAATTAAATCAAAAACTAAACATGGTTATTTGGGTTGACTGATTATTACTTATTTTTAAATAAATCTAACCTACTAATTATTGTAAGTTATTATAAAAATCATTAAACTCTCTATTCATAATATTTAGTCCTTACAAAATGTATATTTTATGACGTTTCATTTTTTCTGTAGTTAATATAAAAGTGAAAATAAAAACTAAGGCAATTCTTATTGTCAACGTATATATTTAGTTTTTGACAAGAATTTATTACATAATTATAATTAAGATACCAAGTTATAGTTTAAAATTAAATGAAAACTTTTTTTAAATAAAGGTATTACTATATAAATAAATATAAGAAATCAATAATGGGTGTGACCTCCATTATTATTGATACATTCTTGGAGGCGTCTGCTCATTGACGCTATCAAGGTATCAATATAATTAATATTAATCGTTTCCCATGCGGTATCAATGGCTGCAATTAGTGCATTACGGTTTACTGGTATAAAATTTGGCCCTTGTTGTTTCGGATAACAGCAAGTATTCGAACCCAAACATTTTCGATAATGTTAAAATCTGGGTTTTTGCTGGCCAGGTTAACAGCTCCAAGTTATTTGCTTGTATCCAGTTGCGCACAACCTGCGAAGTATAGGATCATCATATCCCGATAGTTAATTATCGAATGTTCGAAGAAAATACCAATAAATAAAGTAAGAAATGTAAATTCCAGTTTAGTTGAAAATTTCAAGTGTTGTGAAAATGCCACCTCATCTCGGTGCTGATTTGAAAGCGCGGATTGTTTTCGAATTAGCGGCGGGCCGTAGCGTGCGTGAAATTTCACGTATGTTAGATATACCAAAAGCACCGTAGGGCATTACCGAGTAAAATGGAATCTTGAACACACTTTGGAAAGAGCCATCGGAAGTGGTAGACCTAAAGTATCTACACGTGCTCAAGATCTCGAGTTGTTTCATTACGTAACAGAACAACCATTTGCTACATACTCCAGGGCTATAGCAGATACACATTTTCCCGGATGCCGTATAACTGCACAAAAAGATTAAAGGAGATGGGAATAAAGAAGTATAATGCTGCTGCGAAAGAAGTTCTCAGTGACGAAAATATGAGACGTCGTCTGGAATTTGCAAGGCGATATGTGAACGAACCTTTGGAATTTTGGAATCGAGTGATTTTTAGCGACGAAAAAACGTTCAATAGCCGCAACGATGGACCACTAAAAGTTTTTAGAATGGAAGGAACTCGTTACGAAAATAATCACATATGTCCTAAAAAACGAAGTGGTTATTTTTGTGTGGGGTTGGGTTAGCGCGCGGGGTCCAGGAGTTTGTTGGGCTATCGATGGACGTCTTGATTCTGCTGCGTATTTAGATATTTTGGAAACTATTATGAAACCTTCAGTCGAAGTGTTTTATCCAGACGAAGATTATATTTTCCAACAAGTAAGTATTTTTATTTCACTATACTTTCTCCAAAAAATAGTTCGGGATCTGTTGAATTAACATTTTCATAATGTATTTTTTTGTTGTTAAAGGACAACGCCCTATTCATACTTCGCGGGTTGTGCGCAATTGGATACGAAAATAACTTGGAGCTGTTACCCTGGCCAGCAAAAGCCCAGATTTTAACATTATCGAAAATGTTTGGGCTCGAATACTTGCTGTTATCCGAAGACAACAAGGGCCAAATTTTATACCAGTAAACCGTAATGCACTAATTGCAGCCATTGATACCGCATGGGAAACGATTAATATTAATTATATTGATACCTTGATAGCGTCAATGAGCAGACGCCTCCAAGAATGTATCAATAATAATGGAGGTCACACCCATTATTGATTTCTTATATTTATTTATATAGTAATACCTTTATTTAAAAAAAAGTTTTCATTTAATTTTAAACTATAACTTGGTATCTTAATTATAATTATGTAATAAATTCTTGTCAAAAAACTAAATATATACGTTGACAATAAGAATTGCCTTAGTTTTTATTTTCACTTTTATATTAACTACAGAAAAAAATGAAACGTCATAAAATATACATTTTGTAAGGACTAAATATTATGAATAGAGTTTAATGATTTTTTAATAACTTACAATAATTAGTAGGTTAGATTTATTTAAAAATAAGTAATAATCAGTCAACCCAAATAACCATGTTTAGTTTTTGATTTAATTTAAAAGTTATTGCTTGTAGACGTTTTTTAAATCAAAATTATTTCTAATTTTATTTTGTAAACATTTCCTAAACAAAATTTTGATTCGATAATTAATCGAGCTATGGTGTTTAATTAGCGATACCTTCAAATATATTCTTTAAAGAAAAAAATTAAGTAAGCAACGTAAATTACCTATTTTCTAAAACGTGCTTAGTGTAATGATTCATTCTACAGTACTTCTATAAGATAACCCCTGCTGAGACTACCTGCTGTTAGAATTGTAAATGATACCCTTAAGCCCGCTTCACAATGTGCAAACTTTTGTTTACAGAAATTGTGGTGTCCAAGTTTTAAATTTCATGAGTGTACAATATTTTTTGTATTGAGCAAATATTCCGTTAATATACTGGGTGAGTCAGGAGGAGCGCACCAAACTCTAGGAGTGTATTATACAAATGAAAATAATGTAAAAAAAACTCATATGTTTTATCCGATTTTCATTTGTTTTCAAGTTATAGCATATTAATAAATAAACAAATTATACACATAAAAATGTTGTTGATCATAGCGTTCTTTCAATAAATGTTCAAAAATACCGCCATTGACTTCTAAACATTTTCTGCTTCGTCTACGAAGAGCGTTTGTTGCTCTCTCAATTGATTCATTTCTTTTTCTTTAATATGAACTGCAGTATTCTCAATTCGTCTAATTAGTGCATCCCGTGTGTCCACTTCTATTTTAGACTTACATTTTTCATCCAGCCCCATAAAGAAAAATCTAGTGGTGTGAGGTCTGGAGATCTTGCAGGCCAATTAATAGGACCTCCGACCAATCCAATGCCCTGGAAAACGTTCGTTCAAATGTTGCTTGACCTGACGAGCGACATGTGCGAAACTCCATCGTGCTGATAGTACATCTGCATTCTAAAATTTACAGGAACATCCTCTAGCAGGCCTTGTAATTCATTTTGTAAAAAAATGAGGTAGTTGTCTCCTGTGAGACGATCCTCCAAAATAAAAGAGTCAATTAAATAACTGTCAACCATACCACACCACACGTTCACACTTTCGATTGTTGCGTGGGGATTTTCGTCTGACCATACATGATAGTTACGAGTATTATTAATGCCATCACAGGTAAATGTAGCACTGGGAAACTTACCAGTCTCGTACAATTTGTTGAAAACTAATAAATACGTTTTTATCAAGATGTCTTTGGTGTAGAACACGTTGACGATATTCTTCAGCAGCAGCTGTAGCATTTCCATTACAGAAACCATAAACAAACACCATATTTGCATATTCTAAATTTGAATAAGTATCTGGCATTTTGCAACACTAACAATCACATAAATTCGAAATTAACGGTTCAGTTACTGTTCACTGTGTACTGACAGTTCATCAAAACGTCAGAATTATCAAATGTCTTTGAGCCTCGAACATGGCATACTTTGATAATGTTAAAATTCAGATAATAAGTGAAACTAGATGAACATTTTAATTACTCCATAACTTGAAAACAAATGAGAATCGCATAAGAACATATGAGTTGTTTTACAATATTTTCACGTGTATAATACACTCCTAGAGTTTGGTGCGCTCCTCCCGACTCACCCAGTATATTAGCAAATATTTGACATTGAAGTCAAATTTTAATATAGTTAGCAGAGTGCTATGAGTTGACGTTTTTAGTTGTAGTAATTTACATAACGGATAGATGGCTCTATAAATTTTTAATAACTTTGTGTAGATTTTTCAAGGTTAATTCTTACTTTTCATTAACAAAAATCATTTGGGAAAATGATTTTTAACAACTAAATATTATATTTGGATTACGATGTTATTATTTCAATGTCTGTGAATGCCATTGTTTTTGTAATTTTTCCGAACGGATGAGGAAAAATAAACTTCGTGTTAGCTATACTTATATCAAATGTCATTTTCCAAGCAGCAGTACAAAAAATTATTTTCACGTGTGATTTTGATTAAAAAGTTAAGAATACCTGAACACGAGAATTTTTTGAATTTATTGTTGGCTGCATATTTGTAGGCAAAATAAATGTAACAATTAAATAAAATTTTTGAACGTAACAACGTTATATATATATATATATATATATATATATATATATATATATATATATATATATATATATATATATATACAGGGTGTGTCATTAGTGCGTAGAAGTCCGATGGTATCCGTTATTAAAGGAGGTATCAAAAAAAGTTATATATACAAAAGTTCAAACTTCACATTATAATAGTTATTTACGAATCAAGTTCAGGAAAATTTTTCCTACATGAGCGCATTGCAAGAATAATCTTCCCGCAAGAGATTTGTACAATATTTTTTGTATCGAGCAAATATTTCGTTAATAAATGTTAGCAAACATTTTACATTAATGTCAAATTTTAATACAGTTAGATGGCACTATAAATTTTTAAAATCTTTATGTGGATTTTTCAAGGTTAATTCTTGTTTTTATTAACAAAAATCTTTGGGAAAATGATAATTTTTCCCGAACTGATGCGGATAAAATAGCTTCCTGATTGGCTATACACTTATATCAAATGTCATTTCCCAAGCGGCGAGTACAAAAAATTATTTTTGTATTTACAGGGATGTTACAGGTTACCAGGTAGACATAACATACTTATTTTTAAATGGGGCATTCTATATATTATACTAAATTTAAATTAAGTTCATCTTCCCCATTCTTCTAATATACGGTTTCCTATGTTATACCGTGTATTTCAAAGTTATAGTCAATTGTGTTTTGAAAATTATTCTCATTTCAATGTCCTGCTATACATTATACAGAACAACGTATCGATTTTACTGCAATTTAATAACAGAGAGGGATTTTTAAAATTTTTATTATAACAAGTTAGCTGTGAAAAAATAAAAGTGTGAAAAATTATTATAAATATTCAAAAAAACATCTGTTCTTAAGACACTAAAATTAATTAATTTCATAATAAATGTTAAAAATGTCCACAGAAAGCATCAATACAACATTGCAGGTGATATTCAAATTCTCGTCTGATTTCCTAAAAACTCCAAATAAACCTGACAATTAAAAAAAATTTAGCTCAATTACGTGATCTCCAACTATACCACCCCATGCATTCAAAGACCATCTAGTTTGACCATGAGTTGCTATAAGGTAAGGATTACTTGTCGAATAATAATGGAAATTTACAATTCAAGACTTATGAAACGTGGATTTGTCTCCAAAAAGAACAAATTTCAAGAAATCCGCCTGATTGCGAATTTGTTATTCAGCCTTTTCGCAAACAGTAACCCTTTTGGTATAGTAATCTAAAAAACAATCTACTAACCTTTCCAACGTTATTTTCTCTGTTTGTTTACGTGCGGGATAACTCTCTTTGTAAATTCTGTGTTAATAAACAATTTTTCATGCATTCTACAAACACCCATATCATATCTGTTAATTGCTCAACAGGAAACTTCATTTTAAACAGTATTTAAGTGTTTACAAATTAATAAACAAGCTACTAATGCTAACTTGTTATAATAGAAATTAAAAAAAATTTTCCTGTTATTAAATTGAAAATATCTCAGAAATTATCGATTATAGCTATATGAAGTGCTTAATAAAGATGAACGAACATAAAGTGTATTATCACTTTTTCAAACAAAATAATATTCATTTTAAAAAAAAATCACAAAATCATGTGTTCGAGTTTTGGTTCGCTCTGTATTCAATTGGTACAATAATAAAAATACACAATTTTTTTGTAACACTGTATTAATGTCAAAAAGTCAAATTATTAGTAAGTTATTCTGTCTAAGGCATGCAAAACGTTGAAATGGGAATAATTTTCGTATTCAATTGACTATAACTTTTGAAATACCTTATATAACGTAATAAAACTTAATGTAGGAAGTATGAGAAATATGAGCTTAATCTAAATTTATAATAATATACAGGGTGTTTCTGAAAGGTGTGTACATGGCTTTACCAAAGCTGCCCTGACTCAAAATAGACCAAAAGTGCACCATAAGGGCGCCAGAGGACGTCAAATTGGGAATAACTCGAGAACGGTTCGACGGATTTTCTTCCGCTTTCGTATGCTGGTGGTCTGCTTTTTGAAGACGTTTTTTGTGTAATGTGGATAAATTTCTGATATCAGAAAAAGTCGCTTTCATACGGGCACTGTCAAATAAATGATAATATTTTAACAACCGTCAACGATACGAAACTAAAATAATGCTGACAAATAAAACGAACAATTTGTAAACCTTTTTCCCTCTTGTTAAATTGCGTTAATGTTATTAGTTTGATCAGAAAAAAATTAAAATCATATCCCTGCAAGGCGCATCCATACGCTTAGAAATTCAAGTAGACTGCTAGCAGGCTATGTGATCATGTCAATCCGATTTGGGAACCTTTCTGGGCAAACCTTCACGCTCTCCTGACAATTGCCACTGCAAAAACCCAACACTAACAGCATACCAGTCTGTTCGGCAATTTTGAAGTAAAAAAACCGAAATTGTACCATTCTGTTTTAATTATATTCTGAAGTTATTCGAAAAGTTACCAAAAAACTGAATGTACTTTGTCATTCCCACTCTTTCTACTCTACAAGATGGCGTTTACGAATTTTCACTACAAGGTTGCGTTTCGAAGAAACCATCATCAACTTTATTTTTTTCATGGCACTCAAAAAAAGTACACTCCGAATAAGAAAGCATTTTTCATTACGAATTCAACAATGTACTACACAATATGGTTATTCGTGATTTTATTGAGAAAAAATAATGTTCCAGTAAATTTCTAATCTTTTTGATCTAGTGTGCGTTGAATCTCTCACGGTTTCCGAGATCTCTATGCTGTTCATCCCTATCTTGGACACACTGTATATTTTGCATTTTTCTCCAGTCTTGTCCAATAAGTAACTTATTTTATTTTAATTTCCTTTGTCCACCGCGACGTGTGTTTCTTCTTTGCTTTCCCGCGTATTCCTTCTGCTCTGTTTAATACTATGTTCTGAAAATATACCCATCTGTTTTCAACACTTCTTCCTTTTTATTTTGTTTTCGTATCCTTCCAGTTTCTTGTTTATAGCTTCTTCGTATTTATCTGCTGCTTCCTTGTCCCTTACTTTGTAATATTTAATTGATTCAAACTGTACCACTTCATTATTTTGTGCATTCCTCTGCGTTTCCTTCTCTTGGTGTACATTTTTTCTAATTTTAACCACCACACTTCCTACCTCTCTTGTGAATTTATGAATCTTTGTGTGCGAACAATGTATTTGTTATTCTTAAATTATTTACAACGCAGAAATCTAACTTTCTTCTTCCATTTTACTGTTTACTTCTCTATACTTTCCTAGGGCGGTATTCATAGTTGCTCAAGCTAGACGAATATCTTCTTATTCTAATTCTTAAGATGACATTTATAATTCAAAGTCCTGAAATAAGCAAATTTATTGTTTCCCTAATAAGACCATCTTAGCCAAACAAAACTTTTTTGAAGATCGTCTTATTGCATTTCATAGTGACATCTTATAGGAAATAGGAAGAGACTTAAGAATCACTGATTTCATAAAGAAAAATACATTCTTACTTGATTTCTTAGTTTCTAATAGATGATCTTCAATTAAGTTCAGCCTGACCTCGACCAGAGAATTTTCTTTACGCTGTGATTGTCATAAATCAACTGTCGCATAAAACCGCCAAATAAAATGTGAAAGAATACTTCTTTTTTCCTGAAGATTCTGATTTCCGATTTTTGCGACCGGAAGTTTTCATGTAAGCGTATTACAATTCAAACAAAGTATTCATTAATTATTTTTTTCGTGTTATTTTGTACCAATCAGAACGTTCAATTTAGTTAAGTTACCTCGTATAATTTTGATAATACTTGATTATACATAGAGTAACTCCACCAATTGAAATTATTGGTTATTCTTGGAGATCTAGGTTGTTCTTGGAGACCTCGTGCATTTGTCGCAATCAATCATTTCGCGAATTACATTTCGGATTGCTGCGTCAATATATAAAATTACACACAACTAATGACGCCCGTTTGGAAAATAGAAGATTGGTTGCAAAGTTGGAAAGAAATGGAGCAGCAGTCAATAGACTTTCTGCTATTGATGGAGCAATTGACTGTACCCATGTCAGATTAACCCATACTGTTCTTTAAAGGGATATTTTTCGTTAAATATAAAAGCTGTGGTTGGGCCACAAATGAAATTTTTGGATATCGTTCCTGAAAATCTATGATGCATATGCAATATGCCACGCGAATTTTGGATGATTGTCTAGAGGGAGGTAGCGGATATCCATGTTTGCCTTTTTTGTTAACACCAATTTTAAACCCAAAGGATAATGCGGAAGTAGTTTATAATACGGTCCAAAGACGAACCCGGCAAATAGTAGAACGGACATTTGGTATTTGGAAACAAAGGTTACCGTGTTTGTCAAAAGGTCTTTCAAAAAGCTGATATGTACCACTTCAATAATTGTTGCGCGTCTTGTTTTTCACAATTTATTTTCAATAATCGATCATGATCTTCCACAAGTTGTTGAAAATATCGTTGAGGAAAAAGAAATATCTGGAGATCATCCACAATGGCAACCAGCAGAAGGTTTGGCTGGACGTACAGCACTTTTTTTAGAAAATACAAAACTCGATAACAAAATGGAAAAAAAACTTCGCCAACTGGGCCTTTGCTTCCGCTTCTTTCAATTCGAATTTTTGCAACTCCAACAAAATATTTTTTTTTATTTCGAACAATCCCGTCTCATATTGCAATTTTTATTGATATAATTTTTTCTCTTCCTCAATTTTGCACAGCAAATGCCTTACTCAATTTATTTACAGTTGAGCTGACGATAGCCAATTTTAGTTTTCACTAGTGAGTTTCTCTCGAAAAAACAGATCGAGACACCGACATCCATTTTTCTCTATCTCTTATGGTTACCGTGATACCCTATACAAACGTCGAAATTTACCCACCCTGTACAAAAAAGATAAAAGTTACATGCTAAACATTACATGCGGAAGAAACTGAACTGAAAAAACGTTTTATAGATAGAAATTAATTGACAAAAAAAAATTTGGTGATAGACAAATTAAATAAAGATAGGACTCACATACTTTATTAGGTCGTGTAGGTCAAGGATTTAAACGAACAATACATAATTAAATGTGTGGTCAACAATTTAAAATTTAAATAAATTAACATTAAGTATTTAATAAATAAAAATTACACACACTGACATATGAACTAACAAGTAAACAAGATTAAATGATATTGACTAGTTTAACGTTAAATGTAGATAATTCTCGGGATAGAAAACCGATTCGGGGAATTACCAAATAGAATTTGTTATAAAATAAATAATAAAATAATTAATTTAAAAAAATTTAAAAAAATTTTTATTTATGTATTGGTTTTGATCTTATTGGTGAGGTTGGAATATACAGTGCTTAAGTTATGGGTGTCAGTGTTAAAATTGACATTATCTAAATGGGTCTTAATATACTAAGGGACATAGAAAGAAGAACACCCAGTAATAATGAATATTTTGTAAATTTTTTTGGGAATATATTTGTTTATATTAAGATAAAAACGATCAGTTTTCAGCCATATTGCCCTAGCGGTTGTTTTGTTAACCTCATTCAAAAACACTTACGATTAAGTAGCCCTAAAACAATGAATTAAGCATTTGTAAGTACAGTTGTCATTTAAGCGATTTAAATTGCATTTCAAAGAGCTTTAATTCAATCACAATGCCTCCAGTGCGAAGACGCCATAATTTTCGGCAATTAAGCGAGTTTGATAGGGGTAGAATTGTGAGATTGCGTGAGGCTGGTTTGTCTATGAGAAATATAGCCGCTAGAACGCAACGGAGTTTAAACACTGTGTCAGTCTGTGTTCGGGCATGGAACCAAGAGGGCCGTACACGAAGAGCGAGAGGTACAGGACGTCGTCGAAGAACCACAGAACGCCAAGATCGCCGTCTTAGACTATTGGCTTTACGGGACCGCTTCTCTTCTACACGGGCGATTGCGGACCAGTGGTTTGAAGAACATGGAAGACCGATTGGGATGCGAACCGTTTATAGACGGATAAGAACCTTTGGGCTCTTTTCATACCATCCCCTTTTTGTGCTACCACTGACTCCAGAGCATCGACGTTATCGTCTAGCGTGGTGTAGAGAACGGGCAAATTGGGACCAAGAATGAAATTCAATTGTCTTTAGTGATGAATCCAGATTCTGTTTGGGTATGCATGACGGTCGTGCAAGGGTGAAAAACAAGATCCCCAATTTTCTGTGAATAGGCATGTGCACCACGCAGTTGGAGTTATGGTATAGGGAGCTATTGCTATTGGAAGTAGGTCACCTTTGGTCTTCATTAGAGGTAACATGATCGCTGCGTTACATCCAGGAGGTCGTAGACCTCCATATTGTACCTTATGTTCAGACCATCCCCAACAGCACATTCCAACAAGACAACGCACGACCTCATGTTGCTAGGGTTTCTTTGGCTCATTTTGAGGCCAATCAAATTGCTTTGTTGCCTTGGCCACCAAGATCTCCCGATCTTTCGCCCATCGAGCACGTCTGGGATATTATGGGAAGAAGATTACTCAATTTACCTCACCCTGCACAAACTCTAGCGGCTTTGTAGCATCAGTTACAGATAGCATGGGATAAGATACTTCAAGAAGAAATCGATCACCTCATTTTTTCATAATTGGTTCTATGTCTAAAATGACAGGTTCTACGTAATTAAAACAATTATACTGACAATAATACCACTATCTTTAATCTAATTAAAGATGTCGAAGATATACTTTGTCACTATGATGAAGATAGGGCTGAAATACTTAGAGGCAATGTTGTCAATATTATTACCAATTTCATACATAAAAACACAAACAAAACTAGTACATTTGACTGGATCATACGCACTATGATCGAACGCACTAAAATATTTTTAAATCTAACAAAGATTTATTAGTAATTAAGTCAGATAAAGACAATGCTACTGTCGTCATTAACTTACATGACTATAATATTAAGATAATGAATTTATTAATTGATAAAGAAACTTATTTTGTCATCAACTCAGATCCAACTATTTCATTTCAAAACAAAAACAATCAACTATATAATAAAGGACATATAAATTAAAATAAATATAAGTACACAAAAATGGGAACCCCATCAGACCCATTGTATCATGCATAGGTGCTCCGAGTTATGCTATTTCGAAATACTTTAATGAAATAGTGTCACAGATTTCATATTGATTTCACTTTAATTTAAACAACTCTTTTGAGTTAGTAAGTTCTAAGGAACACAAAATTTTTTAATCACAATTTTCTGCATTGATCATTAAACCAAACTTTATTGTAATCAAATGTTTGGCCTCCTGAACTGTAAAGCACATTTTTCAGTTGTTCATACTTGCCATGAAACTTGATTTTACACACAATGCAATAAAGAACGGCTACTATGCGGTAAAGTAGTGACTGACTTATCTGCTACTTAGGAACGTTTTAAAAATAAACTAAGTATAAAATCCGATAGATTGATTTTAAAAAATTTACTTAACACGATATTTGACATGATAATGTACATAATAAGGGCGCATTTAATTTTTTTATTGATGATGATATTAATGGCACCATCTATACGTCAGTTAAGCAAATGAACTGACACATATTAGGTGGTGTATGTCAAAAAGGTTAAACAACCAGGTCTACTTAAAATTTTGTTCCTTTTTTACTTTTTGATGATGATCGTCGGCCAAAAAATATTATACAAATTTCGTGTGTAAAGTGATTTTACGGTGCTCCAGCTAATGAGAAACTCGCCGTTCAGGCTTGTTCCCCAAACAGAACTGTCAATATTTATTTACAAGTGTTATAAGACCTCCAGTTGGGCGGCCTTTGTGGAATTTTTTAGAAACACCAGAAACAAATTCATTATAATCTTTTATCCATGATGGTTTATTAAATGTAGAGTTAGTAATAAATGTCTCAGAAAACAAATAACCGCATTCTTAAGTAAAAAATAGATTATATCGGAATCTACGGTAAACAACAGGAAGGAAGGAAGTAAGAGTAACGGAAACAACAAAATAATTTCCCAACTCTTAAAGAAGGCATTTTTTCTGGAAGGAATCCATACTTTAAAAAAAATTAAAGGAGTAATAATAATCAATCACATAACTTATTAAATCCTTCTACATTAAAAAGACACAATGTTAAATAATTTACTATTTGAAAAAAGGTTCCTCTTTAAATTTTTAAGTTGTAGGTAGTTTCCTAACGAGTTAGGCCTTCATTAAGGATTATGCCCAAGGTTCTACTTCAGACATACACGTATCTTCTATCCGACGTTTCGGTTGCGTCAAAATTCTTCGATACCTTGAAAAGGTTGCACACAGCAACCAAACATCGGATAGAAGATACGTGTATGCCTTGAAGTAAATCCTTCGGCACACTGCTTATGAGGCTAACTCTGTTGAAACTACCACAACTAATTACCTTTAAACTGACAAATTTTTTGAAGATAATAAAGGTTTATCTACTTCCTTAAGTGACATTTGAAATAAACCTGCCTTGGCATACGATCATACTTTCTTCTTCTGTTGCCGATCTATTCAGTTATTTTACTTGTTTTACTCTCACCAGTTTCTGCATTTTGTTCCTCACCCGAGTAATCTGTCTGTATGTCTTTACCGTATTTCACTACTATTTCTGGACATCTTCAAATGAGCGTACCACAAGTACTGGTGTGTTGTCGTCGTTGTATTTTTTTTCAGTCATCCAAAAGTCTACAACGTTAACACGCGTACTCATCTCGAAGTCTAACAACAGACTTTCAAAAAATTGAGCGATAAGTAATTGTGTAGTAATGTGACCGTCAATTAATAATGTTTTTAATTTTTTTCATTATAAAAAGAAAAAATATGAAATCAATAATTACCTCATTTTCTATAACTGTTTATCAAAAACCTACCAATGAGTTTAGATATTGAGTTCTAGTATAAAAAAAAGTAATAACATTTCCACTTTATTATCTTACTATTATTAATTTTCTACATTGAACTCCCATTGATCTATTAATTCTCCATCATCCCCACTGGAAAAATTATTTTTTTCATATAACTTTAAAAGCGTATATACTGAAAAAAGAAAGGTAAAGAAAAACTTTTAGATGACACAAAGTTTGGTCGTATAATGAAACTCCATATAAAGAATGTTTAATGCAAAGGGTATTTTTTTAGAATACTCATCACGCAATACTTACATCATCGTTTACAAAAACTCAAACATCTTTTTTATGCTTAACCTTATTACATACAACCTCTATTAAATTCATACGGTAACCGACTTAATAAGTAGAATGCTTTGCGAATGATACTTGTACTGTGATAAAATTTTCAATTCTTGCGTAAAAATTTTAATTTGATTTGTTTTGGAGTCCTTCATATTCAGATCAATGTCCTTTAAAGTGTGTGTAACTTTTACAATCTTAGTTTATATTTACAAAATATTGCAAATTGTGTTGTTTAGTATTCAATACGTTCAATATTACTTCCTAAAAATGTAAACACTGAAATAACTTATTTTTTCGAAATATTTTATTACGAACGTAAATGTAATCTATGTTTTCATGGCAAAATACTTGTGAAAACTTGTTGTGATACTTTGGCTTCCTCATATAAGCAGCCTCTAAGGAAGCTGGACTAGTTACCGATCCGGCGCGAATTAAAAATGAACAAGTATCTAGCTATAAGTGAAGACTACATTTTTGTGCCATTCGCAGTTTAAACCCTTGGGCCGTGGAGTAAAACAGCACATTTGTTCATAAACACCATCGGGTCACGTTTGGCAGCCATCTCAGGAGATCCGAGGTCTAAATCCTTTCCTGACGCGTATTAGCCTTGCTATCCAACGTATTAACGCATAATAAGAAGTCGGTTAGGCGGCTCCTTACTTGAAGAGGTATTATAACTCATCAGTAACATGTGTAGATTTGTTTTTGATTTACAATTTATTTATTAAAGATAAATTCTTAATTAAAAGTTTAACTAATCTTGAAATTATATATACAATATGTCCCCTAAGTTGGAATCATATGAAAAACTTTTTTATTATTAATTTTAGAAAAAAAAGTTATTCTTCATAAAAGTTCTGCATGTTCTAAAAAATCAAAAATACACTCATCAAATATCAATTTTTTCAGTCGTATACGAGGTTTGTAAAAAAATATGAATTTTACTCAAGAGTAAAGTACCTTTAAATTTAACAATATCGGAAAATGTTATCAAAAAAGTTGATCAGAAATAAAAACTACGTTCAAATATGCAATTACATCCATTTACATTAAAAATTAAGTTTATTATGTTTTAATAATATTTCTATTTTGAATGTACATTTATCTCTCTCTGATTATTTATTATTATTTATGATAGTTTGACTAAAATATTATAATATACTTTTACGATGCTGTGAGTCATTTTACTTACAGGGTGTTTAACTTTTATTTTTCAAAAATGATCTATAAATATAATAATGTTATCAATGTAAATGGTTGCATTTGTAATATTGAAACGTAGTTTTTAATTCTGGCTCAATTTTTTAATAATATTTTCCAATATTCCATTAAATTTAAAGGTTACTTTACTCTTGAGTAAAATTAATAATTTTGACAAACCTCGTGTACGACTAAAAAAATTTGATATTTGATGACTGTATTTTAGATTTTAGAACATGCAGAACTTTTTATAAAAGAATAACTTTTTTTCCTAAAATTAATAATAAAAAAGTTTTGATATGATTCCAACTTAGGGGGACATATTTATAGTGTTCTGGAAAATGTGGGATAGAGCGTTCCTACAAGGCCTCCCCTACAAAGATATGTGTCCCTGAAGGACTCCGCTAAAAATAAGATATTCTTGAATAACTTTTTAATTATTTATGATGAATACTAGTAAGAACCATTTAAAAATAATGTCTTTGAATCATAATTACATTGTTTAGTTTGCCAAGGCCGGGACTAAGCTTTACAACTTAATTCTGCTATGTTTAACATCCTTTTTGATAAAGACTTCAAAATAAAAGTTTAGGGTAGCTTGAACCTTAGGTCGAAAAAAGGTATTCTTGTTTATTCTCCACAAAAATCTAACGTTTCCGAGAAAAAACAACAATAAACGATTAATAACAATTATTGTACAACACCTGTGTTCGCAAAAAATGTTCTAAATTTTCAATGCTGAAAAACTTGTTGTTTCTGCAATCGTTACTATCGTACGAGATAAATAACATATTTGTCAGTTGTGATATCGTTGAGGCAGTGATTATTTATTTTCATTACCTGAATTATGAATTCATGACTATTCTATTCACCTATCATTTGTAAAATGAATCATAAAATCAGCTATGATATCATTCATGGTTTTCGAGTTGATGAAATGTGTCATAAAATGGTGGGATTACACAAAAACAATTAAATATTAATGTTCTTCGTATTTAGGAAATTTCAGAAAACCAATACTGATGTTTGCGACGAAGAACCGTACGTACGCTCAATTAGACGATAATATTTAAATCATGTAGATGACAATCTATCAAATAGCACTCGAAATTTTGCAGAATAGTTTAATAATTCAAAATCAATAGTACATGAGGTTCTTAAGACAGTGGTTTCCAACCTGATTCGATGCGCCCCTAGGGGCTGAACTGTTCAGAAGGGGGTATGCAGCTGTTTCCAAAATATCATTTTGGAATACAAACCAAAAAGTCAATAGGTGTCAAAACAGTATTTGAAGTTATTAGAAGAGTTGTAATTTTATCAAAAATAGCCCATTAAGAGAAGGTTTTTGCAAAATTGTGTGATGACATGGGTTCAGAATTTAGATCACTTCTATATTATTGTGAGGCACGTTGGCTTTATTGTGCCAAAGTACTTAAAAGGGCGTTTGAGCTAAAAGAAGAGATCGCCATATTTCTTACTGATAATAACAGAGATGAAGCAAACTTGTTTTATGATACGAAATTCCTTGTAAAACTTGCGTATTTAGTTGATATTTTTCAAAGACTCAGTACGTTAAATAAATCAATGCAAGGGCCTCAAATTCATGCTTTTACGCAGAAAGACAAGATTACTGCATTTATGAAAAATTGGAACTGTGGATAATAAGTTTGAAAAATAATAACTTTGACATGTTTCCCACTCTTAAATTACCTGTCTTCTGATGAAATAGAAGAAAGTAAAGTTCTTATTAATAATCATTTAATCAGTCTATGGAAGCAATTCTCGTTTTACTTTAAATATCTTGACATGTCCCGTTTTTGATTAAAAAAGTGTGATGATTTTGGCCTTACGACAGCAGAGCAGGAAATGATATTTGAGTTATATAGCACATTAAAGCAGATGTTTCAAGACGAAAATAATATTGTTACGTTTTGGCTACGATTAAAGGACGATTTTCCTACTTTGACAAACAAAGCTTTAGAAATTTTATTGTCATTTGTAACATCTTAAGTATGTGAAACTGGTTTTTACAGTAGCTGTCTTAAAAACAAAGTATCGATCTCGCTTAGTGATTGAAAGGAACTGAGAACCGCGATTTCTTCAATGATACCACGGTTTGTGCTGAAAAACAAGCTCAACTGTCGCATTAAATTTTTATAATGTTGTATTAATTATATATTCTTTTTTTGTATTTTTGTAAGGTTTGTTTTATTATATTAAAATTATTATTTCTTATAACAAATGATTATTTTTTTATGTATATTTTACATAATATTGTATATTATTTTGTATGCCATTAAATAAATAAATAAATTATAATGTCAGTTGAGCATTTATAAAATTAGATTGTTAGAAAATTAAGGAGGCGCAACAATTTTTTCTTTTAAAGGGGGGCGCAGCTACAAACAGGTTGGAAACCACTGTCTTAAGAGCACACCGGAGGTAGTGATTTCGGAAATTACTAATAACTTCTTTAATTTTTGTTAATTCAAAAACGGTTTTTGACATTGGTCGTAGCAAAATTCTCAAATGTGTGTGACAACAAAAAATTTTATATACGTATATTTACACAAAAATTATTAGAAAATTTCTAGAAGAAATTGACTGTCACCCCTGTTAAGCAAGACATTTTAAGATTGTTCATTTTGCAAAAACTAAACAAACTAAAATGAGAAGTAATCTGCATTTTTCATTGAATGTACAACACAATTTCACAAAACATAATCACATTACACACTTAATTAATATTATTACATGTGAATACTAGGGTGGGTAAGGGGTTGGCATGTTTAGGTTTTAGTGGTTATCCTAAACCTTGAAGTAAATGCTTTGCCAAGACGAACCAATCCACAATTGCACACGGTTTCGTCACCACACTGTACAGGTTTTATACTGATCTTCTAGGGCACCATACATAACACGCACATCACAATACAATATTTAAAATGCACCATACGATTAAATAAATTAATTGAACTCCTAGTATTTTGCAGAAATAAAAAAAATATTGTACCGTATTATTGTTTGGCAACATAGACACCATCACGTAGGTGAATTCAATACCGTAAGCAAATTCAAAAAATAAGCAAATATTCATGGTAAGAAAGGGAACGACGTGTGCAATTCATATCATTTGCAGAAAGTACATGAACTGATTCCTGAAGATGTATTTTGTAGAATGCAATTTGCAAACTCGCTATTGAATCAGCAAAGAAACAATATAAACTTCATGAGCAATATTGTTTTCCAGATGAAGCAATGTTTACCAAAAATGGTATTATCAACTTACCTCTCATGTATGCTGATGAAAATCCTTATGCCACTATTGTTTCCCATCATCAATATCAGTTCAAATCAATTACTGTATACGCTGGATCATTGCCAATTCGCCAATTCGTATTGCCGGAATGACTGACTGGACAACATTATTTGCAGTTGCTCTAAAACCATGTATACTACTTGAAACCCACCGAAACGTGTACTTTATGTATGATGCAGCACCTCCACATTTCAGCATTGCTATGCGGGATCATCTCAATGACGTCTACCCAAACCGTTGGATAGGTAGAGAAGGACCTATTGGCTGGCCTCCTTAATCTCCCGACCTTGCGTTTTTATCTGTGGATATACCTCAAAACCATGGTCTATTCCCCTCTGGAGGCACTAAAGAGGAACTTTTACAGAAAGTCAGGTTTAATTGTGATGTGATTCCGAAGAAGGCTGGGTTATTGTGGCGATACAGCAGACCTCAATTCGACGTGTCCGCTACTACATTAAAGTACCTTCTAGGGCACCACTGCGTTTTTTAATTTTTTTTTCGTGTTACCAACTTAAACAGCAATTTATCGTTGGAAACGGTACATTTTATGAACAATAAACAAGAATACCTCTTTTAACCTAAGGTTCAAGCTACCTAAATTCATTATTTTGAAGCCTTTATCACAGAGGATGTAAAAAATAGTAACATTAAGTTGTAAAGCTTAGTCCGGTCCTGGAAAACTAAACATTGTAATTATGATTCAAGGGCACTATTTGAAGTGGTCTTCACTAGTGTTCATCATATTCAATTTTTTGTAAATTTGTAGATTTACTATAACTTTTAAATTAGTAAAAAGTTATTTACGTTTTGATTACCAAGATATCAATTTGTATCCTAGAAGCTTTGTGGTTGTTGTTTAAATGGTTATCAATTTATTTAATTATTTCATCGGATTACATTCAAGTTTTTCTTTTATTCCGGCTAAATTTTCCATTTTAAACTCAAATTTAGTTGCTTTTTCCGAAAACACGTTAAAATTACAATGAATAAAAGAAAAATTAATGTATTAACTTCTCTATTTTCAACACGTATTTCACGTTTTACTAATAGGCAATTAAGTAAACATAATAGAGTAAATATTGTAGAAATTTTAAATGATGTCAACATTCTGTTCTGTAAATTCGTTTGTAGATTTGTATGTAGTTATAGGGGAAGGCAGGTGAGATGAGATAGCGGACAAAATAAACATTTTTTTCTTCATTTTTCTAGTTGGAAGATATCTATCCGCTTTATAAGTCTCTATACACTATAACTTTTGTACATAATGACAACTCTGCACTGTTGCATTCCAAAATATTGTACTGATCTGTATAATGGCTCTACCGATCATAAATCATGTTCTTCGTATTATTTATGCAACTGCCGTATACACTTAGAACGAAAACTTGCCTACGAAGTTGCCGAAACTAAATATTAGGTACTGTAGTAATCAGGGCATCCGTGGTTTACGTAGGGCTATTCAAATCGGTACATTCGCATTATCCTAAATAGTGTAAAAACTAGATAAAGTTATTTCTCAATAGCAAACAGGAATTAGATGCTAGTTTTTGTTACCTAACCTGCCGGTGGAGGCGCTCCAGCATTCCAACATTAAATATCGTGATAAAGTCAATGCTATCGTTGGATTCTGAAAAAAATAGAAAAGAACCGATACTGACAAAGGCAATCTCAATGGAGTACCAAACAATCAAAACTTTTATTATTGGAGCACACAAAACCCTCATTTATTTGTACCTGCGCGCACATAATATCCCCAAGAAGTTAATGTTTGGGCTGGAATATTCTATAATACAATTATAGCCTCATTTTTATTGATGGGACACTTACTGCGGAGAAGTATAGAGATTTATTGATACAGCAAATTTTACCCCCATTAGATGCAGTGGCCAGCACATAATGCAAATCAAATAAAACAACTTTTAAATGAAGCACTCCCTAGGACATGGATTGGAAGAGGTGGGCCACCAAGATCACCAGGCTTGTCCCCCAACGACTTCTTGTATATGTTCGAAGGTTTACACCGACAGACCCCACGACACAATTGAGTCTTTAAAAGATAAAATTATGAAAGTTTGTTTCAATATACCAGCAAATATAATTTCAAATATGCAACGAAACTTCTATGACCGATTGGAATACTGTTTAGCAGTAAATGGACAGCATTTTGAACAGTTACTATAAGTCAAGCATTTCGCATGGAATACCTATTAGCTTTCTTTCCTGTATATCCACAAACAAATCGGTCCTTTTCAGGACCATTAATCTTTCGTTTTCATTATTCATAAAATAAAATCTTAAAAATCGGACATCTTCTAAAAGTTTCATTAATCCCATGAGTTTCAAATAGTAATTATTTACGATCAAGAAGTTATAAATGCATAACACCTTCGAATTCTGGGTATTATTGTTATATTATTGCTGATACCGAATAAGGTTCTCAGAACACCAACTTCCAACTACTGATCGAAATATCTGTCTTACCTGACTTGAAATAAACTTTTTTCCACTACTAGCTGTGAAGTTGACAATTATTGCGTCTCCTAGCCAACTGAGAAGTTGAATTTCTCTATTAGTGGTTAATAATTTTTTCTATTGTTGACTTAGGTTAATCATGAACATATTCAAATTTTCATTTCAAATCCAAGAATAGTTGTTTAACAAAAACGAGTGAAACCTAATTTTGTATATCCAGGAGATTATCTTTAACGTATTTGCTGCTTAAAATTACTTAACACGATAAAATTATTTGAATAAAAAAATGCCAATAGTTTAAAATTCGCGCCCCCGTCCCATAACCGCAAATACATAACCTAAATTTATTTATTTGTTAAACATGATGGTAGAATCAGTTTTTTCAGGTTTCCCAAAGGAGATTTAAGCAGGCGAGTTAAGACACATGAAGAATTTTAAGTAAATTACAAACATTTTGTTGTAGGTGTTTTGAATGGTTAACAGAATCTGGAAGGTCCGATCTGTTGCATAAAAATGTCGACTCTAAAAACTTAACGACTTGGTATGTGGCGAACGCTTGCCATTCCTAAATGAATTACAAGTGTCAATTTCTGAAACCGAATATTCAAATGATGCAAGGTATATTGACGAAGCAATAAATGCCCGTTAACATCTTTAGCTATACCAAAACTACTCAAGCTTGCAGCTCAAATACTGTTAGGTAAAGAAAATTACGGAGGAACATTTTTAAATTGCAACTTGAAAAGAAAGCACTTCAATTGAAGTTAACATATCCCAACGATTACTTCCCGAAAGCAGAGCACAAATTGTGACAGTCCAAGTAGACTTAAAAATAAACCACTAAGAAGCAGGAGATATACAGAGGAATACAAACAATTTTCACTAAAATTATATTTACGAGCCCCTAAATGTTAATTTTAAAGTAGGTTTAAAATTTTTTGCCAGCTCAAACTGCTATGTGATCATGGTTAGAGTTATATATAAAAAATTTAAACAACCATTGTGCTACATCTTTACAAATACGATATGTAAAGGTGACAAATTGAAGTCGATAGTATTAGACTGCATAGAAAAGCTACAACTACAATGTGGTGCCAATGTTAGGGCAGTAGTAAAATTTTCGAAACCTAATTAAAAGAATAGATGTATCACCGGAAAAACCATACCTTCTCGTAAACGATGAAGAAAATCTATTATTTCATCGATGTACCCTATTTATTGAAGTCGGTGCAAACTAACTTGATTAAATACGGTATAATCTTTAATAACAAAAGCATCTTGGAAAGACATTAAAATTTCTACATGTCAGACAAATCTAAACCGCTGCGATTGTCTCCTAAATCAACTAATTTACATATTACTCCGAATAATTTTCAGAAAATGAAGGTGAAATATGTCACACAAGTGTTTAGTGAATCAGTTGCAGTTGGTTTATCAACGTATGTAGCTTTTAATGCTTTTTGATTTATTTGCATTCCTGTGCTACTTGATTTTTACAAGAAAAATGTTTATTTTTTATTTTTGGCTTAAATTTGGCTAGTAGTGGAAAAAATAGTATATACACCATGGTTGTGAACTCCATTATTGCCTACGCACCTTATTTCGCTCGGGGCTACCGCCCCTCGGCAATGACTTCACAACCTTGGTATATAATATACTATTATCTTTAGAATGCCTACATAGTCTTACAAGAGTTATTTCTAATAGTTTACACACAGATCTACAATACAAAAAAAGAAACTACTCATTTAACCTCAAATTCAATAAGAACAGGTTTTATGCAAAAGTATTTGAATATGCTCACTTCTATAGCTTTGATAATAATCACAAAATACTAAACACTTATTTTCTATAAACTTAAAAAATAATATTTACATTTGAAGAAAAGATTAAACATTCTACACTTGCTCTCTCTTTCTAACTACAACAAAATACCGTAACGTATAGCGTATACAACAATTCGAAATTTTCATAGCAATAATAGATCAAATCAACTTTTTTGTATAGTAAAAGTCCTATATTGCGTCTTGCCAAAGACACCGGTATACACCGTACACCCACCAATATTCAAACGGTGTAGTGATGGATTTTTCATTTAAACACGAAATCATCATGGCACAACAGAAAAATAAACAAGAATAATGAACAGAAACAGTTCTTTTGGCATCCGGTAAAATGATTTAAACTTTATTTTTATTGGGTGTTCGTCGAGTTTCTTAGGAGCAACAATAAATGTTTTTGTCTTTTGGTTTCTTGCAATAAAAGGATGCTCGCCATTTTTTTTCTTAGACTTTCTAATTTTTTTCTTTTGCGTGTACCAGTAGATTGCAATTACATTGAAATCTTGACTTGACGACATTTAACGACTTGAATAAATGTAAGAAAACAAGTTGCTTTGGTGGGACAACTCCACGTCGCCTGCTTGTGTTATATCGTAATCGCGTTGTTATCGCGTCGCTGTCGCGCTGCTTTAGGTGGGACAAGAGCCTTATTGGTCGAATTAAATACAACGTATTAAGTAATCTTTTTAAAGTTCTTTCAGTTTCTGATTTGTTTTTAGGAATACATTATTTATGGATCCTCAATTGGTTCATATAGGTAATACCCTAGTCAATAGAGCAAATAATAAGTAAATTTTTGACAAAAATAATAGTAGGATACCGCATGTGCCATGTAGCTGTAAATAGTGTAAAGTACCTTATATTAATGTTTTATACCAAAAATAAATTGTCATTATACTGTTAATTGACATTTAAATGGAAAAAAGTGTTTTTCTCAACTTTTTTTCCTGAGTGAAAAGTAATGAACCAACATTAATGGTGTAAAAATAAAAGTTGTAGAGAATAGAAATATGAATAAAATGAGCACGAATTTGACTCGATCAGGTAATAAATTTCTGAGACAAATCGGAAAAAGTAAAATATTTGTGTTTTTCTTTTTAAATTCGTAGAACCGTAATTTTTGAGATGTAGAATAAATCTTTCAGGAAATAGAAGGTAATGATACGTACTTAGTGTGTGCAAATCCCTGCAATTGTCGCACAATTAGTTCATGCAAAATTTTTAAAGCAATATATACACTCGAGGCTGAATGCTCGTGTGGTCGTCCGATTGTCAAAAATAAAAAAAAAATAGAAGTTGAAATAAAAAGGAACAAAACGTATATTCTCATTTTTCGATAAAATGATATTTACACGCAAAAAATTCATGCAACGTTTTCTTTTACACCATTAATGTTGGTTTATTACTTTTCAAAAAAAAAAAAGTTGAGAAAAATCACTTTTTTTCCACTTAAATGTCAATTAACAAAATAATTCATTTTGGTATAAAACATCATAATAAGATACTTTACACTATTTACAATTACATGGCACATGCGGTATCCTACTATTATTTTTGTCAAAATATATCTCTATTTTCTGTACTATAACTAAATAAGGTTACTTCGCATGTTACTGCATTTTTCAATATCTTACTCAATTCTGAATAAAAAACTATTAATTATAATTCTATATTAAAAACGTAAAAAATACAAGTTTGATGATCAATTATTTTGATACCAATTAACAGTTCAATTCAAATTGAGCGTTAGGTTATTTATTTTGAGCGTTAACTTTTATTACAATATTTAGTCAGTAACGATTTCAGTGTTTGTTTTCCCATTACGGTTTTTCAATTAAAGTTGTAGTAGTTGACTGTTTGAAGTTTAAATAGAATTTCTTTCATCGTGAAAAACAAATACAAGTAAGGTAAATGCGCATAAAGTACGTAATTACATTTCAAATATTTTAACAAACAAAGAAACTCATTATTAAGTACATGCATAAATCAAACCCTTTTACGTTTATGTTACTTCATTGGAAAATCCTCGCTTGACAAACGCTAATGCCATTTTGATTTTAGTCGTACCACTATAATTAAAATTAATATCGAACTATACACACCCATATACATAACGTTTTGTTACGTGCATCTAAATGATTTCCCTTGTGAATTAAGGGTTGTTCCAACAATTAATTCATTCTTACACACATAAATGTGTAAAAATATTTTAAAATATTTTTTAATTAAAAACTCAATGTCACTATTTTATTTAAAAAAAATGTATTTTTTAATAGAGTAGGATTTTGCAGAATTCTATTATAGGTAGGGGTAATATAAATTTGTGGAGGTAAACAAAGTGTACCTCTTATCAATTACCTCTCATAAAGAATAGAAGAGGATGTCAATGACAAGAAACCAAATTGTTGTTTGAGAAACTTCAAAGCAATTATTAAAGCTCTTGGTAGATTATAAAGGTGGGGTTATTATTTTTAGAGAACAAGTGAGAATGTTGGTCCGTAATCATATCGATTTCGTCGAGTCTCTTATTAGAATTTTATTAAAGATCCGGTCTAAACTAAAAGCAATTTACTTTAACTACATAGTATATTTATTTATCTCTAGTAGTGGTCATACTATTTTAAACTGGTAAAATTCTAATGCATACAATCAATTATTCTATTAAATGCATGAATTATTACAAACCGAACAGCAAGTCAACATAAATTAACATATTTTCAGGTTTAAAAATGCATTTTTATTTAAGGCAATTGAAGTATAGGTCTCTTGTTTTGTGAAATTTGAATTTATAGGAATTTTGGCACACGTGATCTGATTATTAAAGAAAAAACTTCATGACACGAAACGCTATGCGTACAAGTAATAAATTTGAAACCGCTCAAAGTCGACGCATTTTTATGATTTTAAATGACCCGTTTTCTTTTTTATTATCTTCAAAAATTATAAATTTTAACATTATGTAACATAAAATACACTTACATAAGTCGATCCTTCGATAATTCTAGCCAACAAAGTGTTAGCAAAAATAAAAATCTCGAATCGTCTGCTGTAAGTCCGCAAGAGGTTGTACAAAGTTGCTCAATTCGAATGCATTTACGTACGTGATCGTTAACACGAGTTGACACTTTTTTTCCGAAAATGACCACTAATTAAACTAAACTAAAATAACAATTTGATATATTTTTTGTATTTGTTTTATGGCCAAATTAAACTGAATGATAACAGAAAATATCCAATAATTCCACCGAACTATCATTTTTATTAATTTTGCGATTTTTGTTTATTAAACATTTTTTTATCACTTGCTTTGATTATTATTTCAGAAATATATAAGTAATTATTATTTTTTATATTTTTTCCTATACATTAAATGTTTTGTATATAACACTGATAACACTCAAAGTCAATCTTTAATAACGGACATTGTTATCACTATAATGACAATGTCGTTTGAATATTACTTATGTTCAAGACTTCATTTGTGCCTTAGCATGGTATTGCATGTACAGTTGTACGCATTATAAATCCCATATTTTTGTATTTTTAGGTGAGGTTACAATACAGGGCCATTGATAGTCGATGGTAGGTTAGACATTTATGGAAAACAGGGCATAAAAGTAATCTGAAAATTTGGCTACTGCCATAAGAAATAAACACAATCTATCTTTCTAAAATATTCTCATTTTGCAGTGTTGCCGCTTCTACTCAAAGGAGTAACAACTTGTTAATTTTAATCAAACTACCCTGTATAGTATTCAATTTTTTAGAATTGGGGTCGTAAGTCAATAACGAATCGGTTTTGTTGGCATATTCAAAAACTTATAAGTAAAGCACTTAATAAAGATTACCTCCTGATAGATTATAATGCATAAGTACCCTTTCTGTATCCAAATAAGTGGTTATAACTAAATTTGAAACAATCCTAAACTAACTTAACGTAGGAGTGAAACTTAAGTATCTTAAACTTACTGAACCTACAATATAAATAACTTCAAGTACATATTCAGAAGTTTCAAATCCATGGGCCTACTGCACAACAACATCTATGACGGTTTATTATCGTTAAAATTTTGTTGTGTAAGGGAGCGAGTTAAATACAACGGGGATTGGAAAACCAAGTAGATTTGCAAGCAATATTATACAAGTTTCTGTAGGTGGTATAATAAAATTGTAATCAATTAGAAAGTTAACCAGCTCTCCCTTACCACAACAAGTTCATTCCGTCATTAATGTTCAAAATTTTCAATGCATTTCACAAATATTCATCAAATTTGTTAATGTCGTGTAATCAATTACATAACATTTACAGCACATTACTAATACTTTATTCATTATAACATATTATACAATGTAGCATCATAATATGGCAGCCAAAGTTCTCTCGCGGACCTTAGTTATAGTTGTATGTATACATGAAGTGTAGAAATATTTTACACGATAAAAGTGAATACTGTTAAAGCAAGGTACCGGAGCCACAAACTCAAGGACGTTTGTCTTTCCGTGAAATCTACAAAAATCAAATTAAATGATGTGGACTATCTTACAAAGTTTTACTAAAGTACTATGAATTTTAATTTTAAATAGCAATCCAAAATTGTAAAGATTAAATCGAAATTCGGGACTTCGAACTTATCTTAGCAAAATCGAACAGTAATTAAGCAAAATAGAATACTTAGTCGGCCAGATGCATTAAACTTAGACACCAATTCAGTCATGTGGAAGTCAACACGTAACTAGGTAGACACATTACTACCTGACAATTGTCGAGTTCATTATGAATTGCTTGCAATCGCACCAGTGTGTTTGATAGAAACGAATTCTAGCCAACGATTTCTTATGCGACTATTTTAAGATAAACGAATATATTTTGCAGATTTTGATTTTCAGGTCGAATTTAGATTTAATGAGTTACAGAACTTATGTGCGTCTAACGCCCAGGTAATAACTATAACAGCAGGATTTAATTATAACCTACAATTTTAAAGTGTATAAATGTACAAATAAATTTTCATGTTACATACAGCAAAACTTCCAACATCTTGGGCCTTGCGATTTGTGATTAAGTGCAAACCTTTAAATTCTTGTTTCTGGTTAAATTTGATCCAAAATCTTACATGAAACCAGTTTTAAATGATGGTTATCAACAATTATAATTATCATATGACACATTCCAGCGGATCGATCTGCCCTCTAGTGTTAATAAACTTTGCTAAGTTACCGGCCTAAGCCGGTAATCAAAAAATTTTCCACGGCGATTTCTGACGATCGTACAATTGTTTCTTTACGCTGAGCCTAAAAAATCAGTGATTATGGACGGAGGAGCAAAAAAATATTTTTTTCAAATAGGTTAGATTGTATCTAAATTAAACTGACAAATAAATGTTTCTAAATAATTTTTCTTTTGTGATAAACAAATGTCCGTTATTTTCTGGCCCCAGGTGTACGTATTTTCAAAATCCTAGCTGCCTAGTTTGTACCTATAAGTACATTGAAAACATAATCTTCATGTTAAATATTTTAATTTGAAAACAAACCTGTTTATTTGTATTTTGTATCTTAAGATTAGGACCACTAATGTTTTTATGAACTGTTTCTTTGACACACAATGGGCATTGTAGAGATAGTATCAAAGTCGTGATTACCACTTTTTTGAAATCTTCGTCGGAAAAGTAAACAAGCGTTGGTCATTTGCATTTATAACATTAAATTTAATGTTAATTATACAGGGTGTCACAAGCAAGCGTGGGTCTTCAATAACTCATTTGCGGTTGGAGATATCGAAAAATGTTTCAAATAAAAGTTCCACCAATTCAACTTCTCTATACCATAAAATTATTTTCGAATATACAGGGTGTCCCGTTTTCCTGTACGCAACCTAAATTAATTTTTTAAATGGAATGCCCCATTTATTATTGCTTTATTAAATTTCTCGCTTAATTTAAAGGCCACTTCGTTAACCATACATTATGGCTGAAATGCGCCGTTCCTCAGAAAATTAGCGCTAAAGGAAGAAAAATGCCGTTTCGGTACCCTGCGCCATTTTTATATCTCCGAAACAAAAGAACTTAGAGGAATGCGGTTTCACAGATCGCTTCTAAGAGAAATGACCTACCATTTGCACTATTTACACAAACATGTTTCTGTTAAATTCATTCAAAGCTACCGCTTCAAAATAAATTGTTTCAAACCGGCAAAACTTGTTTTTCAAATAGAACACTATTATTTTTCAGCCCATCATATGCAGAATTTTATTTCCTTTCGTCTGATATAAGGTTGTTGCTATCAGTTCTAACAGGTTTTGAAAATTGCAGTTATATTCTAAATTTTAATTGAATCGGATCATCATGTCACGCCTTGGTCGGTGATTAGCTTTTGTTTTCTACAATGTCATATTTGTGAACTTCATAAAGTGTTCAGTAAAGTTTCATTGTATCGTTGTGTTTGTTTCATTGTAACTTTGTGTTCATTTTCCGAACTGTTCCGCTATGGCGTTGAATAAAGAAGAAATGATAGATATGGTTCTTATTCTTGGGGAATGTGAGAGAAATCCTCTTGGCATCGAGGGTGTATGCCCAGCGTTATCCAAATAGACGACATCCTAGAAAGTGGAATCGTTCAGCAGGGTTCTGGAGCGGTTTCTTATTAGAGGATCAGTGGAGTCTGGAAAAGAAACTACACCAAGACGGTCTGTACAGATGAAAATGGGTTCCGTGTTTGGCGTCTGTGGTGGAAAATTCGAATGTCAGTCAAGAGACATCGCCCGAGAAACCGAAATTGGTAGAATGTCTGTACAAAGAGTCCTGAAACAGCATAAGTACCATCCGTACCACGTTCAGCTACATCAGGAACTACTTCCAAGGGATTTTGCAGCAAGAACGGAATTTTGTCAGTGGGCCATCGAAAGAATAGCCGAAGACGAAGACTTCTTCAAATATGTCCTGTTTACTAACGAGTCTACCTTTCACAAAAATGGTTTTGTAAAACAGGCAGAGCTTCCATTATTACGATACGGCAAATCCTCTAACTTCCGGATGTTTTCTCAATACCGATGGTCACTGAATGTGGGGAGGTGTTTTTGGTGATCGTGTTTTCGGACCGTACTTTTTGATGGACACTTAACAGGAAGGGCCTATTGCAGTTCACTGCGAAAATGGTTTCTCAAGAAATGTTGGAGGATGTTCGCTTTAGAATTTCTTCGACAGTATGTGGCTACAACAGACGTTGCCCATCTCATTGCACCCAAGAAATTCGGAACTACTTAAATGCGAATTTCCCAAACCGCTGGATAGGAAGAGGAGGGCAATTAACTGGCCGGCTAGGTCGCCTGATCTCACAAAATGTGACTTCTTTTTGTGAGGATTCGTTAGAAAATGGCAGACATTTCAGCAGCTTTTGTAAAGTTAAACATCAAGAACTGGCCTGAGGCAAAGTCACTGCTCTGTGTGGACATCTTGAAAATTATTTTTGTGATTTAAAACGTCTGAACTAAAATACAACACTCTGGTTTTCAATTGAAATAGTTTTCATTCCTAAGGTAGAAAACAAAGCGGAAAAGCAGCTAATCACCGACCAGGGCGCACGCGATGATCCGATTTAATTAAAATTTAGAATATAACTGCAATTTTCTCAAAAACTGTTAGGAACTGATAGCAACAACCTTATATCAGACGAAAGGAAATAAAATTCTGCATATGATGGGCTGAAAAATAATAGTGTTCTATTTGAAAAAACAAGTTTTGCCGGTTTGAAACAATTTATTTTGAAGCGGTAGCTTTGAATGAATTTAACAGAAACATGTTTGTGTAAATAGTGCAAATGGTAGGTCATTTCTCTTAGAAGCGATCTGTGAAAACCGCATTCCTCTAAGTTCTTTTGTTTCGGAGATATGAAAAATGGCGCAGGGTACCGAAACGGCATTTTTCTTCCTTTAGCGCTAATTTTCTGAGGAACGGTGCATTTCAGCCATAATGTATGGTTAACGAAGTGGCCTTTAAATTAAGCGAGAAATCTAATAAAGCAATAATAAATGGGGCATTCCATTTAAAAAATTAAGTTAGGTTGCGTACAGGAAAAACGGGACACCCTGTATATTCGAAAATAATTTTATGGTATAGAGAAGTTGAATTGGTGGAACTTTTATTTGAAACATTTTTCGATATCTCCAACCGCAAATGAGTTATTGAATACCCACGCTTGCTTGTGACACCCTGTATATGGTTTCTATATTCGAACTCAATTTAAAAATTATGCTGGCACAGCGATGCAAAAGAACTTTGATTAATCAATCTATCGTTATCTAATTTTAAAGCTCAATTTGTCGATAAAAGTAAAATAAATATTCAAAAACGCCTATTATTATTTTATGGGCGATTTTAATTGCGCTTATTGTGAGATAAAGATCGTGCTACATATTGCGATGGTTGTATTTAAGTTTATATACAAAAAAATTTAATTGAACTATGAAACTCAATTATTTAGTTAAATAAAATATGCACATCAAACTTTTGGAAACTTCAAAATTATTATTCTGCTTTAACCTCAGGGTCTTGGATCTGGTTTTAAAATAAAATGATAAATTTTACTTAATAACAAACAAAAAATTTAATAAGATAAAATTTGTTTCAGTTTATTTGAGAGAAAGAATAAATATTTGTTGGCTGTTTCAAAACAGCGCTGTCTAGCAACAGTCACGAGAGTAGACAAAATGATGAGTAGAGATGCTTCGAAACGGATTTAAATCGGCGCCACCTACGTTCTTGGTAAGTCTCCTAATCAGTACGATCACAAAACCTGAATAAACAAACTCTTATCACTTGTGTCGATTTCCACATAAACAATAAATTGTACAGTAAAACAGTAATAATAAAACGTATTTAGCAAAACCTAGTAAGCACAATTTAACTAATTAACCTTCGACGATAGGTCAGATCTCAATAATAATTAACAATAATAAAACCCGTTGTTAGAATGTGAATAAGAAAGTGAATAAGTACGCTTTATACGTGAAATCCCGTTTTAATCGGGTGGTCAACCGTAAAACGCTAAACCTCAGCGAACGTGTTATTAATTGCATTCGTTAATGCAAATATTCGGTCGCAAAATACCGTGGACGTACAAACGTAAAAATTATTAAAGCGCGTTAAAATGAACAGAGAAATCTTAAAATCTAAGTACTCATCCTAACGTGGTGATGTAAATTGAAGGAAGTCGCTGATAGATGATAGAAATCGGCTTCTCGAGGGTGTCAAAGGTGAAGGTTATCGTGGTCGACTAGTTATCAGAATTCTCTGGTGTCGACGGATTAACATGTACTCACTGCAGGAGCCAGACAAAGATTACAGATGATAACACATTGGTGACGAAGAAGACCAAATTTTCTTTTCTTTACCCAAGCAGCACCAAATATTTCAATAACATTATATGAAATAAATCTAATATTTGTCTGTTGAAAATCTGTGTTAAATATTTCTACGTGCAGATTCATATTTAAGAAATATTTGGTATACCTTTATTTATAATATTTATACGAATTGTGAAATTATATAAAAACAAATATTTGGTAAATATTAAGTATAGGTATATACATTAGTCTTTGGTATTTTCACCAAAGCATGTATAATAAAAAAAACTATTTTGTATCTATGAAGAAGCTAACAGCATGTTTAGCGAAACGTCAAACGCAGAACAAAAGAGCGAAGGACGAACACAGGTCAACCCGGAAGATAATAATCTTATTTTGTATCTTACCATTGGTCAGTATGTATACGATCCCTAACATGGGTGTTTTTGTTTGTGTAAAATAAATCGAATGAAGTCAAGTACAAGTGCAGGAGCAGGACAAACAAATAAACAAGTAAAAGCGCAGGAGCAAGACAGACCGTAATGTAAGTACATTTTTGTTTTTAATTTTTATGTAATAGGTAATTTGACAAATTTTGAATCATAAGTGTATCAAATGGTACCACTTAGTTAGCGTGTTTTATCTCTCTCTTTTCACAAGCCCAATCTTTTCCTTTGGTGTGTTAAGTACTGGGCCGCTTTATTTTCATGTTTTTGGCATACGGAGTAGATTTGTTTACAGTAACAAAGGGCAGCTTGAGGACTTTTTTTGACTGGTCGTGATTGTGAACCAGTTATTAGCTTTTACTAACTAAACTAAATTATTTATTAATAAGTGAGAATTACTCTTTCATTACCATATCATTCTGCAACATTTAATTTCATGTAAAAACTCAATTAAATATGTATTTATTATACTTATACGACACACTTTTTAGCGGCGGGGTTCTCAACGGTACCGACCAGGAAATAAAAAATTCAACTTTCCTGTTTTTTATCAAGCAGATATTCTTTTTTAGTTACTTTGTACCGTAATAAATTGATTTGCCTACAAGAAAGTAATTAATGTAACGTTATTTCCAACAAAAACCTTTACCCAAAGCAATAGTTTTTTAATACAGATGAAGTTTCGAAAAACAAACTAGAAAATGACAACGTTAGACGAGTAATACGCCGGAAATGCAGTTCCAAACATCCCTACTATTTAACAAGAAAATAACTTCACGTCTTTGATAACCTACAATATTATCTTTTTTGATCTTTCTTCTATTCAAAGAAATGAATCTGGTAGAAGAAACACATTTCTTTCACTTTTGACAAAGATTATAATTGAAAATAACTTGATAAAACAGGCAGTTAATATTTTTAATTTAAAATTTTATTTAAACATATTTTAGGTAAGAAACACAAATCAGTGGCTATAATTAATCAAAAGCAAAAAACCAAAATAATAACAAAAATATAACGAATTAAAGTTGTAACAACTGGCTGCATGACATGTCCATGCACCTGAACATCTGTAAGCCATATAAATGTGACAATTTAAAAAAAATTAATGGCTTCCCTCCCATGTGAAAATTAACATTGGGCATCTCTACGAATAACTAAAGGCATGTCTCCATACTCAAGGAGAGAGTTTCTAGATTTTTTTATAATAATTTTTTGAGTAGTAGTTTTCTTTTATGTTGTTCAAACTTTTGTATTTCAATAAAATTTATTTCAAAAAATATTTTGTTAATTTTTTTCTCCAAAAGTGAGGCATCTATCCTTACTTTACCCTATTCTTATCAAGGGAAACCTTTTTAGGTGAAACAGTTATTCTTGTTGCTTTACAGTAAAATTTCTTTAAAAAACAATTTGTAAGGAAATTTAAAACGTCTCTATTCCTTGAAAAGAAAATGTTTCTGCCTTTAAGAACGTCGTATACATCATATGGTGAAATTCGGTCACTTTTTAATACTCCATGAGCATTCCTAATAAAAATGTTCAAAAAGTGAACAGGTAATAATTAAAATGGAATGTAAAAAAAGAAAAACGCGAATAATTTACTAAACCATACAGCAAAAAAACCGTTGTAGGAAAAATGTGTATTGTTTTTATCGCATATGTTTGTGATTAACATAAAACTTCGACCTGGAGTCCAAACAAAACTTAAAACGTCTCAAGCCATGGGTTTTATTTTTGTCGGCGAACGTACATATTACAGTTTACAGTATAGTTTATATTAATTAACTTATGATTGGCAAAGTTACTTGTCGATTACTAGGAATGTGAACATTAAACTTCGGTTTGTAAATGTTGCCTTGTCAATTACTGAACTATAAACTTTTATCGCTTAATTTTAGAACTAATTGAGTATGAATTCAAATGGTAGTTTGAGTTTAAATTAACAGTTACAAAGCAATATAAAATGAAATCTTGGATTACATCCAGAAATTGGTATCGATTAACTTATGTACAACTATAAAATAGAGTGCATATTGATAATTATTTTTGCTGTGTGAATTTCCTTGAAAATAAATTATTTAATTATAATATAATGTGGGAAACCATCATTATTATTAATAATTATAATTCCATGCAAAAAGTTGGAAACACAATTAAACAAATACACAAAGTATTGCATGGATGGAATACATATGTTGGTAAAATAATCATAGTTGTGAACACTGTATAGTGTTATGAAAAAATAACCCTGCTCTACCAAGGAACTAATTAAATTCAGGTTATGTTATCGTTATTTGGACATTTTTCAAATGTCTAACTTTAAAATTTCTGGTAAGTAGTTTCAATGTAATTTAAAAAATTATCTTGTAATTAAGTGTTACTTATTTAATAGTAAATTCAAACCAAGGGGAGAAGAGATTTTCTCAATAGCATAATTTCCCGAAATGCAAAAAATCAAGGAAAATGAGTTGCAAAGCTCTTGTCGTAGTCCATCCTTGTCAAACATACCGTAATGTGGAACAACCGACGATTCTATCACGCAGTCCCCAAAAACACTGATAGATTGGACAAGTTGCACCATTTGTGAATAATTTTCAAATGGCAGCGTACATCAGGGCTTTACTCTGCTTCCGTATTTATTCATTCTTGCTTTTTGCATTGACATTACACAATATAACAACTGTGATGGATGCGGTGGTCAGAACAAGAATGCTCACAAATCCATGCTCTGTTTTACTGGCTGAAGATAAGATCACTACCATATTTGAAAGAAATTAACATAACTTTTCCAGTTTGTGGTGATAGTTTTCTGTCCGCCGATAGAGTTTAGGCAACTATATGAACTAAAGAGGAGTACATGACATTATATTCCAAATTTGACGAGATAAAAAGACATTATTGGTAGGTTTTAGATATTAAGTCGCTGCAGGATGTTTTTACCAAGTTAAAAGGTATTATTGATTTCAGAAGAATACCTTTGGAAAAGGTGAAAAGAGATTTTATTAAGATTTTCTGATACCAAAACTACAGATTTGAAACTGTATCAGAAATTAATACAAAAGTATGAAAGTAAGGAAAGTCTAACAAAATATTTCTGCCGTAAATTGTACAGTTTTAAAATAGCGTCAAATAACTCTCCAGTCAGTAAAATAGAAACAATTAGACCCCGTAGATGACAGCATTAAAGCTTTTAATGTATGGGGTTACTGTCTTCGTAATCGACAACGAGTCGGAATGCAGAAAACACACACGCAATTAACAAACGTTGATACACAAGGAAGATATTTCCACGACCTTGCAGAAAACACAAACTACCTAATTAACGCATATAAAAAATGAAATAAGATCGTTAGACAATTTAGTTAAGTTAAGCAGTTAACTTTAAGTTTAGTTTAATTTGACACTTAATTGGCATCGACCAGTTCATGACGCTGACCAGAGGTCAGCACGATAGTGGAAAAAAGTGTTTACTCGGCCAACAATTCACTTGGCGGTATGTAATACGAGCGGCGCTTCAATCCGTTCACAGTACATATTACGCTTTAACTGTGTTCGACAACTTTACGCCAGCACATCGATTCATGTAAATATTCCGACTCACCTACAGGTGAAATTAAGTGGCGATCCTTCCCGTTCATTTCGTTCATGTTGTGGTATAAAAAAAATTTCGTGGTTATACCTGTTGTTGCTGCCGTGTGCGTTTCGTACGATGATGTCTTCCTCAAATGTTGGTCTTTCTTCTCTGATTTTGATCACGTCGGGACTACCACTGTTGCGTCTAGTGTGTTTGCTAGACGCCGGTTGGATCATAGAAAGGACTGGAGTTGAATCGGTTTAGATGCGTTTATTTAATATCACTTACAGTAGGCAAGATGGAATATTTAAATGAATGAATGTGCTGACGTAAGGTTGTCGAACATAGTTAAAGCGTACGATGTGCTGTGTGAGCGGATTGAGGTGCCGCTCGTATTACATACCGCCGCGTAAATTGTTGCCCGAGTAAAAGCTTTTGCACATAGTCGCGCCGACCGCTGGTCAGCGTCGTGAACTATCAGATCAATTAACCTCACATTGTCATCAACTCCTCCTTGATTTTATAATGCGAAGTAGGTTGTTTGTTTCGTCTGCAAGGCCGAAGAAATATCTTCCTTGTGTGTCAGCGTTTGTTAGTTGCGTTTGTTTTGCTGAGTGTTGTTTTCCGTATTCCTATTGTTACTTCATGCGGATGTGATTTAACGATGTCGATTACGTTGGGGTTGAAGACGGTAAACCCATAAATGTATCAATTTTAGACGTTTCGAGTCGTCTTTCTGCGTACAAAAACTGTTCGGCAGAAGGACTTGAAGGAATTCGACCATGTCATTTGAAGGCCATGACTTTGAAGGAAGCCTCACCTTTGGGCATTAAATTATTGGCACCCCTCACCAGACTGATCAAATTACTCCTTTTCTGGAGAAGCTCTTCCTGCCATCTTCTCGTACTTCGGCTTCACTTTGTTCAAAGAAGGATGGATATTTGGCCTATCGCCGTACATTACTTTATCAGAAAATATTGCACAGCAAGATGATTTTGGTGGCCTTTTACTTAAGCCTTGGTCTTCAGAATATTATGACGTCACTATCATTGAAGTTAAACACTTTTGTATCTTGACGATGGTTGTTTTGAAGAACTTAACATCGTACTCAAGGACTTTCATCAGATTTTAATGTATGAATGCCGTTAGATTGATCTGAGATCAGATTCAGATAAGGGCGAGCTATATTTTTAGAGATAATCATCCTGCTGTTAAAGATTCCTTTACCAAATTTCCTCTGGAATTCCTATTGTTAAAGATGATTCTCTCTCTAGAGCACTCTAGTTAATTCAGCTAGAAGTTCAATTTTTAAGAAGAAGCCCGAAGAGTTGATAATACTTCTGACAAATCTAAGTACTTAAATCGTCATTTGGCTGTACTTCTAACTATCAATAATGCTTTGGGAATTCCAAGATTGACGTATTTAATTCGCACAAGTACATTAGCGGGATTTGACGATATCATATTCTTTGGATGATTCAATTAAAGAGAGGTTTCTTAACTATTCTTAACTTGAACTTTAGTACAACAACTCAAGCCCAACTTTCTTCACTGTCTATTTCATTTGGTGCTATTGGAATCCGGAATAAATAGGACATTTATCTTCCAGTTTTCCCTCTGGAGGAAGGCATTAATGGAAGCAGCATGACGAGAGGATTGCTGGTGTGAATGCGAATGAGTACGCTCGTGCAGGTTTTGGCGTTAAAGTTAATTTGAAATTGGCTTTAATTATTTATTATATTTCGTAATATACGTAAGATACGATGAAACATATAGAGTAATCCACGACAATTATCCAGAAGGTGATACCGTATGGGGGTGCGCGATACTGGTAGATCAAGTGTTTTGTGGAACGAGCTTTATCTAAGTATTGTGTGGAAAATTCAATCGATTCAAAGGGAAAGGAAGAGCGTGGTAGGGATAGCGGATTCAGTATGGCTGGAAAAGTTTACAGAACAAACGACATATCGAAGTAAGACGCTTCCAGCTCTGAAACGTTAATATGATAATGATTTAATGTCAAGGGATGATAACAATGATGGGGATTCCAACTTTACAAACACTTTGATGCTGAATATTCAAATATGGACGCAAAGAAATGGATTGAACAACAGCCAAATGTTGGCAACAAGATAGACGCAAAAGCTTGCAAACGTGGGTTGATTTTGAGAGGAGTTTTTGGCAAAGCTTTGTATAGACGGTAACTGAGAGATGGGAAAAATGCGTGAAAGCGGCAGAAATCAAAAGAACCGATATCTCAGTTATGCACAACACAAGTACAAGCTATGCAAGGAGCTCAACCTGTTGTTGCGTGAGGTTAAACAATAAATAATAACGGGATGTACATCATTCAGTGGTGCGAGTGGTTTATTGTCTGTGCATCATGTAGACATAGACAAATTTATTGATGATTTATCAGCACAAGAAAAGATTGCCATTTCTAACCCTGCAGTACGTAAGACACCTGCAGTATCAACAAGGAAATCGTATGGACAAAAATTCGGCGAGAATCGTGAACGCGACGAAACGATTACATGTTTCAGGTGCAATAAACAAGGACACTACGCCAAAAATTGTCCAAATGTCAAAATAAAGTCCGAAGGTGAGCAAAGCCAAATAAAGTGCACTAAGTGTAAAAAGAGCGGACCCATACGTAAGGTGTGTTCATCGGTATTGTCGATAAATTTACTTACGAACTCAATATTATGTGAAAAATTTCTACGAGAAGTAAAAGTTGATAATATTGAGGTGACGGCGCAAATAGACATGGGCGCGAGTGTCTGTTTAATTACGCAGGAGACAGTGACAAAGTTAAAACTGGAAACTACATCATGTAAGATCGCATTATACGGTTTTGGGGATAGTCGCGTAATGAGTGATGCGTCAGTGGTGGTTAGTTTGGAAATCGACGACGCGAAAGTTGAAACGACAATGTATGTAGTAAAGGATAAACTTCAAACACAAGTTTTGGTTGGTCGTACCTTTACGGAACACGAAGACATTGCGTACGTTCGCGTTGATGATAAGCTTTATTTTGGTAAAAGAAGAAAATTTGAACGTTGTAGAAAAGTCGTCTCGAATCGATGTTGTAGCGAAAGTAATTAACGTGTAGCAAATGGAGAAGTGAATTTAGTAAACGCATTCGTTGAAAATAAAGAAATTCTAGTGCCAATTGTAAATACGACTGCCGACGATTAGAAAAGGAAGAAATAATTGGTGTAATCAGAAATGCTTGCCATGTAGAAGACATTTATGAAACAGAATCGTTAGAAGTGGCCGTGAGCCAATAACGAAGAAATGTTAAACGTTAGTGAATATTTGAGCGAAAAACATTGTAGTGAGTTAATGAGAATTGTTTGAATTCTTATGCGAAACTGTTTTGCGTTAAACATTAAAGAGCTCGGCTGTACGAACGTTATGGAAATGAGATATGCTGACACAGGTGTTCCAGTTCGTGCCAAGCGCTATAAAATGTCGATGGTCAGAACAGGCGATGACAACTGCAATCGTAGAAGATTGGAAACAGGAAGGATCATTACCGAAACTACATCGTCGCCATGTCAATGCCGTGTTTATTAGTGAAGAAGAAAGTGGTAGAGCCGTGTTTGGTTATTGCGACAGGCGCTTAATAAACAAACGAAAAAATTATCGTACCCTATTCCGTCTGTGGAAGAACAGTTTGATATCTATTTGTACGGCTATAAGATCGTTCCCGATTTTGGATTTGCGGAAACGCTTATTTACAAGTGCCATTAACCCGAATCTCAATAAAATGCTTTCATAACGAGTGACACAACAAGACAATTTACACGAATGATGTTTGGTTTGTGTAACGCACCGTTCGAATGGCAGATTGATATCCATAGTGTTAGGACCAGCTACTGGCGAATGTAGAGAAATTAGCGTTAGTGTTAAATTTGAAATTTGGAGCGTTTACTAAAGACGACCTTTTGAGTTTAATGGGATAAAAATGATTTTCGTGTCACTCTTCGGTTAAACCGAAAGTGACCCAAATTTTGGATTTTTAAATGGGACACCCGGTAGTTTTGACATTTTCGGAATCAGCGGATCATTTTACACACGATTTGACTATTTTCAAATTTGCAGGAAAAAAACTTAAACGCCGCCTATGGTCAAAACTCATTAAGAACACTTCTAGTTATGCCTACAAAATTAGAAACCGCAATTTTTAGCACGTGAAGATTATACCTCTTTAAAGTTTCCTAAATCACTTTTATTAAATTTACTCAATATTTTCAAATGTAAACATGCCGGGTATATCCGACAGGAGTAAAGAGACAATTTTTCCAATTTTTGATACCAAATTTTTTCGAAAATAAATGGCCGAAAATAAAATCACAGTAAAAGCAAATCTAAGATCTGAGGCATGCAATCAGCATAAAATAATTTCTAGAAAAAATAACAACCTAATCATTGTTTTCTGCTACTCCTTCAACATTTCTGGAGTGACGGCGTGTTAAATGCATTTAAAATGCGTTCTTCCAATTCAGCAAGATTGAAAACTGGTGTAGCATAAACAATACCCTTGATGTGACCGCACAGATTAAAGTCAAGAGGAGTGAGATCTGGGGATCGTGCTGGCCAACCACTGGCCCGTGAGTAGAGATGACATTCTCTCCAAAACTTTCCAACAAATGCTGCGTCTGTGTTGAAAAATCAGTTGGGCTAACAACCGTGTGAAGGCAGAGTTATCGAACAGTACTTCCTGGATTTGGTTTCTTAGGAAACCCAAATACCGAACTCCAGTCAGCGTGCGCTTGGAATAAAAATCGGACCGATAATTCGGTTTCCAGAATCCCCGCCCAAACATTGACTCCAAATCTTTCTTGAAATCGACCAGGTCTAATAATGCGCCTGTTGTTTTGTGACCAATACCTGCAATTCTGCCGATTAAACATTGCATTATTACAAAACCTGGATTCATCCGTGAACAAGAATTTTTCACAAAATCGTTATCGTTATGCTTGTTTAGTAGAAGCCAAGTACAATAAACCCGTCTTCTGTCTTCATCACCATCATTACAAATGCTGGTGTAAATTGTACTTAAACGAGCGATAATTATGGTTCTTCAGAATTCGACGCACGGTTTCTCTTGACGCATCCACCTCAAAGCAATCTCTCTCCAACGACGCCGTAGCATTCATATTAACAAACGCCAACGCACGTTAATTTTAAATCTTCACAACCAACAAAGCGATCCTTCCCTTTCTCTTACGCGCGGATTACTTTTTCATAAAATTTTCCAGCTTTTGGAAGTACGTAAAATGGTTGGCGCCTACCGGAAACCGCTCTGCGTAGAGTTGTTGCGCTTGACGGCCGTTCTTCCTACACTCGCCGTAAATTAACAACTGTATGTCGACTTTTCGTTTTGGGAATAGCCCTATTATCAATAAATTGTTCATAATGATAATTTAGTTAATTATTATCAACAACAATCAAACTAAAAAAACTTTTTAAAGTGCAAAATTCAAAACAGAGAATGACAATCTGTTTTGATAAATAAATTATTATTGAGTTTTAGAAACCGCGTTTTTCTTTTTGTTTCCCTTCTAAGCTGTCAATAATTCTTGGGTTTTTTATTTTTTTTTGTTCGAACATGTAACGTTATGTTTTTGGTTTGGGAAAAAATCGTCTTCACTCCTGTCTGATGTACCCGGCATGTTTGTTTGAAAAAATTAGTTAAATTTGATAAAAGTGATTTAGGAAACTTTAAAGAGGTATAACTTAATTCACATTATAAAAATTGCGGTTTCTAATTTTCTAGACATAACTAGAAGGTTCTTAATGAGTTTGACTATAGGCGGCGTTTAATTTTTCCTAAAAATTAATTTAAAAATTTTTTTTAAATATTTTAAATCTCATGATCATCGTTAGTGTAAAATGGTCCGCTGGATTTCGAAAATGTCATAAAATACTTGGTTATTCATTTAAAAATCCAAAATTTGGGGTTACTTCCGGTTTAATCGAGACGTCCTGTTGAGAGAGTGCACATGGATCATTGCGGACCTTTGGTGAAGTCGCGACGGGGCAATGTTTACATTACGTGCGAACACGAAATCGTAAAATACGATTTGATGTCGTAAAGAAATTCATAGATTTTTGGATTATCTATAAAGCTAGGTTTCCATTTCATTAAAATTTGCGCCCAGCATGTTGCTGTGGACTTGTTGCGGGACAAGTTGAAATGGAAACGGATGCAGCGCTTGTTGGGCGTATGCTGTGCGCAGAAATTGTTTGGAGGCAAATTTGTTGCGGCGCAACGTGGCTCAACACGTTGGAAACGTCTTCCCGCTTGGGCACAGTGTTGCAAACCCCTGTTGCCCAGACGGTTGTGTTTACTTAATGCGTGGTTGTCTGTCGACTACGACAATACGCTCGTTTAGTGCTATTGAAATAGTGATATTGTACGATAGTTTGTGTGTGTGCGTACTTTGAACATGAGTGATAACTGTGATATACTGAAGCTTATTGAAATGTTTGAACAGAAAACTGTTTTGTGGGATGTAAGCAAACACAAGAACTCTAATTCTAGATTGGAAGCAATCCATAACATTGCTGTGACTCTAAACCGAAAAGACCTTGAAGGTTGAGAAAACTTCATACATTAAACTTCAATTTCTTAGGAAAAGGTCAAAATTGTAAAAAGTATGAAGAGTGGAGGCAAAAACTACAAACCCACCATTGTGGTGATTTACGTTTTTTCTTGTTTTTCATCAATACAGCGCCTAACATCACCATAATCTCGGCACTTGTGCGTTGTTCGTCCATGATGGGAAAACAACACTGGCGTGGTGCAAATGGAAATAGTGCACACTCTGCTGCAACGCAGGCCCAACATGTTGGGCGCAAAATTTAAACTGCCTTTCCACAACGCGCGCAACATGTGTCCGACTTGCACTCAACATGTAGAGCGTAAAGTTGAAATGGAAACACTGCTAAGAATAGCAACCAATCGAGGGATGAGTTTTTCGTCAAAGAAATTTTGTACGGATCAAGGAATAAAACACACTTTAATATCGAGTCGATATCCTGGGGCAAATGGTCGAGAAATCAGAAAGAGTAATGAACGTTTTTGATTTCGTCACTATTGACAGCAACAAAGGAAGAAGAAAACTCGGATTCTCTGTTATCAAAAGTGGAACGCGATTTAAATTTGTCGATAAACAAAACTACTATGAAGACACCTTTTGAAATGTTATACGGTTATCTGCCCAATTTTGATAACGCTGTAGTTGAATGTTTATGTGATAGCGGCGAAGATAAATGGAAACCGTCTAATGAAATTCGTGAACAAGTACGGGAATAAATGTTGCAAGGACAACAATTACAAAAGACGGTACGATGCAAAAAGTTATGCAGGAATTCGTTATCAAGTGGGCGACATTGTTGTATTAAGGGACCAGGTATGGGAGTACCGACAAAGACTCGGGTGCCGTACAACAAAATACGAGGATGTATTGATATCTAGTTAGCCTAGACCAGTTCCTTGCGTAAACAAAATTTTGCGTTACCATAGCAACGAACAATAACTTATTAGAAGTGTCAGTTGTAAAGTTTGACGTCAAAAAGTAAACCAGAGTCACGCAATAAATTAAATGAAAAAGATGTCCACCGAAATTGTGAAAATCGAAAAATTGGAGTATCGAGCCATCATCAAGTACCTGTATTTAAAAGGGTTAAGAGGTAAGCAGTTTACGAATATGCTTAATACCCTTGGTGATCAATGTCCTTCGTATGCGACCGTCAAAAATTGGAATGCAAGCTTCAAAAGAGGTAAATTTTCCATTGAAGATGATGACCGATCGGGAAGGCCAGTTTCTGTGTCAGTCCCCGAAAATATCGATGCAGTTCATGACATGATTTTCAGACCGTCGAATTGGGCTAAAACGGATATCTGAAGCACTGAATATTTCATACGAACGCGTTCATCATATGGTTCACGTCAATTTGGACATGAGAAAAATTGCTGCAAAATGGATCCCCAAATGTTTGAATGTTGACCAAAAGCGTGCAAGGGTGCATCGCGTTCGATCTGTGCTCGATTTGAAAACGATGTAGACTTCTTAAACCGAATTGTTACTATGGATGAGACTTGGGTACATTTCTACGATCCAGAAACAAAGCAACAATCGATGGAATGGCGACACTCTGTTTCTCCAAGACCTAAGAAGTTTCGTGTCCAAAAATCTGCTGGAAAAGTTCTTGCTTCAGTTTTTGGGATTGCCATGGAGTAATCATGATTGATTTTTGGATAAAGGTAGAACAATAACTGGAGATTACTATTCGACATTACTGACCACTCTACGGGAAAATATTAAAGAGAAAAGACGCGGAAAGCTATCCAAAGGTGTTTTGTTTTTGCAGGACAACGCCCCTGCACACAAATTTCATGTTGCCATGCAAAAATTCGTGATTTAGGGTTTGAATTACTAGAACACCCCCTTCACTCGATTTGGCTCCGTCCGACTATCACCTCTTTCCTCAACTGAAAAAAGTTTAAAAGGTCGTACATTTTCTTCCAACAAGGAGGTAATAGAAGCTGTGGAGGTCTGGTTTGCAGAGCAGAAGAAACATTTTTTGAAAGGTCTTGAGACGTTGCAGGTTCGCTGTAATAAATGTATCCAATTAAGAGGAGAATATGTTGAGTAATAAAATATTTTGACATTGAAATTTTGTTTGGTTCTATAGTAGGCTAAGAATTTTTCAATATACCCTCGCATGATCGCGAAAGTTTTATCGGCCGACACTTATCAAGTGACCAAAATTAGGGAACATGATTAGAGGAAATTGAGCAAATCGAATAGCGAAGTCAGTGACGATGATGCAGTTGAAGGAAAGACGCACGCTATCGACGACGACAAAGATCAATGCCCGAAAAGAAAATAAACTTGCCAGAAAAATTAAAGATGATTTTGTTTTGTATTAGGTGACTTTATTGTATTTTTTAGTTAAGCATTATGTAATGTAGCATTTATTTGTAATTTATAATTATTCAGGAGAATAATGTTGTGAGGATGGCCGAATGTGAGATTTGAATTTGGATTTGCCGTTAAATGTCCCCACTAAAGAGTCAGAAGTAGAGGAAGGGCATTAGTAGCATGACGAAAGGATTGGTGGTGTGAATGCGAATGAGTACGTTCGTGCAGACTTTGGCGTTAAATAAAGTTAATTTGAAATTGGCCTTAATTATTTATTTATTGCGAAGATGACAAAAGCATTATCTACGGCCAAGATATTTTTCCTATTATTAGAACCCAGTGGGTTTACTCCGTTCTGATGAAAAGATGCAGATGGTGTAACTCATTTGTTAGTACAGAGTACAAAACTTAGTGTGGGATGCTACTTGTTCTGATACTTTAGCCAACATCACAGCATCTGCTACAAATGCAGCAGCAAATTTCAAGGTGAAAAGAAAGTTTACTAGAGACAATGGTTTAGTTCAGCAAGGTTATTATTTAGTGCCCCTGAGTGTCGAGACCTTTGGAGCTCGGCAGTTAGCGAATTCATTGATGAACTACGTGATAGGATCTTTCAAGCCACTGCACTGGTGAGCCACGTTCAAGTCTATATCTGATTTAGAGATTAAGTTTGGCCATTCCAAGGGGGAACTGTGCAAGTGTTCAGGTTACAATTTCTCCTACTATCCCGTTAGTCGAGATTTTTGTATTATAAAATGTATATTGTATACCCTTCTAATATTTTATACTCTAAATGATTAATGTCCACCCAATAAAAGTAATATTTATAATAAGAATAATAATGATAATAACAGAAAAATAATAATAAGAAATACATTTTTTACATTTAAACGGTGTGTCAACTGAGTGCACAGTGCACATTTGTTACAGAACCTGCACATACACACCACTGTTCTAAAGAACATGCTAAATATTTTCTAATGCAATTTAAAACTTTTCTGAAAATCATCAAATTTTTACCACCCATCTTAAAATTTCCTTATTACATTTTCCAAATCTGTAATTTAGTGCTTCTTATCAACAAATCCTGAACAAAGTGTGACTTTATTTAAAAAATTTTAAACTTTTCTAGGTGGTAGGAGTAGTACGATTAAACTTCTGTAATATTCCACAAAAAATATAATTTTAGTATTTACTTTTATTATCTTACACTTTATCATTATAATATACTCTTGAAACAATAATTTGATTGCTCTAAGTCTAGTAAGAATGTCTTTTAAAGCTCCCGCATGAAAATCCTATTATCGCTCTGTTTCACAAAGAGATAAATGGCATTCCTTTTATTCTGAAGGGTCTTATATTAAATTATTTAAACATTCAGAGTATGTAATAAATTTGTGTTTAAATAACGTAAGCATAAAAAATTGCTTGTCATAAATTAATGGTTAAGATTAAAACGCAAAAGTACTTTTTGTAATTTGTTAATTCCTGGCTATGTTAAAACTTAGGTACACATTATTTGCCATAGTAGCTAATTGGATATAAAGTATTTAAGTCTTTAATTTATTATTTGATTAAACATACAACTTAGGTAACAATTGTTTGTGATTGCTAATTTATTTTTTTTTAATACACCAATTTATATTGCTAACTTTGATCATTGTTGTAGAAAAGTTTATATAAGGGTGTTATTTCGTCAATTATTAAGTTCATTCTTTGCTTTACTTTTATTACACAAATATATGAGTTAATTTATATTGAAGCAATGTTTTGGCCAAATATACTATAATAAATAAATAAATCCTAATACCTTAAATACTATCCTGTATTGTAACTTTAATTATTATACAGTGACGTTATAGATAAAACACTTTTTGACAACTACAACAAATTAATATCAATAAAACAGGCAACTTAATTTTCTAATTTTCTACATCCTCCCGGGCAGCAGTTATCTCTAATGGAAACAAGAGCTGTATCGGTTTTCTTAAAATAGTTTTGTTACTAATTTCACAAGCTCGAACTATATTATCCCGATCGTGAAAAACCTTTGTTATTCTCACTAATTTCCACAGCAGTCGTGGAATGTTTTGATCTTGTAAAAGACATACATCTCCAACATTATAATTTTTAGAAGTAATTGAAAGAATCTTAATTGTTGCAGATAATCACATGAACACCGCTTCCAAAACTTTTTTATTAAATTATTTCTGTCTTTCCATTTTTTCAAAATGTCATTTCTACTTACAGATACGTTGCTACTATCTATGCTAAATCACCATTCGTTACTGCCGATTAAAAATGTGATGGTGATAAGATTAACAAATTTTTCCGATCACTATCGACATACGTTAGTGGTCTTGAATTGACTGTAGCTTCTACTTCAGCCAGTTCAGTTTGTAAGTAATCATAATTCAAAGATTTCTTACCAAGAAACAGTTTTAGAGCATCTTTCACAGTTTTTACCATTCGTTCCTAGAAACCTCCCCACCATGCGGCACGTTCAATTATCAATCGCCATTTAATACGACAAGAACTAACAAAATTTTGAAATTCTTTATTTATCATTACTTAAGACAATTGTTGTCATTCTAAAGCTGCACGTTCAAAACTTTTGGCGTTATCAGAATAAATTAGGTCCGGAATTCCTCGTTTTGAAATAAAACGCCTTAAAGCATTAGTACAGCTTTCTGTTGACATGTCTGGAACCATTTCTAAAAGAATGGCTCTAACAACAGCGCATGTAGATAACATTATATTCACTTTTTGCCTGCCATGCAACTCATTAACTATATATAATGGGCCAGCAAAATCTACACCCGTTACCTTAAATGGAGCAGCAGGTGAAATACGGTCCTTTGGTAAAGGTGCAAAAGGTTCATTTGCTGATGTACTTCGCAATTTTTTGCAGATCATACATTTGCTTATAATTGATTTAACACGTTGTCTACCTTGAATAATCTAAAAGCGTTTTCTTATTTCGGTCAATGTTATATTAACACCACCATGTTTCGTTAAATTATGGGTGTTCTAAATTATTCTTCCGTTAACATAGACCTCTTTGGTAAAATAATAGGTGTTTCGTTTTAAAAGGTAATAACGATTCATACAATCGACCCCCTAATCTTAACAATTCATCTTCTAAAAATGGGTTTAAGGTAACGATTGGTGAAGATGGGTCTAATTTTTAACCCCTTTGTAAAGATGATGATTCTTTACTAAAATACTGTTGCTGGACAGCCTTTAACCAGCACTTTTCGCTATATTCCAACTCTAAAGCGGATAATACATTTAGTCTCTTTTGTTTGTTTTTCAAATTTACCGTGAATCTAATTATATATGCACTCTCATAATATTCTTCAGGCTACTATACTTATGAAGAGGCAAAATAGTGTCGACATCTTTTTTTTCGTTTTCTCGTTGAGCTAATGTTGACAAAGTTTCTACCTCAATCGTGTGTTCCTCTTTGGGCCAACTATTACAAGCTTCCTTCAACCAATCAGGGCCATGTTTCCAAATTGAAGAATTCAAAATCATTTTGGCGTTAACACCTCTTGTTAACAAATCTGCTGGATTCTGTATGCCGGCAAGTTTTTGAATTTCAATAACACGGTTACATACGTATGGTTTCCATCTGATAGCCTTTCCTCTTATCCAATGGAGAGTAATCTTAGAATCGATCCAAAGAGTGCAATACTTTATTTGTACATTAATATTTGACAATATAAAATGCTGCAATCGAGCAGCATACACTGTTGCCGTTAATTCTAGTGTAGGCAAAGTCAGACTCTTGTCTCCATTCTCTTTTATAGGTGCTACTCTATGAAAATTCTCTCAAACTTGATATTTCAGAGCACCATTTTACGAAGTCATTAGCCAAAGTATTCGGTAAAGGAAAATCCCAGTCTAATTTTGCTCTCCAAATTTCTTGTAGTAATATTTTGCCTCTTATCACAAACGGACTTAAAAATCCTAATGGATCAAAGATCTTTGACGTTGTTTGTAACACGCTTCTTTTAGTTATTGGGTTATTATTTAGAGCGTCCTAGACAGACGTCAAATCTATTGCTAATTCGTCAGTATACCAGAAAATTCCCAAAACCTTTGAATAATGGATTTGCTCTGTAAATCCAATCCCATTTTATTCCTCAGAGAAACATCGTTAGTATTCCACTTATGTAGATTCATACTTGCTTTCAATAGAATTGTCTTCGACTCATAATAAATACGTTCAGCAGTATCAATGTTATCTACAGCAACTACTAAATCATCAACATAAAACGATGAAGTTAAAATATCAGCAGTATTTTTGAATTCCTCAGATTGTGAATGAAAATGTTTCTCGAGCGTAACTGCCAAAAGGAAAGGACTACAGGTTACACCAAAGTTTTCGCGTTAAACTCTTTAATCTATTGAAAGCGCCGTTGTAATTTGAATCAAGATACACATTTGAGTCCTTCCACGGTAAACCAACACAATACCGATTGTTTTGGAAATAAATATTGTCTTTTAAAAACTCATCCGTTTGAGATTTCACAATATCGTTAATTTCCTTTATTTCGATACCTTCAAGAGACCAAAGTTTTTAAATCCTCATCAAATACTGTTTCGCATTGTACGTGTAGAGTATTTGCCGCATTAACACTAACAGCAAAAGCGTACTCACTTGCTTGCTCACCACCTACACCGTAATAGTCCACCCAAATTTCGTTTCAATTCACTAAACTTTCAGTAATTTTTTTCGTAAATTGTTAGTCACTAACTTCCAGTAACAGTCTGCACCGATTAATAAGAAATACCAGGAATAACACTTAAATTAGTTCTGACTATATCAGACAATGGAAAATTGATACTAAATTCGTAAATAAGATGATCTTCTAATGAAGGCGAACATAAAGAATCGAAACAAATTTCCGGCACTTCTACTGCGTTAATTGTAATCTGGTCTTCGTTATAATTTCCTTTCAACGTTACAGCAACTTTTCTACATAATCGAACTGGAGACCTCTCAGATTTGCCAAATGGCATAATTGAAATTTTATGAGTACCAATTACAGGTAAACTCAACTTTCGCGATAAACATTCCTTAATAATTGTCATTTAATCTAGAATCATGCGTACAAAATTTCAGGTAACGCCAGTGGTATTAACTATTTGCAATAAGCTGTTTGTAAATAAATGTTACGTAAGTTACCATTTGACAATAAATTTGCTTTATTGGTCGTATTCGAAATAGAACTAAAGGGTATAGGTTCATCTCGTTTTTTATAGTTCGGATCACACACGAAGTTGCGTACTTTGATTTACATTTTGAGCAATATATTTTCGTTCTGCAAAACTTAGAATTATGATTAAGTTTGGTGCACCTAAAACATCGTCTTAAAGATCTCAAAACTTCTTTCTATTGAGGTAATGTAGCCTGTTCTACAAACTCTAGTTCTAATTTTATAAAGCTTACAAGATGAGAAATCTGCCATTCGTAAGAGACTTCTTTACTGCTTATTCTGCTTGCAACAATCGACTCCTTATCATTATAATCACTTTTACCTGTTTTTTGTAAAACTCTGTTTTCATTGAAAATGGCAACACTTTTAGAACAATCGATTTCACCATGATCCCATAGTTTTGTGGTGATATACCAAGACTCTCTAGAGATCGAGTAATTTTAGAAGTAACATTGTACAGTTTTCTCAAAGAAACAACATCTGTTCTATTTTTCACTGGCCTTAAAGCTAACAATTGCTGTATGCAACCATCTATAATTCTCTCGTTATTTCCATACTGTTCTATTAAGAGTTCAATGGCATCGTTATAACTTGAACAGCTGGACGTTAATTCTTGAACGGTTACTGCTGGAGTTCCCGTAAGAACAGATTTTAAATAAGTAAACTTTGTAGAATCGTCAAGCTCATCATTTGTGTGAACAGCAAGATTATACTGTTCCCAAAAGGCAGGTCATAATTACCATTAAACTTAATTAACTCTAACAGGTAATCTCACCGTCATTTTCTTTTGAAACTTTTGACAACTACAACAAATTCACATCAATAAAACGGGCAACCTAAATAACACCTGAATAACTAAAAAATTAAAAATATTGTTAAATTTCAGGTAACTATACTCCGTTATTATTAATTATCGCACAAAAATGTTATAAACAATAGTTTTCTCCATTGTAAGCCCTAGGGCCTCAAAGTAATATCGGTGTGATTATGAAATTCTTTTATTACCATTCTTTAATTTTAATAAAATTTCGAACAGTGCCAAGGACTCAGTAACCCTAAATACTAAGTGAAACGCAACCAAAAAAAACAAGAAGGATAGAAAAACTGAAAACCCAAAAAAAATCAACCGAACTTATGGCCTAAACCCTGCATTGTACCTTTGAGTAGCAAAATTAACCCACCAGGAACTTTACACTGTAACAGTAGAAGGTAAAACAGCCGACATAGTCAAGTGAGAAATTAACGAAACACATGAAGGTTTATGATGAGCGTCTCCAAGACAAGGAAGAAAGCGAGTATAGGTTGGTACTTTGAAAACGGGTCATAGGTTAATGGTTTTGGTATCAAAATGAAGCTAAAATTAGTCCGGATAGCTGTTGCTATTAAGAGTCAGCTGAATTTTACGTTGTTTTCAAAAATTTGTCAATAAAAATATAAGTAGAGTTTTGATAATGAAAGAAAAATAGTATTGGGTTGCCTAAACAATCAACATTCCTACGTTTTGACAATAAGGCTGAAAGGAAAGTCATTAATAAGCAAATAAAAAGCTTTATTCCCAAGGAAACACCGAATGATATTAGAACTAAATTAAATAGGGAAGGTTACAATAAATAAGCATCAAAAATTACTAATTTTAATTGACGAATTTTCAAAAGACCGTGTAATTCAGCGCAATATTTTAGCTGCGTTTTGATACCAAAACCATTTTTGTCACTTGAAAGGGCGAGCAGGAATTCGAAAAAACCAGTTCACAATTCTAAATCCCTATGACCCGTTTTCAAAAGCACCACTCTGTATAGCCATTTCTGCGCATATTCACATTCCATGGACCTGATGCAGGCAAAGTCTGCCAAAAAATTCGAAAGAAAGTCGATATTTACCGTCGTTCACCAAACATATCCGAGAGGCATGCGGTACGTGATAGAGAATGTTTTTTTGCCAAATATGCATAAAACATTAAAAATAAAATTAGAGAAGTTTGAAATAACATTAATTTCCGAAATTATACTCAGAAGCGACAAGAATCACCTTTCTTGCTTACCTTCACGATAAGACTACTCGAAGGACTTGAAGACAACTGTACAACTTTTAACAATAGATCTTGTCTAACTCTTTATTCACTAATGATAGTAAGGCTGGAGACATTGGAAAATTTAGAATGAAGAATAGTCCAACCAGGACCTGTAATAATTGTTCAAAAAGTATCAAAAGTCAAGTATGCCGAGAAAAGAATAACCTAGAATAGTTCAGTTTAAATAAAACGCGCATCGTCACGTACACTATCGAGTGTGTAACTCAAATAGAATCCATTGCGAATATTTCACTGTTCATAGCGGTTTTCCAAAGCACTTAGATAGTATGGAACACTGACATCCGAAGTAAATGGTAGACAAACTAAGTAAAGCAAAAGTCTAGTGAATTCAAGCCTGCTGTACAATAAAAGGTCGTATTAATACAAAAGAAACCAATTGCGTCTGATAAAAAGGTATAAATTACTCATTATTAGTCGTTCGGGTTTAGACGGGGATTGGTGAATCGCTGAAAAAAACCTTGCATAGCCGCGACGATTAAACTAACTAACCAGAGCTCATTGTGCGTTTTTGAATTTAGCGCACTAATCGAAAATTGTAATTAATCGGTTAAAATTCAAATTTAAGTACCAAACGTAAAATCTTCCCAAGAGCAACGATTGTTTACCTGAGCTCGGTAAATAAGTAAAGCGCTTTGCGAGGATTATAAAAATTTACCTACCAAAAACGTCGCACATAAAACTGAATAAAAGATTGCCTTTCAAGAATTGACGACCCTGGTGCAAGAAGGGGATAAGTGCATAATTTGTGAGATTTGCATATTTAGGTTGTAAAAGTTGCTCTTTTTGTCTGGTGCAAGTATGAGATACGTACGGGTAATAGATACTGAATTATGATAGCAAACTAAATATCCCGTGGTATGGTCCCGTGCAATAACGGAATAAGATATGTGGACACTTGCAAAGAATTTAATGTATTAAATAATAAGATGCAAAGCGCTGATTTCGAAGAAGAAGTCTGAATGCTTCTATAAAGAGCTAAAGGAAAAGTCCAAAGAAGCGCAAGAAATGATGAAATTGAAGTTTTGTGCATCAATTTTCAATAAAATATGCCCTTCCTAAAGTGCCTTCCGTAGATGCATTTTATTTACGACAGTTATGAGTACAAAATTTCTGCATACATTCTGCAAAAACTAGGGCTGCATATTTCTTTATGTATGATGCATCTATAGCTAAAAAAGGATCAAATGACGTGTTAAGTTTTCTACATTATTATTTTAAAAACGTTTTGAATTCCAATGTCAAAATCCTAAATTTATTTAGCGACAACTGTTGTACGCATGTCATAAAGGAAAATTTGATACCATAATTCATCGTTTCCCTGAGCCAGGGCATCTTCCCTGCGATCGCAACTTTGGAATAACCAAAAAAAAAAGAAGAAATGTGCCACTCTCTTTAGAGCGTGACTGTTTCATAAAATATCATTCATAGCTCGGTATGTTCCCAATGTACTCAATCGAGTACATACATATATATTAAATTTTGATTTTCAATGTGACTTCCATGTATTTTTCTTTTCACAATAAAGTGCTAAAAATGATTTTGTGATTAATTTTCTTAAATTCCAAAAAAAGTGTCGTGGATGAACGTTGCATTATGTATGATTTACATTCAAAAACCCATAAACCAAATCACATACAGTATCATATTAATGCATTATTTGCAAAACATGGTCATTCTGTTTGTAGATTACCTTCTTGTCATCCAGAGTTGAATTCCAATGAGAAAAACTGAGGTACAGTTAAAAATTGTCATTAAAGTTAATGACATTGAGTCAAATCAGTGGTTACAAGTTGTTGCAGTAAATTTTATTACTACGTAACCAGGCTGATTAATTGAGGACATTTAAAGAATGCATAGAATTCGCAAAGAAATATATACTACAAGTAAAATAACATTAATATTGACATAAAAGATATTTTGAGTAATCTCTTTCTTTTTTTAAATAGGTACTCACATAATTATTTAAATGACAATAGAACATCAAGTACAGATTAACAATATAAACAATTAACCGATATATTATAAATTTGAATTAGTATTTTGCCAAAATAAACGATAACATGATGATACATTTTATTAATTTTTAAATAGTTAATTGTGAATAAAAGAGTATACAAACCTCGGCAAAAGCTCCATTCCTGTTTTCGATAAGGGTTCACCGAGAGGCAAAGCCTCGAGGTGAACTATAATTCTATCGAAATAAGAATGGAATACTTTCCGCCTCGGTATGTAATGTACTATTGTTTGAAAATGCAATTGCTCTAGGCATGGTATTCATAAATATGAACAAAACACTGCCAATTAAATGTCAAAATTTAAAAATTGAGAATGTTAAGTTACCCACTAATAGTATTCGCAGCACTCCAAACGGCTGTGGGGGGAACTATTTATTATACAAAACTGTCCAATAAAGCTTAGATATCTAAATTTACGCCGGAAACGATCACGGTACTAAATTCCATGTAGTTAATTGTCAAGCTTTAGAGGTTAATGGTTATGATTTTATTTAGGTGCGTATAAAATAGTACACACACTCAATGCACTAATTCGTACGTTTCTGTGTTTACTAACACATTATTTAATATTTTAACAATATTACTGTATCAGAGTTTCAATATTAAATTGTTATGCATGTATTTAGAAAAATCTAAATATGTAGATATCAACCACAGCTGCCACAAAATTTTAGTTTACAGTCGGTGTGAGCCGCAGAACACAGTTTGAAATTTAAATGTAAATACAAACCACAAAAGCAAAATGTCGATATCAACATATCATTCGTCACACCAAAACCACTGCTCCATTTATTAAAGTTTCACGACAAGAAACCCAAATTTTGGCAGAAACGTCAATCGACGCCTCTTTACTTTTCCGTATAAATTTTGTTAATTATTTTCCTACTCATTGATTTAATTAAATAATTTAATTAACATGTTGTAATAATGTTTTTGTGCATTTTAAAAAAATACTCATACTTTAAGCGTTAATTGTTGAAGTTGATTGATACTCAATTATTTTCTATTTTAGGGTGTGTTATATAAATTCAATTACGATTGATTTAGCTGGTCATCGCGTTAAAAGCTTAAAAAATGTTTTAGAACGCTCGAAATTGGCCAGGTAAATTTAATTTAAAACTGAAAGCTTGTTTGATAGCTTGGCAGTAAACCTGCAGTAAACCTACTACGTTTTAGAAATAATTTGATGTAATATGTAAATAATGATTTATAATAGATTTAATTTCCACCACACATAGGTAGGTCCATAAAGTTGTACGAATATAAGTTATGACTAATTTAAATGTAGTACATCGCACAGAGGAATAAAGGAAAATATTGTAACAGTTTTTTAATTTTGTCTGCTCTTATATTTTAATTCGTTTATTAGACGTTTAACATTTTTGTATTTTCATAAAATCATTAGAATTTATCATTAAGATATAAGTTTACAACAAATCGAAATGCGCAGTTATCTTTAGGTATGTCAAATAAAGCAATAAGCATGTGACAAATACGAAATTTAAGTAATTCATATGTTCAGTGTCACTATTAAATTTACTACATTAATCTTATTTTCGCATAACCTAATTGAATTAACAGAAAACCCAGAAGCTAGATTTTCAGGCATAGCGTCGTGGTTCAAAGAGAAGAAAAAGATGTGTCAATCCAATTAAGTACTTTATCTGATCTGTTCTTAAATATTAAATAATCACCACAAAACATTTAATACAGTAAAACCTCTAAATAGCGGTCACTAAAATTTGTTGCAAAACTGACCGGTATATAGAGGTGGCCGTTAACTGGGAGGAAAAAATTATTTCTATGCGTTGTTTATTAAAAATCTTTTAAGCATGGAACATAATACGGTTCGCTATAGGGTACTATACAGGGTTGGGAAATAGTCCCGGAACGGCTCAGCCGAACGGTACTTCGTATCAACTTCGGGTTTTCGACACTGTATTCAGCGACATTTTTAGAATTTCTTGACATATATTTCAGGACCGTGACGTCATTAAGTTCGGAGGTGTGACGTAAGTGTCAATTTTTTTAAATGAATTTTATATTTGTATACTTTAAGGAGTCCCGAATTCAACGATCTAACGTTTGTATGGTTTCTGTTATGTAATATGGTCTCAATAAGGAAAAATTAGTAATTGACAATCGTAATTAATAGAGAATTATTTATTTTCTTAATAAATGTTCAAATTGGAATCCTTCCACTGCCTGACAATGTGCTAGCCTGTCCACAAATTCCCCGCATTTTGGAGGGACTGAGGTATAATATTATCAGCAACCGCTAGAATTCTTTCTTGAAGCTCTTGTACCGTAGCAGGTTTTGTGCTATACACTACAGACTTCAAATGACCTCAGAAAAAGAAATCAAGAGAGGTAAGGTCAGGTGACCTAGATGGCCATTCGATATGACCCTTCTACCTATCCTTCTCCGGGAAAGACATTGTCCAAAAAATCTCTTACAATTCTGGCATCTGAATTACTGCGGGTATAACTCTTTCGCGTAATAAAGTAAAATAGGTTTTAGCAGTTAAATTACCATTTAGAAAAAAACGGTCCTATTACATGTGTTCCAATTATACCCGCCCAGACATTTACTTTTTGTGGATGTTGTGTGTGCATTTATTCCATCCAATGTGGATTCTCAGCAGAGCAATCGCGACAATTGTGACGATTGACAAATCCATTTAAACAAAATGTAGCCTCATCGGAAAACAAAATGCGATTTACAAACTGTGGTGTCTCGTCTAAGAAATTCATAATTTGTTGGCAAAGCTGCATTCAACGATCAGGGTCATCTTCCGCAAGTTCCTGAAGTAAGATGACTTTGTAGGATATATTTTATTTCTCCTGAGTATTCTTCGAAGGGATCTTTCACTGTTACCAGTTTCTAACGAAAGTTTCGGAATCGACGTTTTAGGCTGCTCCTGAATAGCTAACAGTACATCTAAAGCTCTGTCATCGCTTGTCGCTGTTTTTGGGCGGCCAGTTTTTGGTAAATTCTTGACATTTCCCGTATGTTCAAAATTGTGCAAAATTCGACATGTTGTCGACTTGGAAATCGGGTTTCGCTCAGGACAAGTATCGTTAAAGAGGTCATTTGCTTTCTGAAGAGATCGATGCCTCTTTTCGAATACAATCATCATGAGTAACGTTATCCGTTCAGTGTCGTTCAGTTGAGCCATTTTAAAGACACGCTTTTAGTCACAAATTAGTATTATAAAAGTAATGTCACAGTGACGTGTGACCTGTGTTTTTATTAAACGACTGCAAAACAACTTTTTTACGTGGGTCTTGGTTTTCTAAAAAAATGGTAAAAAAAGAGTGTCTTTTTTGGATACAGCTGGTTCCTATTTAGAACGATTTCTTCTTTCGACAAGTATCTTTCATCGGGTAAACTTTCCCCATATCAGATGGATAAGTAGAAGGGTCATATCCACTGTTCTCTGTTAATTACGATTGTAATTTCTAATTTTCCTTATTGAGACCACATTACATAACAGAAACCATACAAACGTTACATCGTTGAATTCGGGACTCCTTAAAGTATACGAATATAGAAAAATACACCGGGTGTTTCATTAAAAAAATTGACATTACGTCACCCTCCGAGCGTAATGACGTCACTGTCCTGAAATACATGTCAAGAAGTTCTAAAAATTTCGCTGAAAACTGGACTTTCCGTTGAAATATTTGTTTAAAAATTTGGAATAGGGAATTGCTCGAAAAGTTCTATTTAATTCAAATAATTCAGCTATTCGGTTACACCGGAAGTGGCTACCAACTTTTCTTATTTTAAATGGAGATGATATATTTTTTTGTATATTTGGATTCTACGCTAAAATCTGAGTTACTTTCATGTAGCACAACCTATATGAAAAATCAATAGTTTTGAGATATTCTCATTTTTTGTGAAAAATTGGTTTTGTAGTATTGTTTTCAAACGCTTGTCAATGCTTGAAGAGAAAGTTATAGTAACAAAATTTGGGATATACTTAGGAGGACTGTCAAGTTTTTAAATGATGTGTAATTTGACATCTCATTATTTACAGGGTGTTCAAAATGTTTGGCTAAATCTAACTAACTTCAACTGCCCAAAGTCAATTTTTTAAATGGAACACCTCTGTATCTTGTTGCTCTATGTGATGGAGAATTAGTGGTCTTTCAATCTTCATAAGGGTTCCCTATACCTATCTGTTACCAATTTCCTGCTATCGATGTATTTACATTCAACACACAATATTTGTCTATTTTATTAAATAATTTCTGACTAGTGGCCTGTGGAAATTAAAACAATGAGCCTTATTTATCAAACTTGTAAACGTCGACGTGACACATTATACACGATATGGAAATCCACCAAGAATATTCGAATGAAGACCATACTAAATTTATTTTTATTCATGGAGAATGTTACAAAATTAGTGAATTGTTGTTGTTTCTTCACAATTTTTGTTCTGAACTTGAAAACATGCCGAGAGTACGTCAACATCTTATGTTAAGTGAAAAATTGCTATTTGCAGATGATCTTAAAAATATATCAGACTGTTACAAATATAGAAGATTGCCGTTATATACAATTAGAATTGGATAAAGTTCAGTTGTGGTGTCAATCTAATGGTTTAGATTTAAACATAAATAAATGTTCTATCGTGTCGTACTCCCGGAAACATTCACCTATTGTCTATCCCTACAAGATTAATAATTTACAATTACCAAGACATGAATTAATAAAAGGTTTTAGGTGTTATTTTCGATACCAAGTTCTTGTTTATTCCTCATGTACAAAAATGTAGTAAGTTCGTCATTAAAATTATTGGGTTTTGTTTTTAGAAGTTTAAAATCTTTTTCTAATCCTGCTGTTTTAAATTATTGTACTTTTCCTTGTTGCGTTCTAAATTAGAATACGGAGCTATAATTTGGAGCCCGTTGTATGAAACACATAAGCACAACATTGAAAATGTTCAGAAGATTTTTAAAACTATTATTTTTAAAACTTTTGGATATTATCAGAAAGAGGATTTAGCCAACATAAGCTTTAGTAGTAACTCTTGAAAGTCGAAGGAAAGTATGTAGGTTTAGGTTTTATGGGTTAATTCACAACAAAATTGATTGTCAGGAACTATTAGAATTGCTTTCATTTAATGTACATAATAAGTTAACTAGAAAACTATGGATATGTTTTTACTCTGCAGTTACTTTAACATTTATATATGTCTATGTAAAAATGACCATGGCGAGATCTTACAACTCTGTTATTATCGTGGATTGAGATATATTATATATAGGTATCAACAACTATCCTCGTTTATAGGATGTAGTTAAGAGTGTTATTTGGACACTTTAATTTTTTTTAATGGTTTTTTGGTTATGACATTGATCATTTTATTTCCATTACTATTGTTATAAACAAAGATTAAATTTAAAATGTTGGCAAAGCCTATATACATGTATATTGTCCTGTAGTGGGTAATCTACCTGTTGGGCTAAATAAATAAATAAATAAATAAATGAGCATCGACATTTTGTCCAATTAGTCGATTTTAGAACGTGGGCGTGTTAGTAATTGCTTGTGAAATATTTTTTGTATTGAGGTTTGGTTTTACATTTTTCAGTTTAGTTTGTAAAACAAAAGGATATCATTTGACAAAATCTCTTAGTTTTCACATACTTCACCAATATCTTTAATGTTTACGTAAAAAACTTTGGTTCTTCTTGCAGCGCTTTCTTATGTTGAATACAGCCTCCACTATAACATAGTCTAATTCACTGATTATATCTTGAATACTTAACTTGCGGCTTTTCGGTCAAAAATATCACAATCAATAGATGGCATAATTTTCAAGGCTTACACATTGATTACCTTCTAGTAATAGAGGAAAAGCTGAGCTTAGTGGAATTTCGTCTTCTTCATCGAGAAGCTTGCAGGATCTTTTCTAGAATCCTGCTTTTCGCAAATATTTAGCGTCACTTTTGGGATGTGACATTATCCAAAAAAATTATAAGACTTTTCTATTTTCTTTTTCGTTTTCGTCAAATTTTTTTAGATACGGAGTGTAATCTTTTGTCGTCGAAGCTTTTTCATAAGATACCCATTCTAAGGACAATTTGTTGATGGAGCGTTGAAGCATCATGGATGTTTTACTTTTTCCAATGATAAGTTGTGGTTATAATATTTGTACATAAAGTGAAATTTTAATCTGTTTTGAGTTTTTATGAAGACTATTTGTAAAAGAAGTATGTTGAGAGCGTAGGCGATCGTCAGATCTGTACTTATTCTGCGGTGTATTTAAAATCATTATTATCTTTCGAGCTTTGCTCAAAGTGAAATTGAATGGGAGACTATGAATGTAAAGGTGATGTTATGTGTAGATCAAAATTGAAACATGATAGTTTATTTAATGAGTTGTTTGAATTCATATTAATATTTTATATGTGAAGGTTCAGTAGGGATAAATTAGAAAAAAATTGATAGGTCACATGACGGAAAAACGATGGTGATTGCTCATGACTGTTGAAGATGAAGCTTTACGACAGACATAAAAGATAGGGCCTGTAAAGATCGGAAGCCAGGCTGTTATTTGAACGTTTCATAATACTCCCTTGTGGTATGTCAATGAAATAATAGTACTGCTCTCAGTTTGAAGCCACAGATGATTTGTCAAATCAGGCAGAAGCAAAAAGAAGCGAAATGCACTCAAATGTGGAAAGTACCATGAACAACAGTGGTCGTTCGAAAAGACTAGTAAGATGCAGGAAACTTTTTTGATTCGTCCATATTGACGAAGTGGACTCATCACAGTGAAGGACAATTACCAAAACCTCCCCCAATAAAACGTGCCAAAAATTTAATTTCAAAGAGTTTGCCAGTAATCACCTTCAATTTAAGATACACCAAGTTCTTCGTTTTCAATAACAAAAAAGTTTCGAAAAGACAGATCTATTAACGCAACATAACATCTTCCTATCTGCGGCAATTCTACAGACACTTTAAATGTTACAGGTTAAATTACTAGTAATCCTTTATTGTTTACTTATTATTTTTGTTATTTTAAGACAAACTTATAACCTTAGATTATCATGGAAAAGAACAAATGAACAAATACTTGCTTGGATTAAGAAACAGAATCAATACTTCACTAAATAACACTGTATTTGGCGTACCAGAAACTCAAACAGTGGAGGAATTGGAACAATCTTAATGTTTATTTGAATTAATAATAATGAACGTTTTAACGCCTTTTTAGTTATGGAAATAACTTGGCACCAATATAATTCAATTGAATTTTTGAGCATCATATTTAGGAACATTAGGTGGCAATTCCATTACTAATAAACAATAGAACTTTGAAGCATCTTCTGGCAGATACTGTAGCCACTAAATTCAATTACTATGGACAAAAGATCTCAAGCGAGCATTTTCAGATTTATTATTGAGAACTGATTGTGGGTAAGTAAACATACATTTTTAGTTTTGTTTGGTATGTTAACGCTTTTGGGTTCTTGTCGGGTTGATCAAATAGGATAAACTCAAGCCCGTCAATTTAAGGTCAGAAGTCAGACGTGAGAAAATATACGTTCAAATGACGTAAATTGGATTTCAGTGTGCTACCTGGGGTAATGAACACGACCGTAGGTGAGGTTTTTGGGTCTTGATTGGAACTCGATTTATTTTATATTGTTTCCTAAATGGTGTCGGACCTAGAAGGCCCAATTAATTGACGAAATTTACACCAAAGAGAAAGTTCAGAAAATAGACTTGGCTTGTAAAGATATGTAAACCTTCTATTCTGATGGCATGTAGAGTAAAATGGGCTCGAACCGACATCCATTGACTTTTCGATCGGACGCTACCGAAAATTGTTACGGTTAGATAACACAATTGGTAAGAGTGTGGATCACCAACAGTAGACCCCTTATGAGCGATGCTCAACTAAGGATGCCAAGTTTTTTAAGCTGATGAGGAAACTAATCTGGAACATGCAAACCTATCCAGTAACTCAGGACGGAGAAAGGAAACACAATAATATGTACACCCAGTTTATGGACCTGCAAGAAATATTGAAATAGTTTCCAAACGTTATTTATATATTATATTTTTTATGTGAGTACGCCCCCTGTTCATTAGTTCGTATCCTAACCTAATTCAAGATAAAATAACACTGAACTCAAATATAATGTAAGTCGTAGATTTTAATGGTAGCAACTTAGTTAATTGATAAGAGTAATTAATAATGGAGCCCGTAATCTACATCGGAATACAACATATGAATAAAGCTGAAGGAAATTTGGTTACAAGACAAATTTGATGTGTACACGATTTTATTCCAGTACTAGTAGAGTCGGCCCATTCAGACCAGGGAATGAGCCTAGAATAAGTCAGAGTGAGATAAAAGCGTTGGAATGTGTTTATATTTCCTTCATTTTTAAAGATTTGACCTCACCAGCTCAGAGGTCAAAGGTCATGTCAACATAAATAGCCTAAGTTCACCGCCTTGACCTCCTAAAAAAATGAGCCATCAAAATCGGTTGAGTAGTTTTGGAGGAGAAAGCGGACAAACAAAACTCGATTTTATGTATATGATTGGGATGCTGAAACATTTAAGTTTTAAGTAATCCAAATTAAGTGACCAACATTGTAACTTTGTTATTATTTAAGACACAAAATTGTTTAAATTAGCAAAACTATTAGTATTTTAACGTTCTTTAAGATGCAAGAATGGAAAAACAATTGAAGTTTTTTATGAGAAATACCATTTTTTAAATAGACACCCTTGTTTATTATATTTTTTCTGTTAGAATTTGAAGTTTTAAACACAAAAGACGTTTTTTTAAATCAAAATTAATTTAATTTTATTTTGTAAACATTTCTAAACAAAATTTTGATTCGATAATTAATCGAGCTATGGTGTTTAATTAGCGATACCTTCAAATGTATTAAACAAGCAAACGCAAATTACCTATTTTCTAAAACGTGCTTAGTGTAATGATTCATTCTACAGTCCTTCTATAAGATAACCCGTGCTGAGACTACCTGCTGTTAGAATTGTAAATGATACCCGTAAGCCCGCTTAACAATGTGCAAACTTTTGTTTATAGAAATTGTGGTGTCCAAGTTTTAAATTTCATGGGTGTACTTTAAGGATTAAGCATTACCCACATTTTGTAATTTTTACCTATACTGTGCAATATTGAATAGACAACAATACAATTTCTTTTGTCAATTCCTTTTCTTAATTGCCCACATCATTAATAGAATTGACTATTTATATTGTAATACGTAAATGGCATACCGTTATACCCAGATATTTTTCAAATAACTGTTACGAGCCGGTAGTGTACTGTACCCAATTTAACCTTGAAAGGTTAGGAATAACGGCCCCTTGTTGTACTGGGACCATTTGCCTCGGCAACTCGCTCTGGGTCGTGGGTTTAGTGGTTTTATTTGTTTGGGCGCCAGTCCCAAAGTTTACTAATTAGGCTAATGAAAGGGTCTGGAAATGTGGAAGTTTCAAGACCTACATTATAGAAGTGAATTTTCTAGTTTTGATTCCTGATAATCTCGAGAAAGGGAGGTGTGAGAGATGCAGCGAAAGAAATTATTGTGTATGTACAAGGTTTATTTATATCACGCAAAAAAAAAAAGAACAAGAGGAAAAAAAGAAGAGCACGGCATATGGTAAAAAAACCAAGTTACCAATAGCGACGGGAAGACCAGCGCATGCAAATGTATGTACATGAATAGGGCACATTTAGTTTAGTCTCATGTCTAGACGCATACCTAATTATAATACTATCTAAGACATACTATCTAATATACAAAAGAAACGCCTCAAGGCAGTTAACAAAAAATGAGGAAAATAATTATTTATTAGAGCTTAGAACGCAAAAGTAAAGCTCAAATATATGCGTTGTGTCAGTGCATAACCAACAGATACCATAATTGTATTTAAAAAAAAGGTTACGATTATTTGTTCAAAGACCTTTGGTTGTGCTCCACCCTATGATTTTCTCTGACCCAGAAGGGGTCTTATATGAAAACTTAAAACCAACTAAATCTACAAAAGAAATCACGTCGCGCCAACTACAATTCCAGCTGTATTGACGATAAGTACAACATTAGACGTTCCGACTCATCGTGTTGAAATTAAAATAATAAGTTCGTACGTTACCCCACATCTGCGTATTCTGGTATCCTCCACGTGGCCACGAAGAAGATGATCTGGCGGAATGCATGGGAACGCACTCTAAGACCAGTAGTGCCAGTAGCGTCAGATCAGATGTTCCAGTGATTAGGATTTGATCTAGTGTGGATCACCAGGACAAAGCCATAGGGCAGAGATTCATTCAGCACAAATAAGCGTAGTAATTAGTCATTTAAGCAGACGACGGTGAAGTTCAGGTCAATAAAGCTGGTTAAGAAAAGAATATTAGAACCTTGCCGTCTAATTTAATTACAATGTAAATATTTCGGTTTGAAATTTACCTGCACGACGTCGAAGAAAGAATTTAGTTGTTTTAGAAAGATGACGCGCAGCAGCTTAAAAATAAATTTTATAACCAATCGCACACACTTTGGTAATTAAAAGCCAATTAAAAGAAATATCCACATAGCACCAAAATCATTGTTATTAACGTAATTTAAGACGAATGATTTTTAAAGCGCAGCAATCATTCACTTCACGTTTCGAAAATTTACGAATGAAAGTCGTTATCACTGTAACGCATGCAAACATTAAAGTGATAAGACGTAAAATAAATTTGAATCGTAAGTAAGAAATAATTTTCCAATTAATAAGTAGTTACAAATTTTATCAAACAGGATATATGCAGAAATTGAAAATTACGCTAATTAATAAAAACGTTACATTAACATTAAAATTTTTGAACAAATTTTTAGTTGGTGCCCCTATAACTGCACAAAACAATAAAGCATCGGATAAATATTAGTTGAACAAAAGAGATAAAATAACAATGCAAATTACAATCACAATTAGAATTTTTATTAACATTTTCACATGTATTCTATCATGACAATCAAGTAATGGAACAGAATATCTAATAAAAAAAAGATTTGTGATATAAATTTGATATACAGGGTGTCCCACGGTGACAAGACATTAGACATATTTCACAGACTACTTCGATTTGAATTTTGGAAAATTTGGCTTTATGCGTTTTCGGGCATGTTCTTTCAACTAAAATAATGGCGGCCACCTAACGCGTCCGGTTGTACCGGAAGTTGACATCATCTTCGTTATTTTAAATGAAACACCCTATATATTATTGGAATTTTGGGTTCTACGTTAATTTTAGATAAACTTTCATTAGGTTTCCTATTTTTACAGTTAACCGTTTTGAGATATTTAATTTTTTCAAAAAATTTAAAAAAAACACTTCCTAATTTAAAGAGATGTGTATGTTACAATAATAAAGTTAAAGAGATAAAATTTATAGGGGAGACAATTGAAACTCTAAGCTTCCCTGCCATGAAATCATAATTACTTAATTTCATACAGGTGGTAGAAATGTAGTGCCGAATTTAATCAAGTTCAAACCATCATAACTTATTTATTTTTAATAGAACACTCTGTATATTATTGCACAACCTTAATGAATAATTTTGTTCCTTCGAATGGTATAATGGTTTCCTTATACCTATCTTCTTTGGTTTTCAAGGTATTATTGTTATTCATTATTTTCCATTATTTAGCAATAAATAAGACTCAAATAAGACTTCACTGTATGATTGTGTTAAACTGACAACAATAAACTGGTGATAGATTAGGTGCTTGTTTTGAAGTTCCACTAAAATTTTACAGCCATCCGCAAGAAATTATGCAAGAAATTAGCAACGGATTGCTAAATGGTCGGAACAAGCGAATCGCATTTTCAGTTTCTGCCATTCTATTAAATCAAATAGGTATCGCATCAATTTGCAACGGACTAATTGCAATAACGGAAATCCAAATGTTATGGTCAAAGCATAGAATAACAATACTTCGTTACGCAGAAATTTCACTGGGTGTCGGAACGTTTGAAGTCGGTGATCCTACGGAAATCGCGCGCTGTACCCACACGCAATTATATTATTCATGACTTGAGCGGAGCGGTTATAGAAATCTGTGGCATTTCGCGATATACCGCACAATCGGAAATCGACGAATTTACTTTAGCTACCCCTTGGCTACTCCTGGCTGCGCGTGGGTACAGCGCGAACGCTACCTAAGACCAAAATTATCGCTCAGTGAAATTTCTGTATGAAAGTAGTGAATACATTTATTATTCTGTGGTCAAAGTACCAACAATTCCGCGTGATGCGTTGTGCTAGCTACGTCATTCGCATTTCCGTATACTATGCGACATGTTTCAACACGACATTGCATGTATTCCTTCACACGCTGGTTTGGAAACCATACAGTCTTACCTTATCTAGCGTAGGTGCATTATGAATATAATAAAGCCAATGTTGGAAAAAATGGACGATGCAGCACTGATTTTAATAATTCAAAATTTTGAAAAGTTGTATAATTTAAAACATGTCCATTATTTTATTTTAATGTTCAAGACGGCAGAATATATGGGACCAGGCAAAAGCAGAATCTTAAAATAATAAGTGATATTTGTCTTTTCCAAATATTGTTGTTTAAAAACCTGAAATTAATTGTATTAAGTATGAGATTCTTCGATTACATTCGAACTGCTTTTATTTGATTATATTCATCAAATGTTATAATTGTTTTTATAGTATAGTCGCAGCAGGTAGTCTTGTTCCTCCTCTGACTGTAGCGTATTGACAATTCAGTTCACCTGCAGGAGAATTAAAATAATCTTTGAAACGATCTCTGACATCCATTCCACTAGTAGCTTGTTCACCTCCAATTCTATCCATTATTAATATCATAATTCATGTCTGCCTCAGCCCAATAAGAAGCATCATCTCTCAGATAATAAGAAAGTAACCGGCACCGACTACAGTTGTAACATGTTTGGGTGTAAGTGATAATTTTTGTTCAAAAGTTCAGAATTTTCTAGCTAGTATTCCAAAACTGTTTTCTACAGTATTACGTGCTTCACAAAGCCTGTAATTAAATTGCTTCTGTCATGGTCTCATGATATGTTTTCTTAAAGGAAACAACTCTGTCTCCTATAATAAGATGTGTTAATTTTCATTGCTTCCTGGTACTTCCTTGTCTGGGGATGTTCAATGTTTGATTTTTCAAAGCCTTTCCTAATGGAGAGTTGTTTTTCCATATGCACCGACATCAACTGAGACAAAGCGGTATCGTGCATCTAATAATGCCAGGAGTACCAGACTAAAAGTTCCACCAACACAAACAGGAAATGATATTGCAGCAACTTAAAACAGTACATGGAGAACATTAAACTTCCTAACGACAACAAACAACCAAAAGGAAATTGTGAATAAACCGAACGGTTCAGAAGAAACAGCGGCATTCAGGGGGTGGATTGAGTAACACTGGATGTCGTTGCCGGTCCCAAGCCCGGATAAAGGAGGAGGGTTGGCGGAACGGGTTAGCAGCCTAACCGGCGTAAAAAACAGATTGAAGCTCACAGAACCAATTATCAGCCTCGGAATAGGACTGAACAATCGATGACGAACTCGACAGAAACAAGGCTATTCAGACGGAAATATACAAAGAAAATATCAGCTCATAAAAGGAAGAAACAAGAATGGAGAAAGAACATTATCAGATGTGCGTGTTGGAATATAATGGCATGGAACGGAAAGGAACAAGAAATAATGTTAGAAATTAATGAACACAAAATAGACATCTGCTCTCTGGCAGAAATGAAAAGAGAGGAAAGGAAGAGTAAAATATCAGAACTATACATTCATATACAGTGGACGAGAAAAACATGAGAGAGCCCAGGCAGTCGTTGGCATACTCATCAGTAACAAATACGAACAAAACATTGACGAGATACACTACATAAACCAGAGAATACTAATGGTAAGGATTAATCTAGCCAAGGAAAAACTACGCGTAATTAGTGTATACCTTCCGGATACAAAATAAACTTAAAGACGAGATCGAAATGTTCTACGAAAAACTACAGATCAAATATCGAAACAACCCTAAAGAACAAAAAACTATAATAATGGGAAATATGAACGATAGAATAGGTAATATAGAAGGAGTAAACAGCGTTTAATGAATATGAAATTAACAATAGCGGCGAAACTTGACTGAATTCTGCGCTCATAATGAGCCACGAATCAACAACACCTTCTTTGGAACATAAACACCAATATAAAATAACATGGTCTAACACAAGAGGGCAAACCTCTACTATAGACTACATCATATCAGACAGAGCAATCCATCCGTCGCAAATACTGGATGTCCGCACATTGACCTCAGCTAACATAGGAACGGACCACAAACTAGTATTAGGGAGAATACGTCTGAACATACAACGGAAGAAAACTACAACCAGAAATCATCGAAAAGATAAATATCGAATCAATTATGGAGGAGAGCACTAACTCACTATACACCAATAGACTATCTCAGAAAATCAAAGCTAATCCAATTGAAGAGGATGACAGTGTAGAAGATGATTGGAAAAAGATCTTATCCAACATTAATGGTGCTACATTTCAGATATGAGCAATGTTTTTCAGAATGAGATCAAATTACTTTTGACTAACTCAAGGAAGAAATACAGGGTGCTCCTCTCCACATGAAAAAAATGATCTACCTCGTATGTTTCAAAACTCATAAAGGTGTGAATAACACGAAAAATAACGCACTTGGGTATAGGGAACCCTATTATTATATTAAAGATAATTACTCCAAGCTTTAGGTGGAGTGAACAAAATACGGAGTGTTTCATTTAAAATTAGTGACATCTTATACTGACTTGAATTTGAGAAAGATCGAGTGAGTTTCATGAACAACACTGTACGAGGAGAATGAAATCTGATCAAACTTTCTGCAAAAAAGAATATTTAGTGATGAGTTATTTTCATTACCCTAGAGCTGAATAAATGGCAAAGATATGGTTTTTCAAAATGCCGTCTCATCTGTCATTTTTTTCAGAAAAATTGAATAACTCGGAAACTATCCATTTTGGTACATAGTACCTCCATAAAAATCGTCACAAATTCAATGTAGAATCTGAAAATATAATAATATACAGAGTGCTCTCATTTGAAATATTAAAGTTGCTACATTTCATATGAGCGGCAACGTTGCAGCGTTGAAAATATTTTAAATCGATAGATCAGGGGCCATGTCTAATTTTCTGTAAACGTCCAACAAATTATCATGCGTGGCTTTTACCCTGTATACACCTAAATATTGAATAATAGGATGAATAAATAAAATTTTAAAAATATCAAAACTAGACAGTAGTCAAAATATGTTCATGGGTATAAAGTAAACAATTTATAAGGTGCTTATTAAGCACAGATTTTTACACAAATTGGCGATTTTGAAAACTAACTATATATGTATAAAACATACAACCTTATATTAAGAAGAATACGTGATAATATTGCATGCATTAGATTATAATTTAATTCAGTGTTCCTAAATTAGTTGTTATTTTGGCAATTAAACTTATATAATTGGTTCAGCGACCACGTTGAGTTCCATTCACCTACAAATCTGCGCATTAATTTAAAATAAAATTATTTTATTCGTTTAAATTTTAAAGTTAGTATTGCCAACCAACACTACATTCTGCGCTTTTTGACATTTTGGATTTCACAATTGGTTCTTTTCTCTAGTTTGCTCTCGTTTCTATTCCATTTTACAAACAGTATTTTCAATACCTTCTTGCTGTACATTTGTGTTTTTATATTCAGTTATGTAGAGAAATCATTCATTAATGATCAAATAAATTTTTATTTTTAGGTTTTAATTCAATTTCAGACCAAATTATAAATTGATGGCGGGCCCTTTCTCCACAGAAAAAATGACAGCATTTTCTTTCGATAAGTTTTATATTGTAATCTCTTTGTCATTCACTTGATGAAAGAAAACGCCCAGTTAAACTCTAAACACAACTTTGTGGACTTTTAGGCTGGTATTTAAAGAGGTTATTAAAACATCTGAACGATTGTTACATTTAGGTATTAGTGTTTGCAAGTGTTAAAATTCTCCACGAATACCAAGAAAAACACGAACTTCAGGCACCAAAAGTTTACCGTAAACCACGAGCAATTTTAGATAACATTGGTGATAGAACTAAAACTGCTCTTCGGCGTTTAATTAAATTTTTTTTTTGAGAGGAAACGATCCACCCAACTCTGAACAAAAATCGTTGGCAGCATTGAGCAGGAAAACCAGAAGGATTTTACTGTAATTTAAAACGATTCATTCGCTGAGTAAATTAATGAATGGAAATTGATTTCGGTGCGTATCACTTCAATTGATTATTTATCCTTCTTCATATTGATGTTACAGGTTCACAAAAAGGATAACGCAATAGTGTTTCTTAAAGAAAACCCAGAGACAATTTCATGAGGCGACAGTTTTATGAGAGAATTCTAACATACAGAGAAGATGGGAAGAAGATTGTACTTTGCCAGATGGAACTTGGGTGAACCTTGGCTGTACAGTAAGTGAAAGTATGGGAAGACACAACAATCGTCAACCCACAGACAGAGCTTTCATCGAAGGATTAACTGTGGATTAAAGACCTTCAGGCAAGGGAAACTCAATCTTATAATACTGCACATATAAGGATCTGAGGATGGATTTGAAAGCACTGTTGAAAAATGTTATGTTTGAATCAGCGAGTCATCAGCGAAGAGATGACGGGGTTTGAAACTGCTGGTTTTCAAAATTCAAAGATGACCAAGTGAACAGGGTGTTCTGATTAGTGATGGACAATGGCTACCTCAAAAGCGAGAAAAGGCAGAGAAGATTCCCCAATTCTCTTTTAAAAGTGTTATGCAGCGTTAGAAAGTCAAATGATTAATATGCCTTCAGACATAAGTAAAAAACATTTTTATCTTGTTAACGAAGTTTACGATCATCACCAATATATCATGGTTGATGAAATGACTAAAAAGAGGTTTTACTCAGATTTTCACAATTACCTCTTACCATACAGATTAAATCTATCTTGATAACCAGATAAATAAAGGAAGTTGCGGAATATTGCTTGCCAAAATGAGAAGATCTACCAAATGTTTCTTTCAAACCATAAAATGTTTCTGAACAGATTGGAAAAGCATATTCTGAGTGTACAGATGAAGAAAACTCTTAATAGATGTTCTGATGATATTACATTACATAAGTTACATGGTGAAACCAGATAGTGTTTAATGGTTCAAAATTCATCTGTTAATGGAAGGATGCAAAACAACTCGATGTGTTAACTGAACAGAATAATTTGCTTAAATCAGGTCGTTGTGTAACATACATACAAATCATTAATAATAATATCGCATCATGAGAATAAAAATGATGCAATTTCTGATATATATATTCTATATGGCATTTAAGGTTTTAAATATAATTTAGTGGATCATATAATAGTCATAAATTATTATGGGATCAAATAATTTATATAACAATATATCAATTAACTTTTAAAATTTTATTATTTATTGATCCAATTGCCAAACTGTATAATTCGATTTTTCAATATGTTTCATTTGTATATGCAAAGATTATTTTTTTCAACAGAATACAGATGGGATTAGTTTCCAAAATTCTTATAACAGAATCGATATCAGATATGAATATATATGAGTACTGTTTTGAATCAAATATGTTGTTTCAATCTCTACCACATTCTATCGATATTTCATTACGAAATAATTGTCATTTAAAGATCTGGTTGATGATACATCTATCATAAAATGGTGATTTACATACCTAGGTTTGTGAGATTATTAATTGAATCAAATATTATTATTGGCGAGATGTTTTCATTATATTTGTGATATGTTTTTATTCGGATTAACATGTTTAATACCAGATGAAATTAATGTTTTTTGAAAATACAATATAATTACATTAGATTGTACTTGTTCGCATAGAAAAATAAAATAATCATTGAATTGTTCATTATAATAAAAAGCTGTTTTTTGTCTATTAACATAGAATATTATTCTCCAGGTATATCAGTTTTTTTCAAACTTCATATTATCTTATTGCTCCCATTGACTTTACAAATCACTATTAACAAAGCATCATGGAAGTAAATAATAAATATTTAGTAAAATAAACTTAGTTCACTATATAAGTTCAAATTAATTAAGTGTTTAGACAATAGCTGATACCAAGCTATATTACATTATTGTTAAACTTTAATAAAATCTTTGATAAAGTGAAAGAAGTTCAGACTGTTATCATCTTGGAAATAAACTTTCTTGGCTAGTTAATGAATAACGGTAAGTATCATTCAACCAATAATAAAATCATTTGTTCCACGACCGAAAATATTGCTTTGGTTGATTGAGTTTACAACATGCGCGATTAGTTAATTATGGTGATGTAGCTCACTATAATGGCGTTTCAGTTCGTTGGTATCATATATATGGTGATAACATTACAAAACATCCAAGTGTATGCCTCAAATCGTCTTGTTGAACCAAAAACTTAAATGAATTTGACAATGCATCATTCAATGCCCGTGTTTAAACTTTGCCATGAATACCATCATATTAGACAGTATATTTTTTTTTTGGTTGATGATTACATGTTTTTGAACGTGTGCTATTATAACCAAACCTTTGATCACGAACCAAATCGAGCAGGAAATGTCTTTGGTTTTACTGAAGCGGTGAGATAAATGGAACTGAAGTGCATGAGTTCTCATTTCTGTTGAATTATAAAGTGCTGATGGCTATAAACTATTTATATTGATGTTAAAGTAGCGCCGCGATTAAATAAATAATATTTGATCGTGATCAATTCTTCTTATAGGAACAAGGAAAATAACCAAATTTGGTTCAGAGATGTTATATTAACGAGATTCACCTTTTATCATGCCAAGAAAGACGTGTTCTTGTTTATTATCGTTGGTTTAGTACGTTGCTGTGATGATGATGTTCACATGAATAATCAGAACCAGACGTTAAAAATTAGACATAGTGTTTAATCAAAGGAATGAGTTTGTGAATTTATAATATGTTGTTTGTTAAATCTGATGGTGGCACCAAAAGCGTTTTAAGTAATTATCAAATCAATTCACTTTTATTTATTATTTAATAATAACCTTACCTCGATAAGGTCGTTTTCTTAAATTAAGACAGAACTCTTGTTATAACTCTTTTCCTTATTGATTCAAAAACCGACCATTACAAAATTTATCCCATAATAAATATTGTCAAAAATTTTAAATTACATTATATCAGTCTGTTTCTTCCTCTCATTTATTCTCTTTGTAGACTTCTATCAGTTAAGTTCTATTCCCTGTCCATTATCTCCTAATAGTATCCTTCCCATATATCTTCCAGCGGAAAAACACCAAAAACTGCACAAAACGATGGTATCGCTAAATGTTCATTAATAACTGCTTGAAGCAGTGTGATAGATTTTGTTGGTTTCTAGTGACTTTTTCTATTCATCATCAGATGATGGATTAGTCGATTCTTTCATGAACCCTCTCTATTTAGACCCTTGGACCCTGAGATTTTCTTTTTGATAGTTGAATAATTTTATACATATGTACATCTCATTTTCTCCTCCATCATTTCTCCAGTTTGTATTCTCTCATTTCTTTTTATTGCAACTCTAAGAAAAAGCATGCTATGGTTGCTGCATATTTGTTTCACCCCTCAGATAATTTTCAGATGTTTATTAAGGCCTTATATAACCACCTGTGCTTTATATTTGTATCATTCTTTATATCTTATTTTACTCTTTCTTGTATCATATATATGTATCTGTGTATCGTTCTTAAAAATTCCTTCTCCCCTTCTTTCTGTTTATCTCCTCATATCAGGTACCTCACCTTTCATGTGTTGTTTCTGTCAGCTGTTTGCCATTTGTTTTAAATGTTCTCCACTTCCTTCAACATTCCTTTAGAATCTCTTTTTCCCCATACATATCCTCTCATTAATTTCACTTTCATCTTATTTTTCTTTCATTATTCAAATCTAATTTTAATATTTTGCTTTTATCATTCCCTAATTTTTATATCACAATTGTTCTTTCCAAATCCAACGATCATTTCAATATTTTAATTGTATTAATCTTCTCAAACATACCATTCTTTTCCATCTTTTGTTTCAGTCACATTTAATGACCATATACAACTTCCCAAACTATTGTTATAACAACATCTTTTAAAGCTTTTTCCTTTGTTCTAATTCTTGTGCCCCTAATCTTAAATATTATATTCAAAAATTCATACGAATACAACTGTTTATCTCTACTGTTTATTTTCTTACCTTTATAACCTCTTTATTCTTTAAAACATTATTTTGTTTTACCACATTTAACTAAACTTTTTCTTTACTAAATATTTTCTCCTTCATATCGTTTATCATTGTTTTACTGAATTATAACCACATCATCATGCTCTTACCCACACTTTTATCTTCCCTATCATATTTACTCTTGGTGCTGGTTTCATGTACTCTTTCTCAAATGCTAAATATATATTGCAAGTAAACTTGGACTTAATGCACCCCTGTCTAAGCCCCTTAGTTACCCAAAACTATCTTCCTACTATCACTCCCCTCCACTCTAGTTCTACATCATTCTTTTATATAGTTCTTCTATCCCTGCTACCAAATCTTCGCTTACCCCTTCTGCCTCATCACTTTCCAGAAACAACTCTGTCATTATCAGCTTTTAATATCTAAAATAGAGCCCATACATTTTTCTAAAATGCCTGTATGTCTCTTAGTAAACCATGTATTGAGATAATGTGTCTATTATACCTCTGTCTTTACGAAAACCTGCCTGCCAATCTGAGTATTAACTTCCTCTCTTCTATTTCCTTCTCCAATCTGCTTCTTAATATTTCTCCATATATTTTGTACCCCACATTTGTGAAACTTACCCCACAGCAGTTTTCAATTTGCTTTTTATCCCCTCCTTTATATATTCGACATTTTCAGGAACTCCTCCTCCCTTCCATATCTTTTCAAACAACTTCCTTATTCTTTCTTTTATTTTATCTGCCTATATATTTCCACTGCTCCCAGCAAGGTTCCATCAGTACCTTTGGCTTTACCTATTTTTACCTTCCTTAATGCTTGCTCCAACTCCTCCTTTTGCTCACCTTCACATGTGATTTTCTTCTTCTTTCTATCTCCACCACAGGTGGCATGGCTTTTCACTTGTCTTCTCGTAATGTTCTACAATGTTCGTTTATTCTTTTCTGATTTTCCATGGCTTTTTCTCTTCTTCTGCTAATGAACTCCATACTTTCCCCCAACTCCTTTTTGTGGGTCTCTTTTCATTGTTTACACCACCCCTTCGTTGAAACTTTTTTTAAGCTTTTTGTATTCTTCTAACTCTATCTTCCCTTTTTTTCCATTTTCTTCTCCCTATTCTCATCTCTTTTTTTCTTTTTTTTTCACCAATCACCATTCAGTATTCTTTAACAACACAATATATGTGCTCTTTTCTTATACCTTTGCTGGAATTATCATCATTCCACAAATACCTTTGTTTCTTCTCAACCTCTTGGGCTGCCTTTTGGCCTGCTCCATTTTCTCCTCTACCTCTATGTTTCACTTGTCACCTTTTTCTCCCCACTCTTCATTATCGTTTAGTTCTCCTTCTTCCATTCATCTATCATTATCACCTCTAACAGTTGATGATCAGGTTCCTCCTCTTTTCCCTATCCTCAACTGTTTTCTACTCCTTTTATATTTGTTTTATTATTAAATGATCTGTGACCTGATTCTATCTTTCCTACTATATGTGTGTAACTCTTAAGTTTCACTCTTCTCAGAGATCTGCCATTCATTATAGTCAAAATGTGATTTATTTGCATGGTATAATAAATAATAACATAATGTTTCTTTTTTATCCATCAGAAGCTCTGTTTCTTTTCCTCTCTTATCATTTACTCCTATTATATGACTAAAAAAACAGTTCAAAGCCTACTTCTATAATTATTTTTCCCTCCTCCTCGCTTACCCTGACAACTCTGCTTCCTACTAACTCTTTGTATGTCTCATTTCCCTTCCATGTGTTATCTGAGCCTCTTTCACTTTTTCTGTTTTGTTGTCTGCTCTAAGCTTTCCTGATTCTTTCAACCACTTCTTTTTTAAATCTATTTTATTACATTCCTCACATATTCATACTCTCTCTTTTTTTGTTCTTCCGCGTGAATTTGGATGAAACTCTCATTCAACTCTTTCCCATTTCTGTATACCCTGAATCCAGTCTCACTAAACTTTACCATAATTGAACCATAATATAATTAAAAATTATTTTACTACATTTTATTCTGCTGGTACAAAAACAATAATCAAACTCAAACATAGTGGAAGAATTATGTGTTGTTTTATCTTTGTTTGAAAAATAATAATATCGCACATCATACATGTATACAAAATTTTGTTATAAACATTTGTCATGAGAAGTGTAATACTATTTTCACGGCTCAAATATTGTGTGTTCTTCTATTACATTACAGAATTTTCAAAATATCAAACTTTTATTTTATTATGTACAAGTTCTAAATCATATTACTTTTATTCAGTTACAATGACAATTTATCTGTTAAAATGGTTTGTATTTATGATTTTTATATTATGAACAGTGATAAAATCTGAAGTATTGCATTTCTCACATCGACTTCAAAGCAAACTAAATATCTAGTTTCTGTATCCCTGGTACTTCTAGCACCCTTTTAACAAATACATCAATGTTCTTTTAATGTGAATAGATGTAATTTTCAGTAAATTTCAGTATTTATAGGTAGAAAACAAATTGTATCAATTTTAAACTGAAATATAAGAACTTTTATTTGCAATTTTCTCAATATTTTTATTATGTGAGCTAATAGTGTGTTTAAGAGAACTAAATTGAATAAGCTAATAAAAAAAAGAGTAAGTTATAATTTGAGTAAAAAAGTTGGGTCGCATATTTTGAGAAAGCACTGCTTACGAAAAATATTAGTTTCGCTCATTTAATACTCATGTCTCTTATAGTTCCTCAGATAGAAATAGAGTAGCAATTAAAGTGATTCCTGCTGTATATAACTTTTTATTTTGAACCATGTTTATAAACGCTGTAGGTTCAGTTCATTGGGTTAAGAGCTTTTGAGCAGAAGCGATGGAATATTAAAAAGTGTTTATTGCACCTATTGAAGCAAAACTGTTACTTTAAGTTACCACAATGTAACATTAACCCTTCACATTTAGTCCCTCCCACATATGGATATTTGAAGTGTGTTTTTCTGGATACCATAATATCCACATATGGATATTGCTCATAAAGGCATGTTAGATTGAGCCTGGAACTGGTATGTTGAATTGCAATGAATACAAGATCATTTGAGTGTGAAGGCACATTTAATGCAAAAATTCATGCGCTTTTGGACCCCGTGGGCCTTTTGTTGATCTTTCGTTATCACGGACTGGTACATGGTCAGTACACACCGATGAAATTACGTTTTGGCGGGAAGGTGTGTTTTGTCGACTTTTTGTGTTTTTTGCCATGCATACATTGTTTTATTCCGGCGAGGAAGTGGGTAATCAGACATCCACGGAACGGTAGTGATCCGGAATACGGAAGTGGTGATAATTCAGTTGTGGTGACACCGCGACAGTATTCGAATCAGATGAGACAGTTGTTCAAGCGCGACGGATAAATAGCGGTTCGCGTTACGCCGATCGGCACCTATACACCCAGAAAATTTGCTTCTGATTATGAATTCTACCCTGCTGTTGGCTTTGAAGAATGCAAGACCAGTCCGTGGTGAAGGTGGCGCGGCAATATCATCTTGCTCAATAAATTATGTGATGGATAATTTATTTTGAACATAACACAAACACAGTGACAATATATGGAATTCAGTGGAAGAAACTTGCAAAACATGACATGTATGTTTTCATTGCCCTCCATTTCCTTACTGGATTAGTAAAAATGCATAAGACATTATAGATTACTGGGTAATAAACTTTTGGTATGGGGCGAGTTTTAATAAGTCTATTATGAGGTCAGAAAATAAAACCACGCTCTATACAGCCTTCGTTTTATTCAATTTTTGCCATCGAAGCAGCGAAAAGAAAGGTTCTTTGAACGAACGAATTGTGGCGTAACAAAGACTGCGGACATTAGATTGATCCGGGATAAGTCATGAACGATCATCGAACTCAGCTTTGTTGATGCTGGAAGTGGATTGCGCTATAATATATTAATAAAGAAACGATTTGACATAAACTTTTCTGTGTGCCAGCGCTCATTGAGGTTATCTTAATTTGCTGTTTTGTATGTGGAAGAACGTTTTTTGCGTTTTCATGTGCCGAGCGCGGAAAAACGGCTGGTTTCTGAATGAATTGTCGTACGCTTAGCTCAAATGTTCTCAATAATTGGTCGAGAAATTATTTTTGGACAATTAATTTGCTATTTAACTCACATTTTACTCTCTCAGGTGCCTTGTTTGACTGAACTATAAAGAAGTAATCGTGGGTTCCACTTGCAGTTAACTAAAATTCACTCTAGGGGACGTACGTCATGCGCATTGGAAGAGGCGCCACCTGTGCAGGTGCAAGACCAAGAAAACCGCCTGCTTTGGTGACCAGTAAAGCACCACTGCAGGATTTTGTGAGAAATCTCTGTTATATGGTAGGCAGGAAACTGATTGTTTACTAAAAACCTGTTACATTCGTTTTATAATAAAAATATGACGCTGTTGATGCAAATGAATGGGATTGAACCTGATTCATTTAGGAGAAACATGCCCTGCATGTTTATGATTGTAGCACCAGGATAATTGAAGAGGATTACATGAAAGTTTGCATTATTGTCAAAGTCACATAACAAAAAACTCCCAGATATTGTTCAAGGGTGTCCAAATAAGCCAAAGGGTTATGGTGTTATTGGAACATTTCAAGAATACCATAAATAACAATCAATTTACTTATGGAAGTTGCATTAATTATGTGGTTCATCATTTGTATTTTGTGTTTCATGTATTTTACTGTATCCAATACACTTTTACACGAATATCCACATACGGATGTTGCTCAGTGTATTATCACTAATAACACCACATGTGAATATATGGTATAGGTTTAAAAATATGATCAATATGCCATTTGTTTTGAATTGCCAAATCATATTATAATAAGGTATATATTAACAGAATGGTAATATCTAGATTTTGAAAATTTTTTGATCTGATGTGGAAGTTAACAGCAGCCACGGTGGATGTAAAAAGGGTTAAACACAAATCCACAATTCGCACTATTTCATACTTTAGACTAATTTTTTTGTGATGTTTCTTTTGAGAGTAGAGTTCAAAAATATTGCCTAAATTGTTTGGAGTTATTACCATTGAAAACAATAATAATAAAATAAACTTGTATATCTGAGTTCTTTTCTGTGCGAAACCATCTCTGGAGACCATCAAATATTGGTGGTGACAGTGTAAATCAGTCGGATGTGATCAATCAGGTTGATTCACATTATGGCGCTAGGCCCAAATGCACTCAGAAATATTTTGACTAGATTGGGAGCTAAGTGCATAAACCGATAATTGTGAAATTTTTGTGTGTGTGCTAAAGACATTATACCGTCCAGGATATATTTTTTGCGAAAAGCATCGTTGTAGAATTTTGGCACGTTTGGCTTTCAACTTAATTGGAATAATATTTTATATGATGTGTTATCCTTTATTACTGCCACTACTAATTCTTTCCCCAATTTTGGATCATAATAAGTTACGTAATATTATATTATGTAACAAGGGACTAAAGTGCTTTATTAATCCTGAGGACGAAGTTAATTCGCCTGAGCGGGCGACAGACGTATTTCAAATCACAAGGTGCGCCGCACACC